>JAJJWW010019136.1:0-21607 GCA_023531295.1 Papaver armeniacum
TAATATGAAAATAAATTTAAATAATTAACTTATAGATTTAAATATTATTATTGGATGACAATCACAAACTTTTGGTGGGCAACCTAGCAACAATCTGGGCGCCAACACCTTTTTGAATAGCAATGCCTAATCTATGAAAAATAAAACTACCAAAACCACTACTAACGTCCCTGCTAGCTAAACAATTCTTCAGACGTTTGAAAAAACATAAAGTATCATCCCCAAGTTCCCCTAAAGTAGAGAAAGCTAAAACACCCAAACCATAACCACGAGATACACACTTGTCCAAGTACTTATTGCGTTTTCGCGAAACAGCACTAGATATAGCTTTGCCTGGAACAAAAGAGCGAATACCTTCACCTGTGAAAGGAGAAACCCCTGTAACATCCATGCAAATATCTTGACCATTCTCCCAGTTAGGAACGAAGATATCAGCAGGCCGCAAATCTTTTCCATCATCCGACAGAAATCCTAGGGAAACTTCCTTACGCGCAGGTACACCAGCCTTATAACAAATGTCAGCGACTACATCCCGTACAAAGTCATGTCGAAACTTAGGTCCAACATCCTTAGCACAATGAAGTGCATGATCTCCAAATATATCCATAGGGCTGTTGCAACTTGAGCATAAACTATTCTCAACAAACAGTGGGATACCCAAGCGGTAACAAAGAACAGCTCTAAATTGTCTCGGCCCAATGCATTGATTAAGCCCACTAATAGGTACAACCAATAAATAATCTTGTGCATGCTTAACTCTATTACACTGCCACAGAATGGAATCTCTTGCAGACATAGAAAATTGGACGGGAATTTTCTTCTTAATTGCGTCAAAGTAAGTAACTGCCAGGGAGTGCATGGAAGGGGGGGAGTATCGTCGACACAATAAGAAGAAGGTAGTCCACATACCTGAATGAAGTTCTGAAGAGCCAACTGATAAGCAAAATCTTTGTTTGTTGAGGATAAGTCACCAAGGATCACCTTTCGCACTGCAGCCGTCTGACTCTGAGAAGCGAGATAACAGTAAGCGCGGGTGTATGCCATGGTATAGATGCCTAAACCACCATCCTTGATGGGCAAGGTAGCCAATCGATGATGTAAAGGACCAAAACCCGAACCATCACCAGTAACAAGAAGTCTCAAGCAATGTAGTCAATCTCGCCCGTACCGGCCGATATATCGGCGATATTACCGGTATCGGTGGTAGAGCGAAACGGAAACAGCAATATCGTGATACGATATTTTGCCGATAATATCGGCCGGTACGGGCGAAAACGATACAACGATTTGCCCGATATTGGATATCTCCGGAATCTGGTGTGAGCACCAAGGTACTTTCGGTCGGAATTTTAGGTGAAGGAAGAGACCTAAGTCTCATTCTCATCGATCGAAGTTGTTACTCCTTTCGATTTGAAGCAATTGAATCCATAAAGAAAACATGAAAAAGATTAAAAAGCAGTTTCAAAAATTGAGATATATAAGGAAACAATTTTAGGTACAAAAGAGATTGACTGATTAATTAGGTTTCTGTGTGCGAGAGACAAATTTTAAAATCTAGGCTTAATTTTCTAAAATCATGGAAAAACATAAGGTCGATCACTAAATTTTTCTAATTTTCAGAAAATAAGAGACATTGACTATGGTGATCTCCATTTGCAGAGATGGGAACTGGGAAGCCGTGAGAGGAGGCGAGAGAAGTTTACCAATTGTTAATCATGCATACGGGGGTCCTTGCCACGTGGTATGGCAGGTGTTAAGTAAGACACCTTACGGCTTAAGGCTTTATTTATTTTTTCGGTGACCGAAGTTTAGGCTTAAGGCTTATAGCCTTTATTACTATATGCTCAAAGGTGGGCGACAATGTTCAGCAGAATTAGTCTCATGAAGCGTGTAAAAGTCATTTATACTAAAAATGTTATTTCACATCTTAGGCATTAATTATTTACTTTTTCTGAAATTTGGGTATCATGCTGAATTTTGGTTGGTTTTAGCTTTATGTTTGCTTAGCTTAATACTTGGAACTGAAATATGCCGTTGATACTTGAGGAGGAACCGATATTGTACCGATATTTGAAACCGAGATCTCCCCGGTACAATGTTGTACCAGTGTACCGGTCCTTGAACGAGATAAACCGGTATCCGATATTAACTACATTGGTCTCAAGTACTTCATCAAATGCTCATCGTAAAGCTCAGTGGCTTGTTGAAGGGCTGCCGGATTGGTAGTTCGCAAAGCAAAATATAATCTAGAAACACCCGTGCAATTGCGAAGTAAAAGCATCTCACTTTGAGGATCCTTGAGTTTTTTGATGGCAGACATAAGTTGAACAGTCTTGTTCACTCTGTTTATCATCATATCACTAATAAATTTCGAATCCAGGCTCACGGGACCACCCAAAAGTTTAACACCATTAGACGGCCTACCAATATCATGAGGAAAAGCACCATCAACAATACTTCTAGGATCAAAAGAAGGCCAAAAGACTTCTG
The DNA here is from genome assembly GCA_023531295.1 of Papaver armeniacum. NCBI lineage: Eukaryota > Viridiplantae > Streptophyta > Magnoliopsida > Ranunculales > Papaveraceae > Papaver > Papaver armeniacum. The sequence goes on from JAJJWW010019136.1 coordinate 2,491, forward strand.
TTTTCTTTATATTGAGATGCAAACCCCTACCCGGTCCTTCAGTTTCTATTATGCGCAAGGCTTTGGACACCTCAAGTGTATCACCAATGATTGTACCATCATCAAGGTACCAAGCATGCAAATAGAGTTTGCAACTGGAAGCAATAGTCTTCACTAGAGGGTGAAGAGTCAACGCAAATAACAAGGGACCAAGAGGGTCATCCTGCTGGACTCCAAGAGCAGAAGACAAAATATATTGGTCGTAGTAGAGCTTAGCAGGTCGCATATAACAAAATTCAACCCAACGAGAAATACCTGGACAATGAAGACGAACCTCTTTGATGAGCTGAGATATGCTCACCATGTTGAACGCATTAGAGAAGTCAATGAGGAGCATTGACATCACGTCCGAATGACCTTTCAGCTCAAGTAGCCCATTTACAGCATGTAAAATACTCTCGCCCCCGGCAGGTACCCCAACTCCAAATTGGTAATCACCCAAATAAGAAGACATATCCTTTCCGATAGACAAAGCAGCCACCTTAGAAACCAATCTACGCCAAACTGTGCCAACTGCAATGGGCCTAATGCCACCCCCAGGCTTGAGTAATGGTGTTAAAGGCGCACTAGCTATGAATTCACCCAACTCCACAGGGCATCTTCCGAAGGTCAAAAACCGTTTTGTTTAGAGTTAATGTCAAAAACCGTTTTTTCTTGAATGAGTTAATGATGTTAATTTAACATCTTAATAATGTTTTTCATTTAAGATTATATTTATTTCTTTAGTTATTAAAAATCAGATTTTGATGAAAAAGAATAAGAAGAGTTTTAGAATCATAATTATTATGGAGAGTTTCTTTTAAAAATAAAGGTATTGGGGCCCAGCTTGTTGCTAGGCTACCAACCAAAACTTTGTATGAGTAATTTACATTTTTTTCTAGAACAACATTTATTAATATAAAAAAATAATTTTTATAAGTTTCTTTTATGTTCTTGAGTTTTAAATAAAAATGAATTTATGTGAGAAAGAAAAAGTGTGTGATCATCCTTGATTTTTTTTTAAAAGTGTTTCTGAGCAAGAATGAAGTGTAGAAGTTTCAAATCCTCTCATAATGCAAGAGTGATTGTGTAAGAGATTGAACTCGGCTGTTTTATCCTGGGGATGGCGCGACATTGAAGAACTTCTTGCACAATCTTGGGCAGAGCCGCGAAATGTCTTAAAGAAAGCGACCTAGTCCGCGACTCAGTCATAACATAATTTTGTTTGTATTTTTTGATTGTTTTACAGGCATATTTCAACAATTGTTCCAACAACTTATAGAGAAACCAATCTCCCCACTCTTTCATCAACTCATGGGTGTTCTAGAAGCTTATCGAGTTGCGAAAAACTTAGGAATCAAGAGACTGATAGTTTTCTGTAACCATATATGATGTCCTCAACAAGTTTGAGTATCAAGGGAATTCCAAATGCGTGCTTCACCCCGAAAATGAAGACTATCATCACATTTGCAACATTTGTGTAGAAACCTTCTTTGGGGAACAATATTTTCCACTTTTGTGACCTATCCTTGAAGAATTATAAACTTGGCAACTCAGTTTATTATTGGATATGCATCTCTTGTGGAAACAATTCCAAGAGAGCGGAACAAGATTGCTAACTACATGGCGAAATATGGGAAAAGATACGGTAGAGAAGTTGTTCTTAAAACTACTGAGTTTCCTGAAGAATTGAAGAACCATCTCTATGACCTCGCCAAAGGGTATCCTAACAACGGAGTCCCATATGAAGCTCGTAGATGTTCCCCGTTTGTAGTTCCTCCTACTCTTGCTGAAGAGATGTCCCGACTAACTTCGCTTATAATGGACGCTACGGAAGATTAATCGCACCAAGACAGTAAGCCTTAATTTATTGTCTCTTTTACTGGTGTTTCCTCCTGTTATTATTTGAATTTAAGCCTTAATCTTATATATTTATGTCTCTTTTTAAGGATTTGTGTCATGTGCTTTTTTTTGCTACGATATGCGCCCCTTGATCTTTAAAAGCATTTACTGATTGAGGGAAAAACAGAGAGAAGTCCAAGAATATGAGAAACGACAAGAGGGATTCTATTGATGGGCAGCAACCATATTACATATAAGAGTATGATTTATATACAACCATGGGAAAACCCTAACTACCTAGTTGGGCTGCACATCTATGGGCCATAGGCCCTACAACACTCCACCTTGTGCGTTCCAATAGAACCTCATACGCAGTGCTTCACATATAGTATTTCGAATGTAATTCTTCAAATGTCGTCCTCTCCTTGATGACTTGTGCCGAAATCAATTGCCTCATTAAAACTTTGACAAGGAAAAACCCAGTGGGATAAAACCTTGGTACAACTCTTCACATGTTGTCTCTTACTTTACATGGAGTTCATCACATGCAATACGATCTTCACAGATCGATGAGTCTAAGTTAATTGCCTCGTTAAAACTTCGCCAGGGAAACCCAGAGGAACAAAACCTGAACTAAAGAAAAGAGTACAATATTAAGCAAACTTAGAACATAGTTGGACTCGAATATGTTGCCTCATTAAAACCTTGACAAGGAAAACCCAGTGGGATAAAACCTTAATGAAGGGAGAAGAGTACAACGTGAAAGATGCAAGTAAAGGTGATCTGTTGCAAATGATCACTTTGCTCCGTTGAAGTTGACTAGTTGCTTCACAACTCCTAAGGCAGAAAATCCTCGTAGGAAAGACAATAACCTTAGCTGGGAAATTACATTCCCGGTGTTTGTTGTTGTCTCATTAAAAACCTTGCCGAGTAACAAAATCCTGTGGGAAAAAGTAACCTCGGTGAAGGAAAATAGTTCAACATGCCATTAGATGCTCCCACTGATGTCAGACAATTTTCATTAGTCTAATGCAATCAAAAGAAATTTATCACACTTTACTTTGGTGACTTGAATGTTTATAAGACCATGTTGTTGATTCTGGAAGTTACGTTGCTTAACGGATTATCGCGTTTCATTTCTTTGATTCATATACTTTCAGTAATATCAACGCGATCTTTATAGCTACAACGTTTAACATACTTGATGTTTTTAGTATTGTCTCGCTAAAAACCTTGTCAAGAGACAAAACCCTTTGGGAAAAACTATTCTCGATCGAAGGGAAAAAGAGTACAACACAACTTCAATTTTGAAGTACAATATGTCGACATCATATCCTTGGATCCTCCCCCTGATGTCGGCATCTCCCCCTGATTACTTTCAGAGTTTTCCAGACAGTTCCTTTAGTCATGTACTTTTCGAAACTAGATTTCGTTACTGACCTACAAAATAGTCTACCATATCTCCCCTGATTACTTTCGTTGGAGAAGAGATTATTGTTCCTTCATAATCAACAACTTTTGGATTGTACTTTCATTAACATTCCTTTTAATATCTTTGTAGGGATAAAACAAACTCATATCAATGGTTACTTTTAAGTATATGATTACGTTCAATATACCATTCCAATGACGTTACGTTGGCGCTGAGCTATATCTAGCTAACAAGTTCACTGAGGATGTAACATTTGGTCGAGTACATTATGCTAAGTACAATAATGCGTCTATTGTAACATTTGGTCGAGTACATTATGATAAGGGAAATTCATCTCCCGACACATCTTCGTCATCTTACTTTAGACGAATTGGTCATTTACTTACATCTGAACCTTGACTAACCATGGGAGTGCTAGCAGGATGCATGTCCTTGTTAAATTGCCTGACAACTTCAGACATATGCAAACTGGTGGAATAATATACCACAAGCTCAATTTTTGGTCGAGCTTTCCCCAGATTTCTCATCTCAAATTTGGATTTAGAGTAGCTTGTAGGATCTCTTATTACGTCAAGAGCACCCATCATGTCTGTAACATCAACATAGGTAGCTAGAATTCCAAATCAGGAGCTTGCTTGTGAATACGTAAGGAAAAATACCTTACTTATCTATCCCCTCCAAATCAATTGCCACTTAGATGGGTATACCACATCCGCCTGATAGATTAAATCCATAAGTGAGTGTTCTATCTAACTGTAAACGCACTCTGTAGTTAGAGTCACTTGATTTGGGAAACAAAAGGCTATCAAGTACTTTTGTAAATATCTTTCATCTCTTTGGTTCTTTCAGAGATACGTAATAACCACATACATATGCTGCATTTCAAGTCCTTCTGAAATTACCAAGCTAACTAAGTAGCGTAACGCTATAACGTTCATTACAAGAGGACAATTACAGGGCTTTGTGAGAAACCTTGTGCCACAAGGCGAGTCTTGATACTTTGATACTTCATTATTCCCACTATGCTCTATGACAAATAATCATAATCATGTATGTCCCATAGGCTTTACACTTGGTTGGTTAGCACTACCACACCAAATACCCGTATATCTGCCAAAGAACTAAGTTCTACCTGGATTGTGTAGGCCAAATATGCTATTAATTTGAAATTAATCAAAATAAAGCATGGTTCGATCTCACTGTGCTCTACTTATGGAGCAACTATTTATGGATTATATCATCACTGTGCACGCATGATCCTTCCATTGACTCATGTGCATTCTCATAATCCACTTGGGATATCATTGTTCTCTAGAATCATTAAACTTCGGAGCGTCTGATGGTTTTTTTCAATGATGTTGTAGTGGTAAGAAGGGTTTATTGTTCACTCGGACGTGATGAAATTGAATTTTAGATTTAAATTATAAAACTAGCAAATATATACAAAATAATAACAATGTTTCGAGAGGTACTAGGACTAGGATTCCACCAAATATTCAAATTCATGTAATTCACTTATTTATTCTAAACCATTATAGCTCATTCAATAAGAATTTTGACTCTATTTCTTTGCCTAATGTAGATTCTTAAAATATTAATTGTAAATCTTAAGCATGGCATATCAAAAGAATAAATCCTAAGCATAAACCATCAAATGAAATGACAATTAATTAAGAAAAATCTTTTTCTAATTTTATTTCAATGCAAATAGTCATATAAATAATTAAATGAATTTACCACATGACGAATTTTGGTTTCCTCCTTCGTCCCAGAGAAAGGTTTAGCTCCACATAGTGCAAAACACGCTCAAAATATATTTTTATAGCTCAAATTGTGTACAAAGAAGAAAATGGAGGAAAATAATATAAACCAAAAGTTTACTACAACTCTCGATTCTCTCCCCAAAACTCTCGATTCTCTCCCCAAAACTCTCGATCCTCTTCTCTGAGTCACGTAACCTCTTTAGATAGCCAACATGGGATGAAAATATCTCGTCATAACTCTGAATATTCTCGGTTGAATGCAAGAATATTTTCTCTGTACTCTCACAGGAATCACCGAGATTTTCCTTCTATATCTTCTTCATGCGTTAGTGCTTCAACTTTATCCAAACACGCACAAAATCTTCACAAAATCATCAAAGAATCTTCAACTAACTCCGACTATTTTTCCTCCTCTGTTTTGGGAAATCTTCCCATATCTTCATTTATTCTCGTGCATGAATCAATTACCTCCCCTGTTTTAGTGTAACATGATAATTACAAACCAAATAAACGAGAATATCACAGAAAATCTCGCCCAAATCATTCCCAAAATACACGCTGTAGCAGGATATTTCAAATAAAACTTTCCCGTCAAAACAATTCTCACGGTGATGAAGATAGGCGTCCCCCTATCCAGGTGTGGGGTGCGAATAGCAACTGGGGTGCCCCTTAGTAATTGAGGGCCCCTTAACCAACAGTAAGAGTCCGAATAACACGTGTCCTCCGGGTGCCAAAATAAACTTTTCGAGCCGAATTTTCCAAAAATGTTTATTTCCCAAAGATGCCTACAAACACATAAAACACCAAATAATACAAAATCGAGTGCCAACAATATATAGTTTTGAGATCAAATTAGACACAAAAATGTGTCTATCAAATACCCCCAAACTTATTATTTGCTAGTCCTCAAGCAAATTTATTCTAGAAAATAAAAATCATTTGAACCCCTAGGTGGCCCTAGTGGCGGAGTGTTGTCTCCGGAGGGTTTACCAGAGGTGTACCCACAAAACCATTACTTCAGACCCTAGCTATCTACGCAGAACCTTGGAAGGCACTAAAGAATCTCCTTGGTTGGCATACAATCATTGAATATAGGAGGAAGTACCCTGATGCAAAATTCCAATTGTTGTACACAAGTTTGCACTCAAGCATACTAAAATTCATATAAAGTGACATAGCTCTACTCAGATAGTTTCTGGACATCATAAACCGGAGTCAAACAATCACATGGATATATTAAGAAGATGGATGTAGAGAAAAACGTGGATGATGTTGACTAAGGTGAACCTATCCTAATGGGTGAGATCCGGTCCGGACTAATATCAACACACTTTGGCATATACAAGGGAACCAAGTGATCGATAATCCTAACTCTATGTCAACTCATTTGGCATATACAAGGGTACCGGTGATCGACTTTATTGTATTTATTAGGTTGGTCTAGTGGTCTGGTCTCAAATTTTTTTTTTTTGGGTATCTCAGTCACTCTATTTCACCCTAGCAATGGTAAAGAGAAAAATAAAAGAAGTGATCAGGATTCTTTCGATGTTTCCATCACGAGGATATGGCGAAACTACCATGTTTTCTTTTTCTAACACCTGAGCTCGTGCTTTTATGAATAGACTCTTTAGATGTTTCCATCTAATCGATTGGTTCCTCAACTCCTACAACCAAGATGTTCCCATCCACTTAGATTAGTTAGTGCCAACCTTAATAAGCATAAATTTCTAGTCTACGAAGTTATTTATTGCAACTAAAAGTTTCTCCCATACCCCCAAACTTAAATCTAACATTGTCCTCAATGTTCTAAAGATGAAATTAAAAGCATGAACAATGAGAAACTGTTACCACTTGAAGAAAAGAGTAAGGAAAGATATTACCGTGTTGCAAGAGCATGGGTTACCTCCCAAGAAGTGCTAAGTTTAAAGTCTTGACCCAGGACATTGGAAAGGATTAGTTACCTCGAAGAATCATATAGCGGCAGTCGGAATAACCGCAGGTCATCCGGATCAAAAAGTGCTAACCACGAGAAGAGGATACCGCAAATGGACGAGGAAGATATCCAACACACCCTTATCTATTTTTAAGACAACTACATCTAGTTGTGGTTCGGGTTCGAGCTTTATAAAAGGGTCTAGATAACATATTTTCATGGGTTGCGTTTCCCTCATGAGTTGGATCCGAATGTTCGGGTTCTAGAGTCTGGAAAAACTCAAATAAAAACTTAGAAGCACATAATAATAACCTGAATAATTGAGGATCCTCTAAGTCAATCAGTTTTGACTTACACAGCTGACCACAATAAGATTGTTGGTCTTCCTTAAGCAAATGTGTCGACCTTAATATCCTAAAAGTAATTAGGTTTAGTCTTAAAACTTAATAATTGACACATCTGAAACATATACGTTCCCACAATTGGAAGGAAGGTTTTTAGTGGGAATACAAATTCAATCGTGGTATCATAGCCTGGGTTAACCACATCAACCAGAGGATGGGTTTCTAACAACTGAACTTCTTTATGGACACAACTAGGTTTAGGAAAAAGTGTATGAAGATAGTCTTGTAAAATGGTTGAGGCACGGATGTCCAGTCCTAAGTGAGGTGACTTTCTGAGAGTTAAAGGTAAGGCACTAGGAGAGTGATAATCACCCCCAAACTTAGAGTTTTCAGTGTCTCTAGATAGACTAGTCACAATTTCCCTAATTTCTAGAATATCAGAATCCTGAAAATGGTCAATTGATTCTTCTAAGTTATTATCAGGTAATGCATCCTTACTCATCTTTACGAGTTTATCGTCTTCTAAGACTAGTGTTTCTAAATCACTAGACTCTAAAACAAATATTCTCAGGGTAAACTCTTTCCTCTAAACCATCATCACAATCATATAAAGGATTATCAGCGAAAGTTTCTAGTAAAGGCCCGTTAACTAAGGTGTTAATCATAGTTACTTCTTCTGATTCACTTATAGGCACATCAAATAATGGATTATCAAACATATTGCAGGCTAAAGGATCATGAACTACATCGTCTAAAACGGTGGCATCTCTAGTCAAATCCTCGTCCTTTCGAATAGGAGAATAATCATTAAAATTATTGGGATTTGAACCAGAAATAGTACTATCATTATAAAGTTCAATATGAGTAACAAATTCCTGATCACTATGCCTACATATTTTAAATTCTTCATCAACACTATCCTCATCATAATCATAACATGAAAATGGTTGAACCTCATCTAAATTAGTGTTACCAAATCTAACCTCGTCATCTTGATTATAAATATCCTCATTTTTAAGGGTATTATTGGAAACACTGTATTGGAAATTAATATTATTTCGAGCAAGTTTTTCGACAATCCTATTTGTACTTTCAGTAAATTGCTTAAGAGTCTCTTCTAAAGACATCCTAGTTGACTGCTCTAGGGACTCATCTGGAATATTTAAGGTTTCCTTCACAAATAAGGAATGACTCTTGAAAGCCTCTTCTAGAGAAATAGATGAATTATTTTGCTCATAAGACCGATGCACGTGTGGATAGTAATTGGGCTCACCATGGTATGACCCATAACCTTCAAAAGGTTGGCGTTCCCAACCACTATTCACACTATGGTCATAGTAGTAATGTCCATATTGTTCAATTGGATATTCGTTGTATTGGTTATACCAGTTTGACATCCTGACTGCAAGGGAATTCTACACAAACACAAACAAGGATGACTCGACCACAACAAACCTACTGATTTCTAGCAAACAAAAAGCATGATGGCTCCACTTAGATTGTTTTCTAGACCAGCTTCTAAACCTTCGAAATGGAATTCGTTACAATTTAAGCAAACCCCTCTGGAATCAATCCGAGTTTAAGTAAGTTGAATAGAGGCGAGGGAAGCTGCGTGGAGCTTTGATACCCAAGGCATCACCGCATTACAAGGCGGCGCAGTCACGCATTCAACTTACGAAACCATCATGAACTTCGAAGTATGCTTAAAGAGTAACCAATATTTTTCGAATGACTTTCCTATTAAGCTCGTTACCCTATCGGTCTCGTTCTAGTCAAAATTTTAGGCTTAGGTTCGTGTTTGGTTTCGTTTTCCTAAGGCGTACAAGAAGAGAACGGTGATGAAATCCGAACTCTTATCTTGTATGGCCAGTCCTTGCCCTTTACTAGGAAATTAAAGCAGCCAGATTCAGTTCCTCGACATATATTCACACTAAATCATCCAGTAAACCCGCTGACAGGGGATTCGCGGGTGTTTAGAATTCTTACCTCCCGTTCCAGACGGGGGATGAACCGTTGAAGTCGACTCCGGCCACGACTCCTATGTCATGTACGAACCCGAGGGGCCGAGACGATATCGTAATCGTCGTCCTTCCATGTGCAGTTTATATTTAAATAACCCTTCCTTAGGGTTTTAAAATTAATAATGTCCAATGTTCAATGTCCAAAATAAAAAAATAAAAAAATTCAAAAATATAAAAGATTACAAAAATAAAAGCCTATTTACAGTTTCTAAAAAAAATAAAAATAAAAAAATATCTAATAAAGATAAATTAACTATACACAAAAATATTCTTCTTTACTCCTTTGGATTTTCTCTCTTCTTTCTTTCTTTGGCTTCGCTTTACTTTTCAACACTTTCTCTTTTATATAAGCTCCGTACCAAGTCTGAAAGCAAATAGAAAAAAAAACTAAAACGCGTAAAAAGGAACAAAATAATAATAAAAAAATAATAATAAATAATAATAAAAAAACCTAAAAACAAATCTATACACAAGTCCGCGTCGGCGGCGCCAAAAATTGATGGTTTTTGTCAATGATGTTGTAGTGGTAATAAGGGTTTATCGTTCACTCGGACTTGACGAAATTGAATTTTAGATTTAAATTATAAAACTAACAAATATATACAAAATAATAACAATGTTTCGAGAGGTACTAGGACTAGGATTCCACCAAATATTCAAATTCATGTAATTCACTTATTTATTCTAAACCATTATAGCTCATTCAATAAGAATTTTGACTCTATTTCTTTGCCTAATGTAGATTCTTAAAATATTAATTGTAAATCTTAAGCATGGCATATCAAAAGAATAAATCCTAAGCATAAACCATCAAATGAAATGACAATTAATTAAGAAAAATCTTTTTTCTAATTTTATTTTAATGCAAATAGTTATATAAATAATTAAATGAATTTACCACATGACGAATTTTGGTTTCCTCCAGTCGTCCCAGGAGAAAGGTTTAGCTCCACATAGTGCAAAACACGCTCAAAATATATTTTTATAGCTCAAATTGTGTTTACAAAGAAGAAAATGGAGGAAAATAATATAAACCAAAAGTTTACTACAACTCTCGATTCTCTCCCCAAAACTCTCGATTCTCTCCCCAAAACTCTCGATCCTCTTCTCTGAGTCCCGTAACCTCTTTATATAGCCAACAGGGGATGAAAATATCTCGTCATAACTCTGAATATTCTCGGTTGAATGCAAGAATATTTTCTCTGTACTCTCACAGGAATCACCGAGATTTCCTTTTATATCTTCTTCACGCGTTAGTGCTTCAACTTTATCCAAACACGCACAAAATCTTTACAAAATCATCAAAGAATCTTCAACTAACTCCGACTATTTTTCCTCTTCTGTTTTGGGAAATCTTCCCATATCTTCATTTATTCTCGTGCATGAATCAATTACCTCCCCTGTTTTAGTGTAACAGGATAATTACAAACCAAATCAACGAGAATATCACAGAAAATCTCGCCCAAATCATTCCCAAAATACACGTTGTAGCAGGATATTTCAAATAAAACTTTCCCGCCAAAACAATTCTCACGGTGATGAAGATAGGCGCCCCCTATCCAGGTGTGGGGTGCGAATAGCAACTGGGGTGCCCCTTAGTAATTGAGGTGCCCCTTAACCAACAGTAAGAGTCTGAATAACACGTGTCCTCCGGGTGCCAAAATCAACTTTTCGAGCCGAATTTTCCAAAAATGTTTATTTCCCAAAGATGCCTACAAACACATAAAACACCAAAATTAATACAAAATCGAGTGCCAACAATATATAGTATTGAGATCAAATTAGACACAAAAATGTGTCTATCAGCGTCCTCCAGTTTGATTCATGGATATATTCAGAGACAATCTTATGAAATGATTTCTGATAAAATAAATAAGTGGTGCCTTACTCACTACTTCCTTTCTAGGTAAGGATTGAACGAACCAAGTGGTCTCTCCAACTTCCTTTACGGAGCCGCGGCCTCAACCACACTTCCACTGAGTGTAGTTGCAACACCTTAGTCTATGGTGTATATCCCGTATTGAGGATTTGTAACTTTGCAGGTAGGTTTGCAGCTGGTATGTGTGATCTCATCACTTTAGCAACATCAGTGTACATTCGGAAAATCGAATATTCTTTATCACTTCACATTTACATTTGTGGAGTACAAGAATCAATGTGAGACACAGTGGGAACACACCACGATAATTCATGTCATTCCCTTAGAAAATACTTTTTCTTATCTCCCCCTAACGACGGGAAGACTGTCTCATTAAAGTGATAACCCGCAAATCTAGCGGTAAGAGATATCCTGCCAAAGGTTTTAAAATGCGGATAATTGTTGGGAACTTATTTCCAACATAACTACTTAACAGTTTTGAAGACCCATCATAGTACGATGTGGAGTCGTAATGGCACATATATAGTGGAACCAAAAATGCGTAAGAACACGAATGTCAGGCTTAAATCCATTTACCAACTGGTACTCAGAAAAGGTTCACTAATATTGGGTTCTAAAACGAATTAAGTAAAGATGCGTATAATATTGCATATCCCCAAAGTAATAAAAGGTAGGTTGGTACGCATAGCCTATTCCTTAGACACCATCAATAACCTTTGATGCTAGCCTCTGCGAGACCATTGGGTATAAGATGCTCTATATTGATCCTATTAAACATGCAATATTCATCAATTCCTTTTGATGTAAATTCTCTAGCATTAACAAGGGTGGTGAGCCTTTGCACTTTGCATTGTGTAATATGTGCTTGGAGTTTTACAAAAATTAAACGCATTGCATGTTGTGAATCAATCCAGCCCAATCAGTTCATTGTTTGGGTTAATATGGATTCAGTAATTCAAGTTCAGTGATAAACCATTCACTAGATTGACACATTAATTTTCTATGAATATGCTTCATTCCTCATTCATTAGAAATAATTTATAGATGCAATAAACTTCATTCTCACTGTAAGTTTACAAAACACCCTTTTGTGTGATTAACCCTTAGTACATACAGAGATTAGACATTGAGTCTTGAGAGATTTAATAAGTGGTGTGGCCTTATTTCTTAAAAAAAGTAGGATTTAATTCAATTACTTTAGAGCGAATATATGTTACGTTTCATCCAGATATATGTCAAGTGCTTTAGAGAATTTATGTCTCGTGGTTTCACTCCATAAGTGCAGACATTGGATCTAGTTCAATTGAATAAGATAGTCAATTGGCCAGGCAAAGTTCTTGTTGCCATTAAAGTTCCTGGCGAGATTGGGGTATACCCAATTTTAAAGGGACACTTTTTGTAGGTTTTAGGGGGAGTCCTAATGGGTAAGTTACAAAACTACCCTTACCCATTAATAATCTTAATTAACCTAAATCAGTTTTTGTTCTCTTCATTTCATATTCTTCTCTTCTTCTTCATCTTCATCTTCCATCAACCAAAGCCATATAAAAATCTTCAACTTTGATTTTCCAAAAAAATTGTTGACTCTACCAAATGAAAAAGAAGACTATAAATGATGTTTAAACTCAAACCCATCATTGTGTTGTGTGATTTGATTGTTATATTAGGTTAGAAATCAAAAATTATGATTTCGTGTTTTTGGTCGGCAAGGTCGTAACATGCATATCTTGCCGACTTTTTCATAACAGCCATGGCGCGGCATCAGTAAATTTTTCAACAACCAGCGGGGTATTTTTTGAATACCTTGCCGCCCAAATCTGATAGGAAGGGTATTTTTGAATACCTCGCCAGGCCAAAAACAAAGGAAGGTATTTTTTTGAATACCTTGCCTACTAATAATTTTTTATGTCATCTCATGTATGTCAAAAAACAAAAGTCGGCAAGGTCAACAATGAAGATCATGTTGGCCACTTTTGGCCGGTGAGGTCGATGATGAAGATCTTGCCAGCCACTTTTGGCCGGCATGATCTTCATTAGTCGACCTTGCCGACTTTTTCATACTTTCAGAACTGAAAGTGTTGATTTATTCTTTGATTTTGAGTATGATTTCATATAACAGATTTGCAATCCCCTTTTTAGAAGTATTTCGGTTGTTTGCTTCATTTTCGTTGCAAGAGATATTCTCAAAAAAAAAAAAAAAAAAAAACATCAAAAATCATCCCACAAAAGTTCAATCAAAAACAAAATTTCATAACTTAAAATTCATAAGTTTTAATCTATTCAATCAATTTAAACTCAATTAATTAATCTAATCAAAATTTTAGTGTTAATTAAACGAGGGCAATTTTGCCATTTTGAAAATACAAGGTTAAGGGGTGGCTTGGTTTTACTTCAAAATGACCCTATTTTGTCTTATTGGGTATACCCCAATTAGTTTGGGTATACCCAAATCTCGCCAGGTTAAAGTTGATGTGAAAATTGGTTGCTATTATGATACACACATTACATTGTATATACCAACATCTATGACCAGATGCATTTCCAACTCTTTCATTTATGATGGGAGCTAGAGTTACATTTTAGCTTCATCCCATATTCAGTTGATACCTATACTTTGGTGTCATTACTAGTGGGGGAAAAATAAAAACAAATACATCTTTGTCTCATTATATATATGTCCCTTTTCACATGCTTTATATGAGTCAGTACGTCTAACCCTCATTACATCGGGGTTCTTTCCATTTTCAACTTTGTTACATTTAGCTTAATTTGAGAAATTTCTTTATCTCAATAGGCCAAGAGAATCTCACTACACATGTCAACCACTTACTTTAGGTTGAGTAGATTACTAAAGGTAGTTCTCTTGTTGTAACACTTCAACATATATTAGTATCATAGATGAAGTATAGAAATGAAAAACAAATTCGACCCAAAAAATTAAAAATTTGGAATACATGTGATTTTATTTGCAATGTATCTTTTGAAACTACCGACTCTTTAATAGTCGAGCAAGTGGATTACTTCCCACGGAACATTCAAATTTGGGAAGAAAATATTAAGAACACAATAATGGTGCTCAAGCACTTCTAAACCCCAAATACATACATTTGAATTGAGTTGGTACACCCAATTGTACAAAATACACCATTCAAATAAAGCCAATATCATATTCAAGAGAACAAAATAACATTAACCAAAATTCTTAATGAACGAGGTCAACATTCATAATTTAAATTGACCATTTATATGATATGGACTTATCTTTTAAAATAAATAAATAATAATAATAATAAAGAACTAGGCATGTTCTAAAAAAAAAAAACCCGACAAGTATTCGATATTTTAAAGCCCACATTAACATTAGTTACATACCTCATGCTTTGGTTCCACCTGCGTATAAACAGAACCGGGACGGACTTGATCACACATGGCCCAAAACTGAGGCAGACAGTCTTGGAACAGAATAGGCGGGTTTGGGTGGACCGATTTTGGTCGGACCAGGTTGGGCTTCACTTCTTTTCCCGTATCAGCAGATCAGAATGTGATCGGCTTTTCCTACTCCTCGGATTCTCAGAAGGATTCAAAGCGGCGGATTAATATCCCCCGATTCAATCGCAATACAAACATACACATAACTAATAAAAAATTCATTATAAAATACATGCATTGAATTAAGTTATTATTATAAAATATGGGTGATTAAAGATGAAAGATGAACAGTAAAATCAGTACGGAGAAAAATAATGTAAATTTCATAACATTTTACATGGTACATACGTTATCAAAATTTACAAATAAAGAATATAGAAACCTATAACATAACATGCATATCATAATAGGTAACTTTTATCAATCAAATCACATGTTCGGTAATTTTCATCAATCAAATCACATATCCAAAACCATTAAAACAAAATTAGAGAAGATTAGGCACACCTTTTAGGCTTTTACACAAACGGATGATTGAAAAAGAATAAATAAAAGTGCCAAAATCAAACTATAATAGAGCTTTACCGAAGTAGTATTCGCAGATTTGGTGGTAACAGATTTAGAAAAAAAAATCTCTTTTTGCGGCAGGGTTAGAGGTCGTGCATGATAACGTGATTAAGGGAAAAACAGAGAGAAGACCAAGAATATGAGAAACGACAAGAGGGATTCCATTGATGGGTGTAGCAACCATATTACATAGAAGAGTATACTTTATATACAACCGTGGGAAAACCCTAACTACCTAGTTGGGACGCACATCTATGGGCCATAGGCCCTACAACATTTACTTGATTTTCTTCTGCGTATTGATTTTTTAGTTAGTGCAGTTTTTTTTCTTTTTTTTTTATTTTTTTATTTAAAGTCATGCAACGCATGTTCATCTTCACTTACTTGGTGGGTTTTAAAACTGCGCGGGGACTCTTCATCTTCCCTTCATCAAATTCGTGTTGTCATCATTGCATCTATAAGAAAATGACATCATTTTGGTTAGGTTCCTAAGAGCAATTCCTATGGCAATGGCCAAAAACAAAATTTTGTTCAGCCAGGTGGATGGACAAACTTGGTTTTCCACTATGGGAAAGCACTGGGCGCTTGATGAACAGACGCGCGAAAACAACACGGACTCGAGCGTTCGGTATAATGTCTTGGGCGACAGGGACGCTGACGCTAAAGATTGGAGTGCTGTCGCTGGAGTTGGGAACGAAGTCTCCAACGTTCGGATCCCTAACGCCATATCTCCAACGGTCAGTTGCCTTTACTTATAAATTCCCTCTCCTCATTTTATTTTCAGTCACACCATTTCATACCACTTCCATTTCCTTCTTCTAAATTCAAATATTACCTATAAACTCTTCTAAATTCAAATATTTCGATTATGATATGGATTTTGCGAGAAGAGTGATAAACAGTTTAAAGAATAAAAGGGATCGAAAAGGTGAATCGTTACCGTTACCTCACACAAATGTAGATTTTTCTCAAAATCGAGAAGAAGAGTTTAATAATCCAATCACGATTCTTTTGCTCCATTATTCCTGGTCATGTGTCGGGGCATAATGAACGATCTGAGGAATATCATACCACGAGAGGTGGATTTTCAGAACTAAATGTTGTTTATCAATGTTTACCGCAAGCCGTCCGAGCAAGGGTTGACAAATATCCTTGGCGTGCGCTTTATAGAATAGAGCCTAGATTACATAACAAAAAAATTCCAAAAATAGTGGTAGAAAGGTGGTGGAAGACGACGCACACATTTCATTTTCTGGATTTCGAAATTGGTAAGTTTCTTTAAGTTAACTTAACTTAAAATTTTTAAATAATTAAATAATCTAAAGAATTAATCATAGTTGATATTATACTTGTCATAGGAATTACTCCCCTTGATTTGTATTTTATTTCTGGGATCCCAAGTGGAAGTGGAAACCCGCCACCATTCGACGAAAGCGAATGGATCTTAAATAGTAAATGGGAGTCGCGTTGTTCCTCGTTTATGGAATCAGATATCTCTATTAATAGAAGTCCGAAAGGAAAAGGGGTTAGATGTTCGACCTTAAAGAGTTTCCTAATGAAACCCAAAAACCCGGGAGATGTGAGACGACTATGATGAACTCGAAAGATTGTTTATCTTATGGGTACTGGGTCGGAGTCATCTTTCCAAACTCAACCATTTGCTCATGTCGGTTGGTTTGAAGCATTAGAAGATCTCAACAAAGCACCAGATTATGACTGGGGTCTGCAATTTTAGGAGAACTGTACTTTGCGCTGGATAAAGCGTCCACGGGCGATAAAAACATCAATGGTTTTTGGAGCATCATTGAGGTATATATCAAAATTATTATTTTTAAATTTATGAACAAATGTGGATTATTTACTAAAATTATGGAGTAATTTGCAGTATTGGTGGTATATCAACTTCCGTCTTGGTAAACCAATCCTAAAAGACGAGACATATAGATTTCCAATGTTTGACATGTATACGAGGAGTAACATGCAGAAGAACAATGGGTCGGACGTCTATGGTTGCAGTTTTCTGCAGAGAGTACAACAGATGACTCGGAACCACAACAACGTAGTTGTTCGCCCTTACGTTCGTTATCCTCAGTATAATGAAGCGATTGGAGTATGTATTCTTGATTATTCTTCTCGTAGAGTTGTTTTTTACAGTCCAGAATCAAGAATAAGGGTTTGGTATCTGGGAGAAAGACTGCAGTACCAACTACGAGGTATACTTGTAATTGCAATTAACCCGCCACCACAGATGGAAACCTCTGCATCAGATTTCTTTAGGTTAAGAGTAACCGATTGGGATAGTTATGAACTAAATACAAGGGAGGTTTTCAGTGATGCGGAGTACCAAAGCTGAAGGTACAACTCAATTTGCGAAGCTTTGTGATTGGGACACATAGTATGCACGTCTATGGGGTTGGTTTTCGGGGTTATCAAATATGTCCTATAATCCAAATATCATTCCTAGACAACCACCTCCCGGAAGAGCCAAGCTTTGTGTCTTATCCCCGGAGACGGGTGCAAGTTCTTCATCTTCCTTGTCAAATATGCCTGAAATTAGTTGGGAGATACAAAGTATTACTTCAGAAGGTGAGCTAACCACGATCCCCATTGTTTCCCAAGGTATGGAACGTGATTATCCTTACTACAATGTCAATGCAAGTGAGGATGAAATGCGAAAACACCTCAACGATCTGCACTGGCTTACAAGACAATTACAAAGTGACGCACTTGGAAAGCTTGATCGGAAATGGCATACAAACACAATGTATAGAATGACTCCAACTCCACCGCCAACTGCATATGATTATGTGCGGCAGTCACATTCTTCCGATTCCAACACATCATTGCACGAAAGCCTGAAAACAACAGATCATCATTCCACGAAAGTGAAGAAACAATGGTGCGAGAGGCAACACATCCCTCATTCTTCACCACAAATTGTGCACCGTATCTCAACCTCGGGCATATCGGATTGAACCTGGCGAATTTCATCTTCATTCTCGCCCTACAACCCAAATGTGGCATACAATCTAAGTGTTCCATACGACCAAAGTGAATGCTACACACCAGGACCACCACAACCACAAATCTCTTATATGCTTGGAGGACCGAGGGTATACGAGTGTTGGACCAGAGTACACAAAGTGTTTACCAATCGCCTTATTTTGTTCAACCAGGTCAGCCGAAGTCTATCACCATTTGGAAATTCTACAAACTATCTTGTCGGCGAGGGTATATACGGAGGTCTATCCCCAGGACTCTCCGAATTTTGGTGCTTGAAAATAACAATGGGGATAGAGATGAGCGAGATAGAGATGAGTGACATTAGAAATAGCGTTTTACATTTGTAGTTTTTGTAATTTTAATTACTTTACATTTGTAGTTTTCGTTTTAAAAGTACGATTAATTAAATAAAATTACATATGTTTAAAAGTAAGTTTTTACATTGAAATTTGAACTCAATTACGACAGACTACACATTACATTAGCTTCACTAATGAGAAGAATTACTAGGTAGCTTAACTAATGAGAAGAAGTACTAGGTGGAAACAACAACACCAAGGAAGGGGTTGAAACTGTTCAACACCTTAAGGATTTCAAAACATTTGTCCAAAGAGAAAGCCACATTTTTCCATCTTCGCTATTCAGACAACGATCTTGTCGCCATCTCAGCATTAGTTTCACCTCTCAGTCGATATCGATTTACGTGTATGGTTAAAGCTACAAACTCTTTTACTTCTTTCTTAATTGTACCAAAACGATGCTCTATACGATATAGAACGATGACTATGATTACGAGTGTCACCGCAGTAACCCATCGTGAATAACGCGTGAAATTCACCCATGGATAGTTTTAGAAGCAAGCCGAGTAAATAAAAAAACATAGTTT
>JAJJWW010019137.1:0-333052 GCA_023531295.1 Papaver armeniacum
TTTTTTTGGATATTGTCCAAGTTTTAAGCTAATGATATAGTGCTGTTGCTTCACCCACGTTAAATGCCCTACAAAAATTAACTGATGGCAACCAACATTTTTCTGGAACGTGTCCTGTAGATTTTGTATCCACGTGGCAGTGTACTGATTCACATCATGAAAGAAATAATAAAAGTGAAAAAAATAGAGAGAGAGAGAGGCTGCAGCAGCTCTGCTAAACTAAACCAAACAAGGAGATTTTTTTAAGTTAAAAGACACCTGCCATTGAAAAGAAATTCCCATACAATAAATATCCAAAAGAATCTATAACATGATATATGGTGGTGGTGAGAAAACAAACCAATACTAATGAAACCCTAAATTTGATCCCAAATCGACACCCGACGGATCATTTTTCAGGTAAGTTTTTCATTTTGATTTCATTTTTTCCGGTTTTCCATCACTTGATTACAGATTTTGAATAAATAAACAAAAAAGGGTTTCATTTTTGGGTATTGATTGTGTTTTTCTTTTTTGTTGTACTGGAAATTCTTTTCATTTAGGGTTTGTTTGGGGATATTCATTAGTCAAATGGAGAATAATGAAAGAGAAAATTTGACAGATTTTGATCTAAATCTTGATACATTTGGATTACCAGCTGAACTTGAAGATAATTTGTATTATTCATTAAGAGGTGGACAAAATCCAATCCAAGGAGTATCTCCTAGACCTAGGAATCGATGGAGAAGGAGAAGACCAAGTATTACTTCTTCTGAAACTAGAAATTTTTCATTGGATTTCATCGTAAACCCTAGTTCCGCTAGTGAGAGAGTGTCTCAAGTTGGTGAAGGAAGTTTGGGTGTTACTGACACTGATGAGAGAACAGCTGAGAGCAGTAAACCAGGGAAAGGTCTCGCCGTTGATCTTTTAGGTGATGAATTGAATAAAGATGAGGATAAGGAGAAGAATAACGAGGATGAAATGAGTTTCTTTGATTGTAATGTATGTTTCGAGATGGCTAATGAGCCAGTTATTACCTTTTGCGGTCATTTGTTTTGTTGGCCATGTTTGTATCAGTGGCTTCATGTTTATTCTAAGGTTAAGTTATGCCCTGTGTGTCAGACAGAACTTACTGATGCCAATATAACCCCAATTTATGGACGTGGAAATAATGTGGAAGATTCAAAGATGAAACAGAAAGTGGGTGTTCCTCCTAGGCCTCAAGCTCGACGTGTTGAAAGCTTTAGACAGAGTATTCAAAGAGCTGTTTCTTCTTCTTTTCAAATTGAGGAAATGATTCAGAGAATTGGTCGGAGATTTGATGTTGCAAGGGGTAGAACACCTCCACAAGATGTTGGTGGTTCTCTTGAATTGATCGATAGAGCTGATTTTCTTGCTAATCAAATTCTTGCATCAGGTGGCATTCACCGAGAAGGATATAGAAGGAATATACTTTTAGAACAAAGTCTTCTGGAAGCACAGGATGATGTTGTAGATGTGGTTAGCTCTGAGGCTGAGGGTACCAATCCTAGACCTCCTCCATCACCTCCCTTTCGGTCTCATTCGCAGACGGCTGCTTCAGTTGTTCGTCTTTCATCAGCATTAAGTTCTCATGAGAGGGTGTTTCATTCATTTCTTCTTAATCAGCACATGAGAAGGCATCATGCCCGTTCTCCACCTTTGGAGAATCGTAGTTCTCTTTCAAGCATTTCTTCCTCAGTAGTACAGAGAGGAGGTGGGGATGCGGAGATTGATTTGGTGGTGCCAGTGTCTTCTTCTGATGCTCCAAGGGCATCATTTGTGGACACCGAAGTTTATCGTGCACTAAGAAGGAGAAGATTAAACTGATCCACTGTCCAACGGGGAATAGGGATTCTCTTTTTAGTATTTCTTCCTTGAAGTACAGATAGTGGATGCGGCCGCAGTGATTGATTTGGTATTGCCCTAGTCTTATCTGATGCTTCAAAGGCTTCATGTGTGGCCAGTGAAAATGTTCGTGCATAAGAAGGAGCAGATCAAACTGCTATGGTGCTAAGATTACTTCCAATTATCACTGTTATTTATTGCTTCAAATTAAGGTGGATTAACCTACATGTTAGCCAGAAGTCATGTGAGTTTCAACATCGCTTATGGAAATTTCCCTTCGATCAGCCATGTATTTCAGAGTTTATGTTTCCGTATACTGATGTATCAACTTTTTCTGCTCTGTTAAAGTGCCTATCAACAGCTTGTTCATGTTCTTTGCTTAGCACTATTGGTTATCAAATGATGGGCGAGTCTTGTACATTTCCCTGCAACTTTCGTATGTAATGTTTCTTTTCTCTTTCAGTTATTCATTTAACCGTTGGTGTTTCACTTACAAATATGTTTGGCCTCATTCTGCATTTAGTTTTCATGGTCAGCTTTAAGGTATTTATCACGGACATCTTTGGGTATTTAAATTGAAACATTTTATAAGTGATTTTCTTGCTTAGAAGTTAGAAGTTTTAGACCAATTGAATTCAGGGGTTGGCGATGGCAAACAAAAATAAGAATGATTCCGTTCAAAGGGCTATTATGTTTTCCTTCCCCTAGTACCTTCTCATATTCCG
Source organism: Papaver armeniacum (assembly GCA_023531295.1). Classification (NCBI taxonomy): domain Eukaryota; kingdom Viridiplantae; phylum Streptophyta; class Magnoliopsida; order Ranunculales; family Papaveraceae; genus Papaver; species Papaver armeniacum. Next base: position 2,571 of record JAJJWW010019137.1, read on the forward strand.
TCTACATTAGGCAGAGCTAGAAACAAAACAAGAAGTTTTTCTCAAGTTCGGTTGGGTTGCAAATACATGTTATAGACTTCGTCCGTAGGTCATCATTTTCTTGTCAATGCTAGATCTTTCGATTACTTAACAGAGACACTTACTGTCAACAGTTTCTAGTCTAGTGCTGATGCTGATGTTGTTGTTTCCCTTTAAAAACCACATTGAGCAACATGCTCTACCTTCTAGCATATTGAGCTTCCATGTGGCATATTAGTGGTTTGTAAGAGCTGAAACTACAAGTCCTCTAGAGGAAGGCTTGAATGTTGTTTTCCATCCATGACAGTGCTTATATGGCTTATTAATGTAATGTGCAGTGTTCTAAATTTTATTGATTTAGATTCTTATATATTGTTTTTCCAAGAACATTCATTTGCTCAAGTTTATTCCTGGTGAAGAATACTGAGAAAATATGTAATGGGTTCGTTTTTTATCTGAATTTACTGCACTTTGCTTTGCTTTGCTTTGTTGGTTATTACTTTTTCGAAGTGTGAATAACTTGATAGATTACAGTCTGGAATGTCAAAATTAGTTTTCTGCTGGGGTAAAATATACATGAGACTGAGAGAACATTGTAGTGATACTTCATGACCTGTTGAGCCTCATAGACGAAACGTTTCTGGCAATATCCCTTGGAGAGACGACGGAATAACCATATTAGTAGTTGTAGATGATCGAGTCTTGCCAACTCTTTTCGTCTCTATTATAGATTTCTGGTTTCCGCAACACTTCATGTGGTGGTTTAGGGGGGTGTTAAAACTTAAAATGCACTTTTATTTTACCTCCTGCCTAAGAAATTATGATACAGCTCCTTTCTTTCAGTAAAAATAGATTTTCACTTTCAATCTCCATTGGCATATGATTTAGTGGGGTGAGTTTCTTCTCTACCTTCACTGGCATATGATACAAGGAATATAAGAACCAGTATGCCAGCTTTATTTAGTAACTCGTTTTCCCAAGAAGTTGCTTTGAAAATTTTCAGTGATATCGTCCCATGTACCCAGTCGAGTTACAATGGGCCCAAATTGACATGCCTAAATATTTTAGTGGTAGCTTTTCGCCTTTTCCGCTTAACACCGCCCAACTGCATCAAGACTCCCTTTCATCTTAGTAGGCGCCAGTGTTCTTCATCTGGCCGCATTGCATCAATATGGATCAAACAATAATCTTCAACCTTATTGTCAACAGACACTGCTGCCAATTTGCTAATGTTGTTTCCTTCGTAGTATCTATGCTGGAATTTTAGTCTCACATTGTTTAGATAGGACTTAATTGGGTAGTTTATAAGTCTACCAATGGGGCTTATGACGAGTTGGGGTTGGTACCCTAACATTTGTCATTAGTGCAGAGCCAACCACCACGACCCATGTCCTTTCCTTACTGGTTAGTCGAGTGGAGCATCACGACCCATGCCCCCTTCATGGAAGGGGCTAGATTAAGGTTAAGGTTTAAGTGCACTTGTGTATGGGCACAAGTTGTCACCGCATTGAATATAGCAGAGAATCATTAGCAAAAACAAATCATGAGTCATGCAATGAGCATTTTTACACACTTTAATGCCTTCCACTAGACTTTTCCTTGTCAGAGAATCAATGTAAGCAGATAAAGTTTCAGAGCAGATAATATAGAGATAGGGGGACAAAGAATCTCCTTGTTCCAAACCTCTTTCAGGTTTGGTTAACCCGGTAGGGCTACCATTTAGCAAAAAAGCTAACCCAATGTTCAGATAGACCCATTTTTTAAAAAACCTTTTCAAGAAAAGATCATTCCATCTTGTCATAGGCTTTAGACATGTCAAGTTTAATAGCGGTTATACCATCTTTACCTTTATGATGGTTGACAGCATAAATAGCCTCATTGGCTAACAAAATATTATTAGAGATACTTCTTTTGGGGACAAAATCACTTTGGTTCTGAGAAATTAAGTTATCCATAAAAGGTTTTAGTCCGTTAGCCAAAATTTTTGACAAGATTTTATAAATGAAATTACACCTATATGTCTATATTGAGAAACTAACTCAACAAGAGGGACTTTAGGGATGAGAGTAATATTAGTATGATTAAAGACTTTAGCTATATGCCTTGTGCGAAAGCAAGTCTGTGTCATGTCAATAACAACTTCCTCAACAGTATCCCAATGTTTTTGATAAAATAAACCAGCAAATCCATCTGGTCCTGGAGCCTTTTTACCTCCCATTTGTAAAACAACATGTTTTATCTCCTCGCCGGTGAGGGGAAGATTTATATTATCATCCTTAGAGAACTTCAATGGAAGCTCCTGGGAATTTCCTCCTGATACTGCTGGCGGTGAGAAGAATATAAAGTTTTAAAATAATCAACAAAAGATTTTCTTATACTATCTCTATCAGTTAAAACATTACCAGCATCATTCTTAATCCAACTAATAACATTTCGTTTCCTTCTGAAAAGAGTAACTCTATGAAAATATGGAGAACTTCTATCTCCTTCCAAAAGTCAAAGTTCTCTGGATTTATCCTTCCAATATAGTTCCTCCAGATTATATAAATATTCCAGTCTAGCTCTAAGTTTAGAAGTAGAAATAAAGTCAGTTGGTGGTTTGAATATCGACAAGTTCCTCCCTGATTGTTTTTATACTCCCTCTGTTTTTGGAAAAGAGATACTTTCACTTTTTCAAATTGGCCTATTTTTAAGCTAAAATGAAAAAGTGAAAGTATCTCTTTTTCAGTAACGGAGGGTGTATTAGTTTGAATATTACCAAAAGAGGATTTATTCCAACTCCGAGATCTTTCTTGGCGCTTAAAAGTTTAGCCTTTAGCTTATAAGCATGAGAACCAACAATATTAACATACCGAAAGTTAGCTATTATGTCTATATAGGTAGGATCCTCAATCCACATGGCCATAAAATGAAAGGGTTTAGGCATACAGACATCTTCAAAGTTAAAATCAATGTGCATAGGGCGGTGACCAGAAAAATCTCTAAGCAAATTATTAACACAAAGATTAGGAAACAATTGTTCAGCAATTTGATTTATAAGACATCTATCAAGTCTCTCAAGAATAAGATCAGGGCCCTGTTGCATATTAGACCAAATAAACCTAGGACCAGAAAAATCAGGATCATTCAAAGCAAAACATTACAAAAATTTCTAAGGTTAAAGAAATCGGTATCATCTACAGATAGACCACCATTCTTATCATCAATACCTAGAAGAGCATTGAAGTCGTCCACAAAGAAAACTGGTTCACTAGAAGAGATAGGAGGTGATTGGCATTGACTTTCCCGAAAGGCTTGTTTAATACTACTATTGGGTTCTCCATCAATGAAGTGGATATGGCATAGTTTGGAATGGATGATGTCATAGGTTGTAACATAGATGGCCCCTAGAGTTGGAGGATAAAATGTTAAGATCAATCTCTTTTTTCAGGCCAATACAAGACCAACACTTCTTCTTATACAAGGCACATTAAAGGTACAAGGGAATCCCATATTCCTCATTTTCCTAGCAGCAATATCCTTTTTCATTTTAGTCTCAGAGAGAAACACAATATCATGGTTGATATTTTTGAATGGAAGGTTAAGTTCTTTGTTTGTAGTCTTTTTTCCTTATTCACGCACATTCCAGCATAGCATATTAACATTATTAACAGGAAAAATGGAAGCATCATTAAGAGCATCAATAGAAGTAGAGGAAGTGGAAGGAGGAGAGGAATGAACCTGATTGGTGGAGTCAGGACCACTATTGATATTAGCTTCTTGGGTAGCATTCAAATCCATATTAGCATCCTCATGAGAAGAATTATTGCAGATATTATTATTAGCTGAAGAAGTATTAGTAGGAACATTAAATCTTTCTTAAGGATCTACCAGGGAATGGGTATTGAGGGTACAATTGGATAGATTGAGAGTCGAGATATCTCCCAATTTAGTGATATGTGAGCAGAGATTGGTATAATCTGGTTCAGAGAAATCAACATTTTCCGGAATGATCACAATATTAGCCAAAGTAGCAAAAACTGGCTATAGTACGCTTACGAATATCAGCTATGGGGTTAATTTTCCTTTTTCGATTTGAAAGGGCATCGTGTTCAGTAGCAAAAGAGACCACTTCTTCTCTAGAAATACTAGTGTTCTGATTAGGAGTAGTTGCAGTTTTGAATCCTCTAGCCGAGTTAGAGGTACGAATCGGACCCGAATTAACCGGTTCATGAGTCAGATTCGATTCAGCAGACTGATCTATCCGATTGATAACTTGCTTAAGATCACTGGAATACCATTGACCACGGGAGTAGTATTTTGAGTTTGAACAGGATCCACATCAAGAATTTTCAAATTAGTTGACCTGTTACCAAAATGACCCATATTGAGTTTGTTTTTCAAAAGCTCATGATCGAAAAATTTACCACTTTGAGAAACAACAACTGCTTTGCCTATATCTTTTTCACTTTGATTAGAAGTTTCTATCTGAGTTTCTGGAACAACATATGCTTAAGTCATTATAGAATCAAACATAACCTTTGATGGAGTAGGTTCAAAAGGACCAACTGGAGATTGAGGAGGCATCGTAAGTTTTGAAACCCTTAGTAAAGTATATTCAGATCCATAGGACCCTGCTTCTTTTAAAACCTTCTGTATGGATAGCCAGTTAGGACAAATTGCATCTTTATGATCAATCATACGACAAGAGTAGCAGAAATTTCTTGGAACCCTGAAGTATCTACATTCAATGAGGAAGGGCTAAATTCTACCTCTAATAACCAGAGGAATGCTAGCGGGTAGAGCGTGTTGAACAGAGATACGAACATAGACTTTGACATTTTTTTAGAGGATGGTTTACATAAGGTTCTTTAGCTTCAATAAGTTTGCCAAGCTTGAGAGTAATCTTCTTAAGATCTTCAAATACAATATATTATGTAGGAACGTTACATAAATTATCGACATTTGCTCATCTGTAAAATAAATCTGATGATTTACTAGCCAACTAGTGGGAGGAACAACTCTCATAACAATTAGAAAACCACAAGCAAAACAAGGGCGTTGTTCATTAACTCTATTAAAATCATTTTCCGCTAGAAATATGATCAGTACCTTATTTCTTAAACTACTGAAGGTTGTAACTGTTGGAGATTGAGAAAGAGGTCATTGAGAGCAAATGTGGTATCTGATAGAGGATGTGGGAACCAGAGTTTCACTACAACATAGCCAACCATGCACCATTACCAGTTATTATCATTTTCTGCTAACACGACCGCTTAATCAATGAAGACTGGTTCAGTAAGGGTAGAAGGAAGAATTGAAGAAGCTAGGCTTCAAAACCTAAATTCTGATTAGGAAAACCTTCGTATGGCATATGAAGATTCATTTGATGAGTTTAATCACAAAGTGTCTGAAATTGTTAATGCATCTTTTGCGTTGGCTAAGACTATTCCTGAAAAGGACATTGTGATGAAAATTCTCAGATCGTTACCATCTAGATACGATTCTAAGAAGCATGCCATCGTTTAGGAAAATAACTTTGATACTCTTTCCATAAATACTCTTGTTGGAAAGCTAAATATTTTCGATCTTGAACTATGTCAAAGAGAAAAACGTCACTTGCTAGTCAACTCTGTTGCTACATCTGATAAAAAGTCTCGACATCCTAAATTGATTGATACAAGAGATGAGAATTGCTTTAATTTTACTCTTTCACTGTTTATACAACAATTAAAGAAGACTCTCAGACAGAGTAAAAGAAAGTCTCAAAAGAAAGATCATTCAATCAATAAAAGGGATGGAAAAGTTCAGAAAAACTATAATAATGAAACTTGTTCCAAGTGTTATAGAAGTGTCCATGATACTTCCAAAAGTTCTGATGAGGAGTTTAGTTAGTTAACTAAAGCATGGATGGATACTCTTGAATACTGTCCTGAGGAAAATATTTGTGAAGGTTCTCTTAACTTCTTTGTTGATAATCACACTTGTCCTCCTAACAGTCCTGATTATTCCACGATATACAATCTTACTTCTCCAGAAGAGTTTCAACTGGAAAAGGAAGCCTTAATTAAAAGGATTGATAATCTGGAATGTCAACTGCTTAGTTTAAGACAAGAAATTGATGTCTCTCACAATTATGATCCTACTAAGATACATTGAACCTCTTCGATTAACTCTTCTAGGCATTATCAGCAAGTTACTCCTGAATCTATATCATTCTCAAATCACCCTGAAAAAAAAAGGATGATATTGAAAAATACAAGGACATACCAAATGGTTTGGCTCTCTTGTGTGGAAATCATGATCATCTAGATATAGTGTGCACAAGGTATCAAGAAAATCTCTCCTCTGTTAAACCTTGTTTTCAGAAGATGAAAAGGAAATATCCTAAGAAACCTTCTCTTTCAAAAGAGATTTCCAAAGTCATTCATAGTTTACGAAAATCAACAAACAAGGTATTCGAAACTGTGCTGAAAAGAAAGAATGATGCACATAACTCTTCTTTTATGAGACAAAACAGAAACAAGGAATAACAAATACTTCTCCCCCTCATAAGAAACCACCCAGTCCTGCTTTGGATTGGATAAATTATAATCTGTAACAAGGTTTAAGATGGTTGATGAGTGCCAAATATTGCATATTTCTACATCTATTTATTGGCATTTAACTCATCTTTTGTGCTCAGAAATCAGATATTATCCCAGATTCTGTATTTTCTTTGTTTTCAAGAATAAATACTTGTACTAATTAATTTTGTGTTTTTAGGTAGTAAATAAAGCTCGGAGAAATTAAGGAGCCAAAAGAGCAGAGAATTGGAGACGAGCGTCTATGGAGCAGAAAGCCAAAGCCCGCGCGCGCATCAGTTGCAACCCAACAAGGAGCAACCCATTTACAAGACATGGGCTTGAGCTATCCAAGACACGGCCCATCACCCGGATCCAAACCCGTCCCCTCTGAGCCGTGAGATTTCGCCCATCCGCATCCAACGGTCGCTGCCTTCCTCACATCATTTCTCGCTGCTCCCGCTCAACACCAAAACCGCTTATATCCTGAGCCGTGAGATCTTACACTTCCACATCCGACGGTCGCTCCATCCTTCTCATCAACCCTCGCTACATCTGCTCAACACCACAACCACCTATATCTTCACCCAAACAAAACCTAACCTCACTTTCTCTTTCTTTCTCTCCTCCCCCGACAATTACAGAGAAACTCCATTTCTCCATTTCTCTCCCGACCAAGCTCTGAGCAGAGCCACCTTCTGCTTCTCCGACCAGCCACCAACAGCCGCCCTAGTACACCCGCCTTCATCACCTCCTAATCTCCTTCTATCTCTTCCATAGCTTCTTCCCTAGAAGCTAAGTGATATATAGAAAGAGTTAGGGTTAGGGTTTCGCTAACAGTGGGAGAAAACATCATTTCAGAGCCGATTTCACAGAGGAGACAGCAATTCAGCGGTTTGGGTGAGAGGGTATTTGTTTAATTTTCAATTTGAAGTGAATTAGGGTTTGCATGTATAAATAGAGTTGAGGTGTGTGTGTAAAACTTCATGCCTGGATTAGCCAGTGCACAAGATTAATCTAATTTGTGTTTGAATTGCTCTAATTATGTTCTAGTTTTTCTTGCTAGGGTATAGATGAAACCCTTGAGAATATGTTGAGATAACTCATATTTATGTTGCTGTTCTTGATGTGCTTGATAGGGATAGGAGTATAGTTAGCTAATTGATCAACTTCTCCTGTGATTGGCTGTACTGTAAGAAGACATCCAATACTAGGGGAGAACTAGAGAGAGAAGTTAAGCAATTCTCCATTAGAGACTGCCATGGAAGGGGATATGTGTTTAACAAGATAGGAATGATGCTTAGCTAGTTAACCAAGGATCCTGTGATCAATTGTGCTGTAAAAAGACAGTTGATACTAGGGGGAATTAGTATGATTAGTTGACACATCAATCTTTAGAATCTTCCTTGGGAAGGTACAAGAACACAACCTCAGTTGAGTTGCCTTAGCATAAGATCAGGTTGTGGAATCAACCATCCTAGTGCTTTACAATCTATTTTGTACCTTAGTTTAGAGTCACAACAACTCAATTCAGTCGTATCGACACCAAAACTCCATATTCTGTCACTTATATAGAAAATCAGTTAGGAAAGCCCTTAGTTTAACCTTGCACACTCCATTTCCCTGTGGATCGACCTGTGCTTGCCTTGCCTCCAATAGGCACTGTGCACTTGCAGTTTACACGTAGGTGAAACACTTTTACCAGCCTACCAATGGTTCTTGTTATTTTCTCTCTTGGAAAAGAACCATAATCTTCAAGAGGGTTGTGATGAATACTTCTGTTGATTCTCTAGTTTGTTTCTGTTCTTTTTGTGGCTCTTTTTGGTTATTGAGCTAAGAACCGTTTCTGTACATAAACGGCTTTTCCCTGTAAGACTTTTTCTTGGGGATAACCAATTATGTTAGGGTTTTCGTTAAAGGTCTTTTTGGAAATTTATCTCCTATCTTCCTTCTTTTTAAGATGAAGATTTCTCCTAAGTGAGAGCATTTCATTTATCTCTTTTATCATGTCCTCATCAAGTCTTTTAAGCAAAGAAAATGATGTCTTTACTGTTCTGTTTCCTTCTAAGAAGATTCGCTTTGATTCTTCTGATAGTGATATGTGCTCTGACAAATGTGATTCCTCACTTAATGGAAATCCCTTTGTCTCTCCCTTTGATAAGCTCTCTTTAACCATGAATCTCGTCTTGGAACAAGTAAGTGCCCTAAAGAGTGAACTTGAATCTTCTTCCAAAAGAGTTGAAGAAAAGATGGATAACCTTGAATCCAGGATTGATCTAATCGAAGATGGCTTGATGAATATAAGAATATGAGAAGAGTATTCAAAGTAAGTGAAATGTTTCATGGGAGTTGTTTCTTTTTAATAATTGTTTAGGAAAATTCTTATGAGAATTTATTGTTGTGTTTTAAGAAGGATAACTAGGGTTTGTGAAAAAGCGGGGGTCTAACAACCACACCCAATATTTTGCTTAGCAATCTGTATGGACAAACTCCAATATACTTTCTAGAGAATCAACTAGACAGTCAGACTCAATCTAGATAAAAAGTATATCAAGAAGTTTATATCTCAATCTCTCTATTTGATCTTTACTCAAGCAAATAGAAATCTGCGAGTCTTTATCAAAGAGAGATAACTTGGATGGTACCAAAGACCAATATACAAGTGTCAATCAATTTAAATCAACAACCCAAAAGGTCGGATATTCTAATTGATTGAACAATGCACAACCTGTGATATTTCAATTATATAAACAAATATAATGCGGAATAGAAATAACACAAACACCAGAATTTTGTTAACGAGGAAACCGCAAATGCAGAAAAACCCCGGGACCTAGTCCAGATTGAACACACACTGTATTAAGCCACTACAGACTCTAGCCTACTCCAAATTAACTTCGGTCTGGACTGTAGTTGAACCCCAATCAATCTCATACTGATCCAAGGTACAGTTATGCTCCTACGCCTCTGATCCCAGCATGATGCTACGTACTTGATTCCCTTAGTTGATCTCACCCACAACTAAGAGTTGCTACGACCCAAAGTCGAAGACTTTAATAAACAAATCAGTATCACACAGAAAAGTCTACAGAATAGATAAATCCGTCTCCCACGAATAAACCTATGAGTTTTGTTCCGTCTTTTGATAAATCAAGGTGAACATGAACCAATCAATAACCCGGACTTATATTCCCGAAGAACAGCCTAGTATTATTGATCACCTCACAATAATCTTAATCGACGCAGCGAAAAAAGATATTGTGGAATCACAAACGATGAGACGAAGTGTTTGTGATTTCTTTTCTATCTTGCCTATCGGAGATATAAATCTCAATTAAATTATTACAATTGTACTCGTACGATAGAAACAACAAGATCAGATCACACAACTACAAGAAAAGTAGTATCGGTCTGGCTTCACAATCCCAATGAAGTCTTTAAGTCGTTAACCTGGTTTTAGAAGAAGAAAACCAAAGGTTAAAGGAGAATCGACTCTAGCTTAGAAAAATAGTATCACACGTAAAGTGTGGGGATTAGGTTTCCCAGTTGCTAGAGTTCTCCCTTATATAGTCTTTCAAATCAGGGTTTGCAATCAATGTTAGCTTGGTAACAAAGCATTCAATATTCACCGTTAGATGAAAACCTGATTAGATTCAAGCTAATATTTCTCAAGCGTTGGATCGAAAACTTAGCTTGTTACACACAAATGAAATGTTCAATTTTGGGTTTATGAACCGTACCCAAACATTAACATTTGTTGGTTCAACAATAGTCAACCAAATGGTTAGCCATATGATCACTCTCATATCAACCACATTCTTCTTCACCATAACTAGTTCAAATGACTCAAATGAACTAGTTAGAGAGTTTTTCAATTGCTTAGATCTTATGTAACTACACAAGACACAATCGAAGCAAAAACGGTTTGATTCACTCGAATCAATTCATGAACTTTATAGCCACATGAGTTCAAGAACAACCGGTTTTAGATATAACCTACTCAAGTTCGCGGACTGGGTTCGCGGACTTAAGCTCATGGAAGGAGTACACAAACTCCAGCAGAAATTCTCGGGGTAGAACTTCCGCCAGTTCACGGACTGAGTTCGCGGACTTAGCTTGCGCCACTTCCATTTCTCTTGATCAACAAAGTTCGCAAACTTTGGTTCAAGGAATAAGGACTTATACATATATGTGTTTCCACAACAATGTTTATATCCTACCAATGGTTATGTAATCTAAACTATCATTTCAATCATTGAAACATTCTCAAAGAACGTTATATAGCCGTTATTCACAGACCATTTTTCGTCAGAGCAATTTCCAAAGTGATTGAAACATAACATGACTTTCGTCACTAGGTAAAGATTAATTCGGTTAAAGCAAAAGCTTACCAACACATATTTCGAGAAATAGATAGGCGAGTTAAACTCGGCTCGAAATAGCAAATGTGTATAATGAAAGTCTATACGTTTAAAGGACTTTTGTCTCAAGAGTAGGAGATAGAGTAAATAGACTTTTGAGTGACAGATAAGTTCAAGTCTCCACATACCTTTTAGTCGATGAAGTTCCACCAGTTCCTCGAGTAGTCCTTCGTCTTGCATGATGATTGACATGGAGTTCTTGAGCTCAACTACACTTTTTATCCTAGTCCGAGACCTTTAGCTACATAGGCTAGAAATCAAGACTTATAGTTTTGATCACTAATATTGACAAACATGCTTGATATAGCAACACATGCGAGTTCGACCGAGCAATGCTCTAACAATCTCCCCCTTTGTCAATTTTAGTGGCAAAACTATTAATACATATGGAATACAAAAAATAAATAAATTAACTTTTGTAGCTCCTATTCCACATGTCTAATCTTCAACATTACTCGAAATCTTCGTCACTTCCAAGTACTCCAATGATCCCTAAGGTTGTAAGTTTGGCATCATCGTTGTTGAAAATCCGTAGCTATAACAATAAGAAAACAAGAGTTCTCAATCATTGTTATACAGTGTCATAGTATCATTACACAGCGTCAAAGTCCAATTGTATCACAACTTCAACAACAATACTATGGTGATATGTATCACTCCCCCTTAGTCAATACTCCATCTCACATGGAAACCACTCCCCCTTACATAATGATCTGAAAACCATATGTATTTGTAGTGTGAACTACATATTATTTCTCCCCTTTAAAATTGGCAAAGGTACAAGAATGGGATCCTAATGAAATTTCCGAAAGAGACATTTCATGACCAAAAGAAAGAAACACACATCATCTTATTTAGATGCAATCATAAAGCCGAAGCTAAATGCATTCATCAAGGAGTTTAAAGATACAAGATAACCCCTATAATATTCCACAGCCGCACTCCCACAAATATATGGCAATTAAGCGCAAGTTCAAAAAGAACTCTCCCCCATAATATGTCATTCCCGAAAGAACAACAAGAGAAACCTTAATTTCGAAAGAAAAGAAGAATTTATTTGGACATAAAAAATCACATACAAGTATGAATTTGAATCCAAAATACTCAATTAAATTAACCACAAGAGAACCCATGATTAATTTAATCGAAATACACAACCAAACTAATCACAAAAAGTAATCAATTTAACTGGCCATACTCACATAAGAGAATCTATGGAGCAATGACTAAGTTAATTATGAAAATAACCAACCCAATCAAAAGTGCTCAAACATAAGAAAACTTACGGAGTCATAACTAAATAACCAAACAGATGATTAATTTAGTCCAATATGCTCGACATAAAGTACTTTATGGAACGACAACAAAGCTAACCATGAAAATAATCAACTTTGATTGTTTTAGTGTTCAACATAAGACACATTACGGAGCCTCACAGTAATACACAAAAAATATGGATCAGGGAAGATCAATTACTGCGGAATACACAAGGATTCATTCTATTTTCCATCACAATTTGCACCATGACATACAATAGACATAATCCTTGAGAACAAAAGATTTTAACCTATCTTCCATCAATAATTGACAATATAGGCTTAACTTTTGTATTTGTCAAAAGTCCATTCATTCCTTTATCAATATAAGAATATCGACTTACGAAAGACTTTACTTTTGACAAGATATGGGACAATCATAGTTCACGGACGCAAACACACATATCCCATAACAAATTGCAATATATAAAACCATAAAGATTAATACTGCAAAAATCATCTTCCAAACAAATTTAGAGTTTAAACCAATAAATCTAAAAACATGAAGATGAAAACGTTGGACATAGCTATGTGTAATCACAATAATGGCTATTCCAAACTCAAGTTTTTCTTCTAACAAAAAAAGAAAAATAGAAGATTTACTAGATGTTAAGACCTTTGAAGAATTCTTTATCGTCCCCGACCTCCTTGTCGTCAACAACCATTGGGACATAAGGTTCATTAAGGTAGGAGTTTATATCAATAAACCTTCTTGGCTGATGATGTCGAACCAGGGCCTTCTGAATCTCATGAGTCTTAAACACAAAAGCCTTTATTTGTTGAATCTCCTTTCGCATCTCTTTCAACACTTCAAGAATATCAGAAAACTTCTGAGAGTACGGCTCTGGCTTCCTCACATTCTTTTTTTTTTTTTTCAATGTTGGAGCTAACGGAGATTTTTCGTTTTCCTTCATGATTGATGGCTTGACAATCATATTAACATCCTTTCCATCAGAAGACAGAGCACTTGGAGCATCCATAGGTGTATGGGTTTGTGAGAGGAAATCACAGTCTCAACAAGTAGTCTTGTGATAAAAAGGAGTTTCAAAGAAGGAAAAAGGAATGTAGGGTTTCGAAACCTTGAACAGGTTCGTACATGACCACTCTCAACCCTATGAAGAGTACAATTGTCGATAGTACCCTTTCTTTTTGTTTGACATACACAAAATCAAAACTAAGAAAAAGAAAAGAGAAAAAAAAAATTCCTAAAGCCTGTGAGGTACAAAATCATTGTCTCTTTGATCAGGCACATGAGACAAGATTTTCATCAAACAACACAATTAAATTGCGTTGCGGTGAACAACAATTTGTCCACCATTTTCCTCATGAGAGGAATCCCCAAACTTCTGTCTATCAAACCGACTTGACCATACTTTCTTCTCTAATGGTCTTGGTTTGTCCTTGGAAACTAACTTCTTAGATGAAGATAAAATCCTACATACCTCAGCGGTCTTCTGAGCAAGTTTAAGCTTCCTTGTTAAATGATTTTCTCTTCGTTGAAGTTTGTTGACGTGCCTTAGTTGGTGCTTGTACTTGTAACACCTTGAAAGTTCATGACCCCTTTGAGAACAATATGAACACGTCAATCTAGGATAAAAATCAGGGTTTTGAGATGTGCACGCAGCTAGGCACATAGTGGAACCTGAAACATTATAAACAGAGTTTCCAAAGTATGGATCAACTTTATCTTCCAGAATAGTTGGATTATCTTCTGAAAGAATATCAAGATTGATGTATGTATTGCTACAATTATCAAAATCAATACTTTCACCAAGAAGTGCAACACTTGATTTCTCGTCTTCATTAGAATCATAGTTGTCAGATATTTCTAGGGCTGTCAATGGGTCCGGGTCCCCCCGGGTAGTACCTGGCCCAGAACCGGACCCGGCATATCATAGTCGGTTCCGGGTCCTAGCGGTTCCGGGGCCGGTTCCCTATTTCATTGGCCAGAACCGGACCCAGTAAAAGACCCGGGTAATCAAGGTGCAGGTACCCATTGGGTAAAAACAGATTTATATGACTTCCAAATTTTCAAGACTTAAAGAGGAAAGAAAAGCAACCATCTTTAACACATACAGATTGGAGATAAACATAAGCTTTGAGATTAGGAAAGCGAAGTTATTTTCCTAGTTTGTAAGTAAAAATCTGCCATAATATAATACAAAAGTTGGCGAGACTTTTTTTTTAGCCGATAATTACAAGTAACTTTGACCATAGTATAGTCTGTCGTAATATAACCAAAAAAGTTGAGACATATCATTCTATAAAGTGTATAAGCCCCAAGAGATAACTGCGTGTTTCCTTCACAAGTACATATACAAAAAAAAAGGACGCAGTTCGCATGTTCTTCGGCCATATAAAAAAGAAGTTCCCAATAGCGATTTCACCATCATATGCCAAATTATTCCTGCAAGACAAACAAATACAGTCCATCATAAAAGGATAGTTCACTCCTAAACAGATACAACAAGACATAAATTCAGAAACCAGATTTCTCATTAATGCAAACAACCGGCAGAATTCATTAGGCAGTGGAAGTAACATATGAAATATTACTACCACTACAACTCAACAACCAACAACAGATTCTTCTGTAAAAAAAAAAAACAATTGCACAAGTTGTGTACCTGAAATACGCTATAGTGCCGCTCTTGAGTAAACCATAATAGGATATTCACAAAAAACAAAATATATACTCTTATTCAGTTATTCTTGTTCATCAGTTAGACAACGTGCAATGTTGCATCAGCATCGTCTGACTGAAGCTCATCCATTGCCTCCAAAAGAGTCTGGAGTGAAGTATCACCTAACCCAAATCCCTCGTCTACAACAGTAAAATAGTTAGTTGACACACATGAAAGTATGAAACACAATAAACGTATTACTAATCAACATTGATATATTATGGTAAACGTGAAAGTTTGAATATGTTACTTACTCTCCAGCGCACTTCTTATCCAATCTTGTGTGCATATCAAAGCTTCAATTGTTTCCGGAAGCATTGAAGAACGGAATTTATCTACAACTCTACCACTAGTGCTGAAAACAGATTCGGAAGCCACCGATGATACAAGAATTGCTAATATATCACGAGCTATCAATGCTACAATTGGATATACCGGTCCATGAAATTTCCACCATCCCAAAACATCAAAACTAGAATCATTCAGATCAATAGTACCACTTCCACTTTTAATAGGGTGAACATCAGCTGATAGGTATTGCTCTAGATCTGTGCGAATGACGTCATGTTGTGAACTTTCTTCCAGAAATGCCGTCAAACCCTTTCTTTTAGAAGTAAAAGAACTTTGAGAAGTAAAAGAACTTTGAGAAGCTGAAGAAGAACTACCCCTACTACCAACTGAAATTGAATCTTCCATGTTCACATCATTTGTCGAAATGTTTTCTGAGTATACATGTGATGAAGAAGCATAACAGGTTGCATATTCATTATACAATCTTTTCAAGACTCCGATAACTTCTAACTTCTTTTCCTCACTGTTACCAGGATATATTAATGGGAAGTAATAATCCACTAATTTCATTTTAAACCTAGGATCTAAAATGGAAGCTATTGCAAATGTTTTACTAGACAGTTTCCAATACTTTTCAAACCTTTTCATCATATTCAATGCCATTTTGGATATTAATGCATCATCAGAAACACACCACTCACGAAGTTCTAAGTATAAAAAGCAAGCAACATCAAAATAACGATTAACCGTTACGTATGATGTACCTGAAAATAGAACGGTGATATCATAAAATACCTTCAAGCAAATTGAAAGATCGCTTGCCTTCTTCCGATCTTCATTTGTTGGAGCAACATTAAAAAAATCAGGTTCAATCTTCGCAAACCGGCTAAATGCTTCCCAAAATAGAAGTGCTGTTTCAAGCATCAGATAGGTAGAATTCCACCTTGTATCAACATCTTGAATCAACTTTGTCTTAGGAGCATTTACTTGCAAGCAAACTTCTTCAAATTTTTGTTGTCTCTGTGGTGAAGCTCTAATAAATTTCACTGAATTTCTAATTTTCTGTATTTCTTCTTTAATTTGCAACATCCCATGATCAACAATAATGGCAACCACATGAGCAGAACATCGAACATGGAATAACTCTCCATCCAAAAGTAATCCAGGCTTTAGTTGATTACGAAGTTCACTTACCACTACTTTGTTGGTTGAAGCATTATCCAACGTAATTGAAGCTATCTTCCTATCAATATTCCACTTGTACAACTGATCCATCAGCACCTTTGCAATGTTGACTCCAGTGTGTTGCCCATCTACAGTGCTAAAAGATAAAATTCTCTTCTGAATTTTCCAGTTTTCATCAACATAGTGAGCTGTCAAAGCCATATATCCTCTATTCAGAGTAGTACAAGTCCACATATCAGTAGTAAGGCTTATGCGACTCTGAATCTTACCAAAAATCTCGTACAAATGCTTCTTTTCCATTTTATGAATCTTCATGCAATCTGACTTCGTAGAGTTTCGCTTCACGAGTTTAATATTAGGTTGTAATGAAGTCAGCACCCTTCTAAAACCGATGTACTCTACAAATGAGAAAGGTAGTTCATGCAAGATAATCATTCTTGCAATACAATCACGAGTTACTTCTTGGTTAAATTTAAAGTTAAAAGCAGCTACTGGCCCATCTTGCGTTTCACTAGCTTTCACGAACATCTGGTTAATTTGATGTTGTGTTCCTTTGTATACATGACAACAATTCAGATGTTTCCTCAAACTACTTGTCCCATGTGTGCTCTTCGCAGTAATGTTGTTCTTGCAGTGCTTGCATTTTCCGTGCGTTACTTGCCCATTTACCAATACCTCTTCATATTCATCCCAAGCCTTCGAGGTTCTTTTGCGTTTACGTGTAACTGGCGGAACCACATCTGTTGTTGCCGCTTCCAGATGAACAGAATCATCAGAATCACCAGAATCACTCGACTCACTGGCTACAGTTTCTACTTCGTCCGGCACTACAGATTTTACAACTTTAATCTTCTTTGCAGCCTTCGAAACAACAACTTTAGGAGGCGGCATACCCGGGGGTTTCGAAACTTTTGTCTTCTTTACAGGAACACAATGGTCACCAAAACTACTTCATGTTTGTATTTTCATGTTGCCTCTGCAAGAAAAAACCAACAAACATCTGTATCAGGTGTCATAAAGTATAAACGATAATAAATCTAACAAGCATATACAATAAGAAGAAGAGAAAAGTTCCAACTAATCGGCATTAGTCATATTCCAACCTCACCATGTTTGGCATCTCAAAACAAAAAAGAAGTACATTATGTTAGGCTAACTACCCTCACCAAAACACTACAGATGCAACCAAAGCATATGGTATATAATGATAAAACATGTTTAGCGTACAACAAATTCAATAGCGCACAACCCTACACTCACTGTGCTTAAGCGATTGCATAAAAAATCAGTAAAGAGTGAAACTTTTAATCTAACAGAATAAATCAAAAGAGACTAGAGAGTAGTTATAGATCATAGATGCCTAAACCTTTAATGTAATAATGATGTTTAGTTACAGCTGATTGGTTTACTAAGAATTGATAAAGCCCAAGGCCATACACAGAACACCATATCGATCTAATGAATTACAAATTCAAACCAAATCTGTTTTTTTCTTCTTTAATTTAAACTGAACTTTAGAGTTAGAGAGGGAAACAAGTGGCCTCAGAATGGGCATCTCACGCCAATTAATACCCACCCTGCACAACTCACTTTACTGCCTCATTTGTTATCTCTAGATCTCTAATAAGTAAGTATTGCCGCAAGAACATTCGTGTCGCAACTTATTAAGATGTTTAGATGAACCAGATTTACAAATTGAAACAAACAAATAAAAAGAAGACATAAATGCTTACCAAGAGCCCCTAAAATCAGCAACCAACAACACTAGTCCTGCACCACTTATAATTTCCTGAAAACAAGTGATGGAATTATGAGAGTCTTTTCTTAAAATGGAGAAATAAAATTTCAAATTTTCAACGCACAAAATCATCCATGCATGAATAGGTAACACACAGCAGCAACATCTCCATTCAAAGTTGAGAAATTGAAAGATACCCACTAACTAACCCCGTCACCAGCCATAATTAAACATTTAAGTTTTTGTTTTCTAAACATTTCTAGTTTTACTGTTAAAAAAAAATTGTTCACTTGAGAAAAACAACAAGGTGCTGGAAGCCTGGAACTAATTGTAAATTGTAATGGATGCTTTTTTCCAAACAATTCTTAACATATTTCATCTAAAATCTTACTGTAACAGATTCAAGAGGACTCAAATTTCAAATCGATTCAAAAAAAAATCACACACATCAGTTTAATGATTTGTAAGACTAGTACTATGAACTGAGTATGAAGTCCATGATATCAGTAAAAGAATTTGAGAAACAAATGATTTTGCTGTTACCTTTGTCTGTAAAAGTAGTTTGCAGCTAAATGGGTTGAAGAAGAAAGTAGATCTCGCTGAAATGGGGTGGTGAGAACTTCTCATTCCTTTATATATGACCTAATTTTCGTTAAGAATTTTACAAAATTAGCCTTCCTTAAATACCCGAATACCCGTGGGTACCCGGCGGGTAGGACCCGGATGGAACCGGTTATAAACGGGTCTATTCGGGTATACCCGGTTTGGACCCGAAATCACTAATGGGTCCGATTTTGGGACCCATACCCGGACCCTAATTAGCCGGTTCCGGGTATTTGGGTACCCATTGACAGCCCTAGATATTTCATCAAGAGTTCCAGCAAGACCTTTGTTCCCAGTGTATTTTCTACGATTTGGGCACTCGTTTGCAAAATGACCAAATCCTTTACACTTAAAGCACTGAGGCATATCCTCGTCATCAGTTTCATCAATATCCCTATTTTTAGGAGGAACACGATTATGAGGTTTGACTGATGCCTTAGGCTTATCTCACGGAGAACCGTTTACTTCTCTTCACAGAGAAGATCCCTAAACTGTCTTGTGATCATCGAGACTGATTTGTCAAGATCTTCATCTGATGAATTTGTCTCAGAGTGATCATCTTCAGAGATATACACTTTTTTACTTTTATCAAGTAATTTAGTGTCCTTTAGTGCTTTGAACGCAACATCCTTAGTCTTGGATGTTCATGATCAAAGATCTTAAGCTTCCCAACCAGCGTATTTCTGGAGAGATTATCAAGGTTATTTCGCTCAACGATTCATTGCTTCTTAGAATCGTATCTGGATGGCAGCGATCTGAGAATTTTCATCACAATATCCTTTTCAGGAATAGTCTTACCCAATGCAAAAGATGCATTAACAATTTCAAACACTTTGTGATTAAACTCATCAAATGTTTCTTCATCTTCCATACGAAGGTTTTCCCAATCGGAATTAAGGTTTTGAAGCCTATCTTCCTTTTCACTGGTATTACCTTCAAAAATGGTTTCTAAGATATCCCAAGCTTCTTGCGACTTAGTGCAGTTTGTCACATGGTGCTGAAGATTTGGGGTAATGGCATGTATGATGGCATTCAAACCGTCGGAATTTTACTTTGCAGCAAGTACCTCAGCAGGGGTGTATTCACCAATATTCTTGGGAACGTTTACATCACCAACTTCCACGACGGGAGGATCATAGCCATTAACAACATATACCCATGATTGAAAATCACGCGCTTGAAGAAAAGCTCGCATAGCAATTTTCCACCATAAGTAATTAGAGTCATCGAAGACTGGTGGTACGTTAATAGAGATAGCACATCTGTCCATAGAGTCAGGTCGCTACAAACACAGACTTGTAAGGTCTTAAACGTGTTTGCCTGCTCTGATACCAATTGAAAACGCGGGGGTCTAACAACCACACCCAACAATTCGATTAGCAATCTGTATGGACAAACTCCAATATAATTTCTAGAGAATCAACTAGACAATCATACTCAATCTAGATAAAAAGTATATCAAAGAGTTTATATCTCAATCTCTCGATTTGATCTTTACTCAAGCAAATAGAAATCTGCGAGTCTTTATCAAAGAGAGATAACTTGGATGGTACCAAAGACCAATATAAAAGTGTCAATCAATTTAAATCAACAACCCAAAAGGTCGGATATTCTAATTTATTGAACAACGCACAACCTGTGATATTTCAATTATAGAAACAAATATAATGCGAAATAGAAATAACACAGACACCAGAATTTTGTTAACGAGGAAACCGCAAATGCAGAAAAACCCCGGGACCTAGTCCAGATTGAACACACACTGTATTAAGCCGCTACAGACTCTAGCCTACTCCAAATTAACTTCGGTTTGGACTGTAGTTGAACCCCAATCAATCTCATACTGATCCAAGGTACAGTTATGCTCCTACGCCTCTGATCCCAGCATGATGCTACGTACTTGATTCCCTTAGATGATCTCACCCACAACTAAAAGTTGCTACGACCCAAAGTCGAAGACTTTAATAAACAAATCTGTATCACACAGAAAAGTCTACAGAATAGATAAATCCGTCTCCCAACGAATAAACCTATGAGTTTTGTTCCGTCTTTTGATAAATCAAGGTGAACAGGAACCAATCAATAACCCGGACTTATATTCCCGAAGAACATCCTAGTATTATTGATCACCTCACAATAATCTTAATCGACGTAGCGAAAAAAGATATTGTGGAATCACAAACGATGAGACGAAGTATTTGTGATTTCTTTTCTATCTTGCCTATCGGAGATATAAATCTCAAGCCAATTATTACAATTATACTCGTACGATAGAAACAACAAGATCAGATCACACAATTACAAGAAAAATAGTATCGGCCTGGCTTCACAATCCCAATGAAGTCTTTAAGTCGTTAACCTGGTTTTAGAAGAAGAAAACCAAAGGTTAAAGGAGAATCGACTCTAGCTTAGCAAAATAGTATCAAACGTAAAGTGTGGGGATTAGGTTTCTCAGTTGCTAGAGTTATCCCTTATATAGTCTTTCAAATCAGGGTTTGCAATCAATGTTAGCTTGGTAACAAAGCATTCAATATTCACCGTTAGATGAAAACCTGATTAGATTCAAGCTAATATTTCTCAACCGTTGGATCGAAAACTTAGCTTGTTACACACAAATGAAATGTTCAATTTTGGGTTTATGAATCGTACCCAAACATTAACATTTGTTGGTTCAACAATAGTCAACCAAATGGTTAGCCATATGATCACTCTCATATCAACCACATTCTTCTTCACCATAACTAGTTCAAATGAATCAAATGAACTAGTTAGAGAGTTGTTCAATTGCTTAAATCTTATGTAACTACACAAGACACAATCGAAGCAAAAACAATTTGATTCACCCGAATCGATTCATGAACTTTATAGCCACGGTTTTGATGTAGTTTTTACAGTAGTAAGAAAAGTATCGTTCACTCGGACTCGTAAAGGATTTGATTTAAGACTTAAAAAGAGAAAACACTAAAAAACAAAAATATATATAAAAGATGTCACAATATCGAGAGATACTAGGACTTCGGATTCCACCATTAATCACATTCAGTTGGTTCATATAATGACTCATAACAATTCTAGCTCTTTTGTTGACTCTTTTCTTTGCCAAAAGTAGATTTCTAAAAGATTAGATGTAAATCACAAGCATGATGTATCAAAAGCTCTTACGTCTAAGCATACACCATCAAACGAAATCACAACTAATTAGTGAAAATCATAAATCAATTAAAATAAGTGCAAAAGTCATACAGAATCAAATATAGTTACCAAACCATTGTGAAATAAGGCTTCCTCCGTCGTCCCAGTGTTGGGGTTTAGCTCCTCATATCAAAAACACGCTCAAAATAATAACGCATGGCTGAATAGGTGTTTTATTGAAGAAAATCGAGTTTGTAACAGATATAATTGTTACAGAACCCGGTGTTACAGAGCTGACTGTTACGGACAAAAGCTAACAGTAATAATTGTTGGAAAATTGTTACAGATTTGAAAGCAAAGGTGACGATTTCTGTCGTCTTCTTCCTCTCGCTGCAGCTTCTTCTCCGTGATTTTTCTTTCTCCTCTGTTCGGCTTTTAAGCTATATGCAACCCTCTAAACTATCCCCCAAAGTCTCGACCCCCAACTCCCGATTACCTTTATGAACCTCAGCACTCGTATATATACACCACAGAGATCAAAATATCCCGAGAAATCTTCTAATATCTCTTATTTCCTTTTCTCTCAAGCCACAGAATTTTCTCGTTTTACTTCCCTGTTTCACGTCCCTGAGTTGTCTTGTTTATCCAAACCTTCTTGATATAATTAAATATTCCAGCATATCTTCTTTTATCGTACGCAACTTCCAAAAATAACAGAGAACAATAACCCGAGAATCCCTTTCTCTGTTTCGTTGAAGGAAAGGAAAACTTCCCTTTTTCAGTCAATCCTAGTCCCGTACGAATGCTGTACTAAATCAACAGCCCAAACCAAACTATTTCTATGAAAATCTCCGAGTAAAACTTGTCCAAGCCCTGCTTTTCTGTCCCACGTTTCCAGAAAACCCGAGTATCTTTTCTTTCCTTGGTTTAACGAAACTCCAATGATACAGCCCAATATAATCGATCCAATCAACCATAAAATCCATGTTTAGCTGAAACAAATCCATCCCAACCAAATTCCGTGTTTGAATCTCATTTGAGCTCTTCCAAAACTCTTCGCAGGTGAAAAGCAAAATTTCCCGCCAAAACTTGTGTTTAAATCGTGAAGAAGAAATGCCCCTAACCAGAGTAGGGTTCCATTAGCCATGGGGTGCAAATAGTAGACCTGGGGTGCAAATAGTGATGGGTTACCCCTTATCAACTGACTGCCCCTTATCGAAAATGAGAGTCCGAATAGTAAGTGTCCTCCGGGGTGCCTTTATCAACTTTTCGAGCCGATTTCCCAAAAAACATTTATGTCTCCAAAAACACCTACAAAGACATAAAATACCAAAATAAGCACAAAATCGAGTACTAACATTATAGAGAATTGAGACTAATATTGTAACGGACCGGTGAATTTTCCCTTCTAACGGGTTGGATTTCAACCCATCCAGCAAGGCCAAACCCCGGTCGCGCTACTCGGAAATGAAAATGAAACAGTAATAAAAAGATAAAATAATATATGCCCACTTCAGAATTTAAACAACAAAAGATACAAGCCTAAAGGCTGATCGGAAACAAGAAAATAAAAAGCACTTGTCGTGAACAATTTTTATTTCATTTTTCAAAAATAGAAATTCCAGACCTCTTGGTATAGGACCAGTATGACCGTAATGCTATATTGCCCATAAAAATTTTAAGTACAAGGCAAATTGTAGACTTTGTTAGGCACAATAACCACATGTGAAGAAAAATCAAATGCGACTGCAAACTAATATTTTTGTAAACTCAAATCCAAATGCCGGTAACCTCCTGAACTTTATTTTGGAATTCAAAGGAAAATTTAGACTAAATTTCACATGCAATTTCTTAAATTCCAAAATTAATGAACCAGACATTCCAATCAAATAGAAAAAAAAAAACAAGTTCAGATACAATATTTAAGATAGGAAATATAGTAGATACCTAGTACACTTTAACAAGAACAATTCAATATCCATGCTAAGTTCGCAGTAGTTAGAAGTGCTAACTATATATGAAAGAAAATACATGACTTGGAAATTCATGAGTGGAAATCCATAAGATGGTCATATACATAAAAGATGGGTTTAATACATTTGGACAACAAAGAGATCAAACTAATCATATACGCCCAAGGTCAAACCCATCAAACACGGCACTACCAGATTTTCATCATTTATAAACTACATAAGGTTCTATACAAGATCCCAATATATACACAGCAAAATACAGCAAAATGACATGGGACCAAAACAAGAAAACTAACTACCCAGATACCCCGTGATATACATATAAGAGATATAAGCAAAAATACACTTTTTGCTTAAACTTTTGCCGTAAGCTCACTGCCTCAACCTATCCTCAGAATCTGTGGGAAAACAAAACAAAACAAAACGGGGTGAGCCCACAGCTTGAAGAGGGGATATAACGATAACCGAGCGCCAAAAGACATATAAATAAAATGCCAAAAACTTAAGGCATCAATGTACATAAATAAAACTAGAATCTGAAATTCAGAAGTAAATGTAAATCATTTGTCCACAAATATTTGTAAGCTGCCATTCATTTAAACTCGGATAAATTTACTCTACTCTTCCATGGCCAGTGCCACCGTCAGGGTAGTTCTGGTTACCAGCCATCGTTGCCGCAACGATCTTCCGGGTTGCCACCGAGGTGGTGGGGTGCCACTGAGGCCCGACGTTCCTAAAGTAGAGTCCACTAGTTTCCAAATACCATTGTCAGAAAGGAAACGTCCACAAAGCAAGTTATGAAAAATCTCGTAAATCCATAACTCAAAACTTACACAAATATAACATTGCGCAGCATTCGTAAAACCTTACAGGAAAACCATCTACGAGAACCTAAGATTAGGTCGTAACATAATGCACTAAACGAGGAACGATTGAAAACCATGCTCAATTAAACATACTCACATCAGCAGCTTAATCCTCCCCCCAAAAATGTGTCCTAATTGCCGAGAGAGAGCTATTTTAAAATCAAACACAACGACTTTTGAAATTGGTATAAGTAAACTAAGAGCCATTTACCATTTTGCTAACATCTGTGTCAAAAATTCAAAATAGCCAACACAAAAATGACACTACAGCACAAGGGAGTCTGGGTCCTCTTAATCATTCAATGAAAAGAATTAAGATTAGTGGCAAACACACCAAAGAGTATGTAAAACAAGAGCTAATATTTTCTTATACTAAAATGTTCATAAGAGGACAAATACTAGTGCAGTGGAGAAATATGCACTTATTATACCATAAATGAAAATCAATAGAGCAATGGGTTTTTAGGACAGCACATTATTAAATCAAGTGGGGCAAATATAAATTGTGAATACTCAGCTAATGATGTAAAACAATTCAACTGGCTTTAGTCTTTGAGTTACAGGGTGGGAAGGAGATTTCAATACCAGATTTCATGAAAACGTTGGAGTTTCAAATAGAAAGCTCATTTGGTCATTTTCACAAGCGGGTCTGGGGCTGTTTTAGAAACTCAATTCGGTACTTGAATTCATAATGAGAACTAGTAGTTAATGGCTGCAAATCATTTTTGTTCCTCATAAATCATCTACAGAAACTAGGAGTCCTATTTAGTTCAATATGGAAAATATAAACAGGAAGAAAGTGCAAAATTTAAGCAAGTTTCTTGCATGCTAAGGACATTCAAGAGAACTAGAGAAGTATTCATAAACCCAAAAATGAGATGTTCTAATAAAATCAAAGAGCAAACCCATTTGTAAATGATCGAATTTTAAACCAAAGTCATATAAGAGATTAATAAGATTTGGAAGGAGAAATTCAAATTTACTCTCGACAACTACCACAAAACAAGTGAAAATTTTAGGGAGGTTTCAAGTTAATAAATTCAACAAAAATTTAGTTGAACACCAAACCAAATGAAATTACAGTTACCCATTTTTGATTTGTACCAATCACGAAATATTAGAGGGAGATAAAAATTAAACATGCACCGGGTTAACACCATTGGAAACCATAGTTCAAAAATGAAAGGAAAGAAAAATCCCCTACCTCAACTGCCGATTCAAATTAACCACAATCCAAGACACCGTTAGCAAAATCTTCAAGGGAGAATGAAATCCTTCTTCCAGTTTAATCAAGTCCGCAGGTCAAAATGAATACAGTAAATCAAGAGGAAATAAGAAGGAGAGTTAAGCTTGGGTTTAGGCTTATAATCTTCCTTATAAAGAAATTTGGGAAACATTTCTCTCTTAGACACGTGTATTTCATGCTCAAACCTTCTAGAGTTCTTTATAGTCTACTAATCCAGCACCAAATATTACTAAGGGATAATTTATTTAGCTAAAAGCACACAACACTAGTTTTAATGCACTCACCATTGATACACGCACCCTACATTATGATCGCATGCTCGCACTATACAGTTATAGATTCCTGTTCAAATGGGTTGAGTTCCGATCCAAAGCTAAAAAGAAATTCTTGTGTCGTTACACCATCAACCCCTAAAAAATGAATTTGGTCCCCAAATTCAAAAATAAACGAAGAAGCTAAGAAGGATACCTAGAAGTAGCTTCGGGTAGTTGTCTTGCACGTCAAGATCGAACTCCCAAGTCGCGTCTTCAAAAATGGTGATGTCTCCATACTACTTTCATCATCGCAAGGGTTTTCCCTCGTAAGGTACGTCATCATTCTGTTACAAGTCTCTCCTTGAACGAATACACGGTTGTCATACGCTATCACAAAAGAAACCATCTTCTCAACACAACACAATGTAGCCTGATTCACTGATATCCATTCAATTTCCTTAACTTTCAGTTGTACTCAACTTCTCACAGTCTCTAACAACTTAAACGACAATTACAATCGAACCAACCAGTAGTTCTAAATGTTCTCGAGGTATTCTGTCCTTTCTTTCAGGTTCTTCTTACTTACAAAGCTCGGGGCTACGGATTTCGCACACAATGACATCTTCAAAACGAAGAAAACGTGTTAGATTCACTGGCGGTTAGTAATGTACATTACTAACACACGAAAATGATATGTATATCACAAGTATCTTGATAGTTTTCCCAACCCCAAAATCAGCAAGACTCTTTCAAAAAATTTGGTGCAAGTGAAATGCCTTAGGAAAAACAAGGGCATGTTTAAACAATATTACCACATTCCAACTACTTTGGATTCCTATAACAACAAAAAAGAAAAGTTCTACGAAATGCAAACATACCGGAATAAATTTTTACCAAAATAATAATATATCTTTGTAGGTAAATCCGTGGAAAGTCGACAATTTAGTAAACATGAAAACAAAACATAGTCCCGGGGAGTCGGAACACGCTCTGAATACCAACTGTAACGGACCGGTGAATTTTCCCTTCTAACGGGTTGGATTTCAACCCATCCAGCAAGGCCAAACCCCGGTCACGCTACTGGGAAATGAAAATGAAACAGTAATAAAAAGATAAAATAATATATGCCCACTTCAGAATTTAAACAACAAAAGATACAAGCCTAAAGGCTGATCGGAAACAAGAAAATAAAAAGCACTTGTCGTGAACAATTTTTATTTCATTTTTCAAAAATAGAAATTCCAGACCTCTTGGTATAGGACCAGTATGACCGTAATGCTATATTGCCCATAAAAATTTTAAGTACAAGGCAAATTGTAGACTTTGTTAGGCACAATAACCACATGTGAAGAAAAATCAAATGCGACTGCAAACTAATATTTTTGTAAACTCAAATCCAAATGCCAGTAACCTCCTGAACTTTATTTTGGAATTCAAAGGAAAATTTAGACTAAATTTCACATGCAATTTCTTAAATTCCAAAATTAATGAACCAGACATTCCAATCAAATAGAAAAAAAAAACAAGTTCAGATACAATATTTAAGATAGGAAATATAGTAGATACCTAGTA
This sequence comes from Papaver armeniacum, assembly GCA_023531295.1. Taxonomy (NCBI): domain Eukaryota; kingdom Viridiplantae; phylum Streptophyta; class Magnoliopsida; order Ranunculales; family Papaveraceae; genus Papaver; species Papaver armeniacum. The sequence continues at coordinate 30,412 of JAJJWW010019137.1, forward strand.
CACTTTAACAAGAACAATTCAATATCCATGCTAAGTTCGCAGTAGTTAGAAGTGCTAACTATATATGAAAGAAAATACATGACTTGGAAATTCATGAGTGGAAATCCATAAGATGGTCATATACATAAAAGATGGGTTTAATACATTTCAGACAACAAAGAGATCAAACTAATCATATACGCCCAAGGTCAAACCCATCAAACACGGCACTACCAGATTTTCATCATTTATAAACTACATAAGGTTCTATACAAGATCCCAATATATACACAGCAAAATACAACAAAATGACATGGGACCAAAACAAGAAAACTAACTACCCAGATACCCCGTGATATACATATAAGAGATATAAGCAAAAATACCACTTTTTGCTTAAACTTTTGCCGTAAGCTCACTGCCTCAACCTATCCTCAGAATCTGTGGGAAAACAAAACAAAACAAAACGGGGTGAGCCCACAGCCCAGTAGGGGATATAACGATAACCGAGCGCCAAAAGACATATAAATAAAATGCCAAAAACTTAAGGCATCAATGTACATAAATAAAACTAGAATCTGAAATTCAGAAGTAAATGTAAATCATTTGTCCACAAATATTTGTAAGCTGCCATTCATTTAAACTCGGATAAATTTACTCTACTCTTCCATGGCCAGTGCCACCGTCAGGGTAGTTCTGGTTACCATCCATCGTTGCCGCAACGATCTTCCGGGTTGCCACCGAGGTGGTGGGGTGCCACTGAGGCCCGACGTTCCTAAAGTAGAGTCCACTAGTTTCCAAATACCATTGTCAGAAAGGAAACGTCCACAAAGCAAGTTATGAAAAATCTCGTAAATCCATAACTCAAAACTTACACAAATATAACATTGGCAGCATTCGTAAAACCTTACCGGAAAACCATCTACGAGAACCTAAGATTAGGTCGTAACATAATGCACTAAACGAGGAACGATTGAAAACCATGCTCAATTAAACATACTCACATCAGCAGCTTAATCCTCCCCCCAAAAATGTGTCCTAATTGCCGAGAGAGAGCTATTTTAAAATCAAACACAACGATACTGAAATTGGTATAAGTAAACTAAGAGCCATTTACCATTTTGCTAACATCTGTGTCAAAAATTCAAAATAGCCAACACAAAAATGACACTACATCACAAGGGAGTCTGGGCCCTCTTAATCATTCAATGAAAAGAATTAAGATTAGTGGCAAACACACCAAAGAGTATGTAAAACAAGACCTAATATTTTCTTATACTAAAATGTTCATAAGAGGACAAATACTAGTGCAGTGGAGAAATATGCACTTATTATACCATAAATGAAAATCAATAGAGCAATGGGTTTTTAGGACAACACATTATTAAATCAAGTGGGGCAAATATAAATTGTGAATACTCAGCTAATGATGTAAAACAATTCAACTGGCTTGAGTCTTTGAGTTACAGGGTGGGAAGGAGATTTCAATACCAGATTTCATGAAAACGTTGGAGTTTCAAATAGAAAGCTCATTTGGTCATTTTCAAGCGGAGTGCTGGGGCTGTTTTAGAAACTCAATTCGGTACTTGAATTCATAATGAGAACTAGTAGTTAATGGCTGCAAATCATTTTTGTTCCTCATAAATCATCTACAGAAACTAGGAGTCCTATTTAGTTCAATATGGAAAATATAAACAGGAAAAAAGTGCAAAATTTAAGCAAGTTTCTTGCATGCTAAGGACATTCAAGAGAACTAGAGAAGTATTCATAAACCCAAAAATGAGATGTTCTAATAAAATCAAAGAGCAAACCCATGCTGTAAATGATCAGAATTTTAAACCAAAGTCATATAAGAGATTAATAAGATTTGGAAGGAGAAATTCAAATTTACTCTCGGCAACTACCACAAAACAAGTGAAAATTTTAGGGAGGTTTCAAGTTAATAAATTCAACAAAAATTTAGTTGAACACCAAACCAAATGAAATTAATTACCCATTTTTGATTTGTACCAATCACGAAATATTAGAGGGAGATAAAAATTAAACATGCACCGGGTTAACACCATTGGAAACCATAGTTCAAAAATGAAAGGAAAGAAAAATCCCCTACCTCAACTGCCGATTCAAATTAACCACAATCCAAGACACCGTTAGCAAAATCTTCAAGGGAGAATGAAATCCTTCTTCCAGTTTAATCAAGTCCATGAGTCAAAATGAATACGATAAATCAAGAGGAAATAAGAAGGAGAGTTAAGCTTGGGTTTAGGCTTATAATCTTCCTTATAAAGAAATTTGGGAAACATTTCTCTCTTAGACACGTGTATTTCATGCTCAAACCTTCTAGAGTTCTTTATAGTCTACTAATCAAAGCACCAAATATTACTAAGGGATAATTTATTTAGCTAAAAGCACACAACACTAGTTTTAATGCACTCACCATTGATACACGCACCCTACATTATGATCGCATGCTCGCACTATACAGTTATAGCTTCCTGTTCAAATGGGTTGAGTTCCGATCCAAAGCTAAAAAGAAATTCTTGTGTCGTTACACCATCAACCCCTAAAAAATGAATTTGGTCCCCAAATTCAAAAATAAACGAAGAAGCTAAGAAGGATACCTAGAAGTAGCTTCGGGTAGTTGTCTTGCACGTCAAGATCGAACTCCCAAGTCGCGTCTTCAAAAATGGTGATGTCTCCATACTACTTTCATCATCGCAAGGGTTTTCCCTCGTAAGGTACGTCATCATTCTGTTACAAGTCTCTCCTTGAACGAATACACGGTTGTCATACGCTATCACAAAAGAAACCATCTTCTCAACACAACACAATGTAGCCTGATTCACTGATATCCATTCAATTTCCTTAACTTTCAGTTGTACTCAACTTCTCACAGTCTCTAACAACTTAAACGACAATTACAATCGAACCAACCAGTAGTTCTAAATGTTCTCGAGGTATTCTGTCCTTTCTTTCAGGTTCTTCTTACTTACAAAGCTCGAGGCTATGGATTTCGCACACAATGACATCTTCAAAACGAAGAAAACGTGTTAGATTCACAACTGGTTAGTAATGTACATTACTAACACACGAAAATGATATGTATATCATAGTATCTTGATAGTTTTCCCAACCCCAAAATCAGCAAGACTCTTTCAAAAAATTTGGTGCAGTGAAATGCCTTAGGAAAAACAAGGGCATGTTTAAACAATATTACCACATTCCAACTACTTTGGATTCCTATAACAACAAAAAGAAAAGTTCTCTGAAATGCAAACATACAGGAATAAATTTTTACCAAAATAATAATATATCACTGTAGGTAAATCCGTGGAAAGTCGACAATTTAGTAAACATGAAAACAAAACATAGTCCCGGGGAGTCGGAACACGCTCTGAATACCAACTATAACGGACCGGTGAATTTTCCCTTCTAACGGGTTGGATTTCAACCCATCCAGCAAGGCCAAACCCCGGTCACGCTACTGGGAAATGAAAATGAAACAGTAATAAAAAGATAAAATAATATATGCCCACTTCAGAATTTAAACAACAAAAGATACAAGCCTAAAGGCTGATCGGAAACAAGAAAATAAAAAGCACTTGTCGTGAACAATTTTTATTTCATTTTTCAAAAATAGAAATTCCAGACCTCTTGGTATAGGACCAGTATGACCGTAATGCTATATTGCCCATAAAAATTTTAAGTACAAGGCAAATTGTAGACTTTGTTAGGCACAATAACCACATGTGAAGAAAAATCAAATGCGACTGCAAACTAATATTTTTGTAAACTCAAATCCAAATGCCGGTAACCTCCTGAACTTTATTTTGGAATTCAAAGGAAAATTTAGACTAAATTTCACATGCAATTTCTTAAATTCCAAAATTAATGAACCAGACATTCCAATCAAATAGAAGAAAAAAAAACAAGTTCAGATACAATATTTAAGATAGGAAATATAGTAGATACCTAGTACACTTTAACAAGAACAATTCAATATCCATGCTAAGTTCGCAGTAGTTAGAAGTGCTAACTATATATGAAAGAAAATACATGACTTGGAAATTCATGAGTGGAAATCCATAAGATGGTCATATACATAAAAGATGGGTTTAATACATTTCAGACAACAAAGAGATCAAACTAATCATATACGCCCAAGTTCAAACCCATCAAACACGGCACTACCAGATTTTCATCATTTATAAACTACATAAGGTTCTATACAAGATCCCAATATATACACAACAAAATACAGCAAAATGACATGGGACCAAAACAAGAAAACTAACTACCCAGATACCCCGTGATATACATATAAGAGATATAAGCAAAAATACCACTTTTTGCTTAAACTTTTGCCGTAAGCTCACTGCCTCAACCTATCCTCAGAATCTGTGGGAAAACAAAACAAAACAAAACGGGGTGAGCCCACAGCCCAGTAGGGGATATAACGATAACCGAGCGCCAAAAGACATATAAATAAAATGCCAAAAACTTAAGGCATCAATGTACATAAATAAAACTAGAATCTGAAATTCAGAAGTAAATGTAAATCATTTGTCCACAAATATTTGTAAGCTGCCATTCATTTAAACTCGGATAAATTTACTCTACTCTTCCATGGCGGTGCCACCGTCGGGGTAGTTACGGTTACCATCCATCGTTGCCGCAACGATCTTAGGGTTGCCACCGAGGTGGTGGGGTGCCACTGAGGCCCGACGTTCCTAAAGTAGAGTCCACTAGTTTCCAAATACCATTGTCAGAAAGGAAACGTCCACAAAGCAAGTTATGAAAAATCTCATAAATCCATAACTCAAAACTTACACAAATATAACATTGGCAGCATTCGTAAAACCTTACCGGAAAACCATCTACGAGAACCTAAGATTAGGTCGTAACATAATGCACTAAACGAGGAACGATTGAAAACCATGCTCAATTAAACATACTCACATCAGCAGCTTAATCCTCCCCCCAAAAATGTGTCCTAATTGCCGAGAGAGAGCTATTTTAAAATCAAACACAACGATACTAAAATTGGTATAAGTAAACTAAGAGCCATTTACCATTTTGCTAACATCTGTGTCAAAAATTCAAAATAGCCAACACAAAAATGACACTACAAAGACAAGGGAGTCTGGGCCCTCTTAATCATTCAATGAAAAGAATTAAGATTAGTGGCAAACACATCAAAGAGTATGTAAAACAAGAGCTAATATTTTCTTATACTAAAATGTTCATAAGAGGACAAATACTAGTGCAGTGGAGAAATATGCACTTATTATACCATAAATGAAAATCAATAGAGCAATGGGTTTTTAGGACAGCACATTATTAAATCAAGTGGGGCAAATATAAATTGTGAATACTCAGCTGATGATGTAAAATAATTCAACTGGCTTGAGTCTTTGAGTTACAGGGTGGGAAGGAGATTTCAATACCAGATTTCATGAAAACGTTGGAGTTTCAAATAGAAAGCTCATTTGATCATTTTCACAAGCGGGTCTGGGGCTGTTTTAGAAACTCAATTCGGTACTTGAATTCATAATGAGAACTAGTAGTTAATGGCTGCAAATCATTTTTGTTCCTCATAAATCATCTACAGAAACTAGGAGTCCTATTTAGTTCAATATGGAAAATATAAACAGGAAGAAAGTGCAAAATTTAAGCAAGTTTCTTGCATGCTAAGGACATTCAAGAGAACTAGAGAAGTATTCATAAACCCAAAAATGAGATGTTCTAATAAAATCAAAGAGCAAACCCATCTTTGTAAATGATCAGAATTTTAAACCAAAGTCATATAAGAGATTAATAAGATTTGGAAGGAGAAATTCAAATTTACTCTCGGCAACTACCACAAAACAAGTGAAAATTTTAGGGAGGTTTCAAGTTAATAAATTCAACAAAAATTTAGTTGAACACCAAACCAAATGAAATTACAGTTACCCATTTTTGATTTGTACCAATCACGAAATATTAGAGGGAGATAAAAATTAAACATGCACCGGGTTAACACCATTGGAAACCATAGTTCAAAAATGAAAGGAAAGAAAAATCCCCTACCTCAACTGCCGATTCAAATTAACCACAATCCAAGACACCGTTAGCAAAATCTTCAAGGGAGAATGAAATCCTTCTTCCAGTTTAATCAAGTCCGCAGGTCAAAATGAATACGATAAATCAAGAGGAAATAAGAAGGAGAGTTAAGCTTGGGTTTAGGCTTATAATCTTCCTTATAAAGAAATTTGGGAAACATTTCTCTCTTAGACACGTGTATTTCATGCTCAAACCTTCTAGAGTTCTTTATAGTCTACTAATCCAGCACCAAATATTACTAAGGGATAATTTATTTAGCTAAAAGCACACAACACTAGTTTTAAGGCACTCACCATTGCTACACGCACCCTACATTATGATCGCATGCTCGCACTATACAGTTATAGCTTCCTGTTCAAATGGGTTGAGTTCCGATCCAAAGCTAAAAAGAAATTCTTGTGTCGTTACAAATATAGACACATAAATGCGTCTATCAGGTTTGCAAAAGCATTCCTTAGTTTATATAAACATGAGTTCAAGAACAACCGGTTTTAGATATAACCTACTCAAGTTCGCGGACTTAAGCTCATGGAAGGAGTACACAAACTCCGGCAGAAATTCTCGGGTGAGAGCTTCCGCCAGTTCGCGGACTTGGCTTGCGCCACTTCCATTTCTCTTGATCAACAAAGTTCGCAAACTTTGGTTCAAGGAATAAGGACTTATACATATATGTGTTTCCACAGCAATGCTTATATCCTACCAATGGTTATGTAATCTAAACTCTCATTTCAATCATTGAAACATTCTCGAGAGAACGTTATATAGCCGTTATTCACAGACCATTTTTCGTCAGAGCAATTTCCAAAGTGATTGAAACATAACATGACTTTCGTCACTAGGTAAAGATAAATTCGGTTAAAGCGAAAGCTTACCAACACATATTTCGAAAAATAGATAGGCGAGTTAAACTCGGCTCGAAATAGCAAATGTGTATAATGAAAGTCTATACGTCTAAACGACTTTTGTCTTAAGAGTAGGATATAGAGTAAATAGACTTTTGAGTGACAGATAATTTCAAGTCTCCACATACCTTTTAGTCGATGAAGTTCTACCGGTTCCTCGAGTAGTCCTTCGTCTTGTATGATGATTGCCATGGAGTTCTTGAGATCAACTACACTTTCTATACTAGTCCGAGACCTTTAGCTACATAGGCTAGAAATCAATACTTATAGTTTTGATCACTAACATTGAAAAACATGCTTGAGATAGCAACGCATGCGAGTTCGACCGAGCAATGCTCTAACAGTTTGGAATAGCCATTATTGTGAGTACACATAGCTATGTCCAACGATTTTCATCTTGCAATGTTTTTAGATTTATTTATTTAAATTCTAAAGTTGATTTGGAAGATGATTTTGCAGTATTAATCTTTATGGTTTTATATATTGCAAATTGTTATGGGATATGTTGTTTACGTCCGTGAACCTTGACTGTCCCATATATGCTCAAAAGTTAACTCTATTATATATCGGTATGAAAATATTGATAAAAGATATAATGAAATTTTGACTAAAAAAGTTAAGCCTATTATGTCATTATGCAAATATTGATGGAAGATAGGATGAGCTTTTGTTTACAAAGATTAAGTCTATTATATGTCATTGTGCAAATAGTGATGAAAAATAGAATGAATCTTTGATTATTCCGCAGTATTGGTCTTTCCCTGATCCACATTTTTGTGTATGTACTGTGCGGCTCCGTAAGTTCACTTATGTTGAGCATGGCCAATTGAATTGATCATTTTCCTTGTGGTTAATTCAATTGATATTTTTGGATACAAATTCATGTTTCATGCGATTTGTTAAGGTCCAAAGGAATCCTTCTTTTCTTGTAAAAGTAAGGTCGCTCTTGTTGTTCTTTCGGGAATGACATTTTATGTGGGAGAGTTCTTAATTGAACTTGTGCTTAATTGCCAAATCTTTATGGGGAGTGCGGTTGTGGAATATTTTAGGAGTTTTCTTGTATCTTTATAAACTCCTTGATGAATACACTAAGTTTCGACTATGTGAAATCATCGAAACAAGTTTATATGTTCTCTTTTGGTCATGAAGTATCTCTATGAAAATTTCATTAGGATCCCACTAGTTTTTGTACCTTTGCCAATTTATATTGACAAAAAGGGGATAATTAATGTGTAGTTCACACTACAAATACATATGGTTTACGGATCATTATGTAAGGGGGAGTGGTTTTCATTGTGAGATGAAGTATTGACTAAGGGGGAGTGATACATATCACCATAGTATTGTTGTCTCTCACTAGCCTACTAGTTGCGACTAGAGTCGATTCTCCTTTAGCCTAGGTCTTTCTAAAACCATTAGGTTAATGACTTGAAGACTTCATTGGGATTGTGAAGCCAGACCCAACTATTTTCTCTGAAGTTGCGTGTTCAGATCTTACTTCTATGATCGTGATTGAGTATTATCTTTGCTAAGATTTGCTTGGGATTTATCTCCGATAGGTAAGATTAAAAGTAGTCCCAAACATCTTCGTCTCATCGTTTGTGATTCCACAATATCTTGTTTCGCTTCCATACGATTAAGATTATTGTGAGGTGATTGATAATACTAGGTTGTTCTTTGGGAATATAAGTCTGATTTATCAATTGGTTCCTGTGCACCTTGATTTATCAAAAGACGGAACAAAACTCATAGGTATTTCTGTGGGAGACAGATTTATCTGTTCCAATAGACTTTTCTGTGTGAGACAGATTTGTTTATCAAGTCTTCGACTTTGGGTCGTAGCAACTCTTGGTTGTGGGTGAGATCAGCTAAGGGAATCAAGTGCGTAGAATCCTGCTAGGGTTCAGAGACGTAAGGAGCGCAACTGTACCTTGATCAGTGTGAGATTGGTTAGGGCTCAACTACATTCCAGTCCGAAGTTAACTTGCAGTAGGCTAGTGTCTGTAGCGGCTTAATACAGTGTGGTGTTCAAAGCTGGACTAGGTCCCGGGGTTTTTTCTCCATTTGCGGTTTCCTCGTTAACAAAATTTCTGGTGTCTGTGTTATTTCTTTTCCGCATTATATTTTGTTATATAATAGAAATATCACAGGTTGTGCGTTAAGTTCAATCATTTCTTGAATCCGACCTTTGGATTGTTGATTGAATTGATTGAAACTTGGATATTGGTTTGTGATACCGTCCAAGTTATTTCTCTTATTCAGTCGGGCTCGCAAATTCCTATTTCTTTGATTGCAGATTGAATTGAGAAATTGGGATATAACTCTTTGATATACTTTTCTATAGATTGATTCTGACTGTCTAGTTGATTCTCTTGAAAGTATATTGGAGTTTGTTTATTCATATTGCCGAACGAAATATTGGGTGTGGTTGTTAGACCCCCACTTTTTCACATTTCTTCATGGTTGTGTATGAATTAGGAATTAGGATTTGCTGAGAGAAACTTCTAGATGTCGACATTATTTGAACATGTGCATAACTCTTATCATTAATTGTTCAAAGATATTCCTTGATGCTCAAGGTGATCCCAGGACCGAAATATTGAAAAGCATTTAATTATGATTTTCGTAATATATGTTTTAATTACCACCAGTTAAAGCATATCATCTGGAAAAGATTATTAGTTAATGTACAACACTAATAATAAAAAAATTCTAAGAGAGATTTCGGAAATATTGGTTAACATTTATTGGAAATAGGAAAATGTAAATTAGGTACTTTAATGAATATCTTGAGAATATTTTCGGTTTTGGAATGTCCTTGTTGTCCAAACAACCTTGGTCTATAAATACGTGAGTTTGTATTTATTGAAAACTATCCTAAGAGCTAGACAAACCTCATTCGTGTTGTTTCTGTTGGAGCCGTCTATTCGGAGAGGAAAGTGTCCTAATTAGGCGAAATCTCTTATGACCGCTCGTTTAAAGACTTATGTGGGATCAAAAAACTCTACGAGTGTCGTTGGTGGGAAACTAGATAATCACATTGTTATTTTAGTTTTAGATTATTGATTTGATTGACTAACGGTTGTTGAATCTTTGATTGCACTTAAATTGATTATTCTTGAGAGTCTTCTCTTCTGCGATAAGGGTCACTCAAACTAAATCAAAGTATCGACGGGATATTTAGAACCATTTGCAGATCTAAATATATCTTGTGATAATCCATTGTTAACATAGTCCGTTCTGTGCATGATTGATCACAAGAGGATTCAAGTTTGTGTTGTGCAGGTTATTGAGAAGGCAATTGAAGATTTGAAGACAAAGAATATTTTTCTTATTAGTTTTTGTATCTTGTGAATTTGTGCACACATCTTGAACGGCTGGGATCCCACTTAGATTAGATTTATCTAATCAGAAAGTCGTATTGATCGGCAACTATCATTTGGTGGTATTTTTCAATTTCCGAATCTGATAGTTGTGAATCTGAATCTAAGTTACTGATTCGGATTGATCTTACCTAATAAAGGAGTTTATTAGTTTAAACGGAAGAGCCATTGCTGACAATTCAAACATGTCTTTCACCAAAGATTGAATAGAGTGGTTACCAAACAGTTTTATTCCTTTACTATTTGGAATACGATCCAAAGGAGTAGTGATTCACGTGCGTGACTCTAAAAGTATAAGACGCAGGGATACCGAGGAAAGTAGGTAGGGGTAGTCTACTTGGTCTCAACTATACGAAGTTGGCATTAGATTTTGTATAATGGCTTAATTCTAAGAGTATTTAAAACTGGACTAGGTCTCGGGGTTTTTTTTGTATTTGCGGTTTCCTCGTCAACAAAATCTTGTGTGGGTTATTTACTTTACTTCTGCACTATAATTTTTTTATATTATAATAAAGTAAATAAATACACTTGTGCGTTAATCCTAATCATATATTGATCTTACAGTATTTCAGTTTAATACCATACTTATTATCAAGTGAACACTTTGTTGTTGTATTGTCTTAACCTCGTATCCATAGACAATCACAAAAAGTGTATATCATAATTGTCGTATTGTCTCGACTTTGTCCATAGACAATCATACTTGGTATATGACATATAGGTTGATATTTAAAAGATTGTTGTGTATTTGGGTAACCTCGTATTTTCAATTGGTATCAGAGCAGACAAACACGAAAAGATCTAACAATCAGTGTTTGGTGCGATCCAAACTATAAGTTTTGAATCGATGACTGATTCAGTTAACGTATTGCAAGATAGTGAATACTCAAAAGTTAATAATGTCACTACATCTTTAACTCATGATCCATGAGTTAAGGCGATTCATAGTGCATCCATGTCTGACTTTGATGTCAAAGATGATGCTGATAAAGAGTTGATAAAACTCATAAAGCCTATTAGATGTTTATCTTCTAAAATATTGATATTAAAGCTAGAATCTAATCTTCTTAAACAAGTGATCAGAGAGAAACACATACAACTAAATATTCTAGCCAAAGAGAATATGGATCTTTCTGTCAAAGTAGAAGCTCTTGATAAAATACTTACTCAAGAACAAGGGGTTTAATCTAAGACTCTGACTAATGATTCTGCTATAATTTCTTCGGATGAAGAAACCAAAAGTATTTGCTCGACTTTTACAGATCGTGATGACAAGATTTGTTTGATCACGTCTGAAACAGACCATGGTGATGAAGGTAGTATGCCTAACTACATCAAGTCAGAAGAGAACGAAAAACCTCCTTCTACAACTACTAATGATCAAACGAAATCTAGTTCTAAGGAAATTTTGAATCGATTCCGTGAAACGGATCATAAGGAATATTCCGTTAAATTTTTTGACAAGAAACTTGTGCTTCTTCAAGATACTCTTGTAAAAGTGTTAAAAGAAGTATCCTGTCTTAAAAACCTGAAATATCATTCCTCAGTAGAAAGAAAGAATATACCCCAAATTGATACAATCAACTCAAACTGCTTAGACCAAAGTGTTGATAATCACTTCTGGAAAAAGGTTCCTCCTTACTCGGTTCACATGAAGGTAGTTTACCTACCAAAGGTTTCCAGAAGAAAGGGAAGGAGATAATTTCGGCCATGAAAAATAATCAGAAATGGATTCCAAAAAATCCTACGATTATTTATAATAATCGAACTGATGTATATGATAAGGAAATCCTTAGAATTTTAAGATCATATGAAAATCTCATTAATAGAATTAAAAGAGATTTATCCATCTCTAAAGATTCTCACATCAGTTTATTTATTCCTCAGGATCCAACTTGTATCACAAGTAAAGATCAAATTTTTGGGAGAAAATACTTTGGGAATAAATCTCCAAAGAGAAACATGAACAATAGTTTTGATACTCGTTGTAAGCATGCCAATGCTTACTCCAGTGCAACTTAGTTGTGTGGAGTTAATGATGTGCTCATTCGGATGAGGAAGCACATAAACGAGAGCACATCAATATTTTTGTGAATATTTGAAAAATCCATGACAAAATTGGGTAACTGTGAATCCATATGGTCTAAAAAGGTTCATGTCAATACCGGTTTTCGGTAATTATGGCTTATTTAAAAATTTTGGTTTTTAATAATATCCTATAAAGAATATCCCCTTCCTAACTTGAGAATGTCGGGCCATAATAAAATATACTCTGTATACTTTGTTTTATAGAAATCTTTTGATTTTTTTGGTTTGAAATATATTTTCTTAATAACTTAAGTAAATTCTCTCATATATGTATTGAGAAATCTTGATTAATTCTTATTTAAATCTTTGAGCATGCCTCCAATAACTTGAAGTATTACAAAGGCTGATAAGGAGGAAGCTCTTAAAGTTGAGAATTGTATGGGAATCAATACAAAAAGGAAGAAGAAGATCATCTCAAAAGTCATGTCTGATTATGAGTCGGATAGTTCTACTGGATCCCAAGATGAGTCATGTCTTCTGGCTTTCAACTTTCAAGATCCGAAAGAAACCAAGTGCATACCTACTGATAGTATGGTAAAATTTATCAATGGATTTTGAAGAACTAAGAATCAATCTCAAAATAACGGTTCGAAATCAAGATTGGCTAAAATATAGAATTGAATAGACAATAACTGATCTTGCAGACATGAAGGAACAAGTTGAAAAACTTAAAAAACAAGAGATGGTTCTGACAAGTCTCTCGAGACGTGCTTCAAGAGTTTAAACACTGAAGAAACCTCAGTGAACAATCAAAGCATCTCTAAGGATTAAGTCATATGTTGTAATACTTGATCCAAGGAATAAACTATTCAAATTGTTGATTTATTTCGATATAAGGTCTATTTGAATAAAACTATCAATTATTATGAATGAATAAAATTTTATTTTAGATAATATTTGTTTCATTATTTGATAGTTCCGATTGCATAGCCTGTGTGAATGATTATATTTTTATGCTATTGCTTTCGGTTTATGAGATGTTAGTTTCGGTTTTTATTAACCTAATTATTCGATTTCATATTGTGACATCCCTTATGGTTTGTGTGGCTTTTTGATTTAGCGGGATTAAGTTCTAGCCTTTTTAGGTGGGCTTTATCAAAGGATCATAAGGTAATAACATTAAAACTCACGCGTAAAAAGTCTCAATATGTTGATATCAATTTATGTTTATATAAGTTTTGTTTAGCATAAAATATGAGTTTTGGGTTTAAATTGTTGCCATCGGCACGCATTAGTTAAAACCAATTCAACCTTTCTCTGGTAAAGGTTGCTCTTGTTGTTGTTCTTTTGTTCTTGCGAGAGGATGACAACAACCAGGGGGAGAGTTCTTATTGAACTTGTTCTTAAATGATATATCTTTCTGGGAAGAAGTGGCTGCGGAAATTGAGGTAACGATTTTTTGTTAGTTAATCATTTTTCCTATTTAAGAAAAGCTTGATTTTGTTGCATACATTTTGCTTTTGCTTAACAAAATTCGGTACAATTGATATGTTCCATTATTATGTATGGATTGATTATTGTGATTCAATTGTTTCCAGTTAAGAAAAACTTTGTTTATTCTATTGACTTAATGATTTGATATCTTCTTTATTATTTGGTATCAATTGTTTTTGCTCAACGAAATTTGGTGCAATTCCTGAGCTTACATCGATTATATTTGTTTCATTGCTTCCGGTTGAGAAAAACTATGACAAGTCAATGATTTGGTTTGTGTCTATCATTTTTGCTTAACAAAAAATTACGGGATCATTTGTTTGGTCCGTTTGATTCCGGATAAGAGGAACTAAGTTAATTCTGACCTTAGTTAGATTTATCAAATGTAGGATTCAATTATTCAAGTCTAATCGAAATCCTTGACAAGAAAAAATAGTTAACTAACCTAGTGTTTTGTCTTGTCTAAAAGGGAGGTCTAGTTATTCTTTGGAATAATTAGAGCCTGATAATATAAATGGAATTAATTCTGATCTCTATTTGTGCCTTATCGAAATAAGCGATTTTACACACAATCGGTTCAGTTAAAAACTAAGTTATCTTAGTTGTTTTATCGGACTAAGGGAAAATTGCTTCGGGCAATTGTTTCCTTGATAACATACTTAAGCTAGATTACTTTTGTAGTTTCGGTTGTAGTATTGGTTATCTAAAATGGTATGTGAAACCTTCGTGCTTAACTCTTATAGGTTGTACAAGTCTTATGGATTTGTAAGATCCTTTCGGTTTGCTCTTATGTTTTTTCGTTTCTTTGTCATTTTTGTGACGAAAAGGGGGAGAAATATATGGAGTAAACATGTGATTTATGATCACTAGGAAAGGATATATGTGCTTAAACCTTATATCTAACGAAAGAGTAAAGCATAGAATAATGGGGAGAAACATATCATCTTGTTGTTTAGTATTTCTTACTACAAAAGGGGAATAACAAAGATGTTCGGATTGAATATTTACCCATCTTTCCTTTAGGGGGAGTAAAGCTTTTGGTATTCAAATGTCAACTTCGGCATTTATTTTTTGAATATATGCAGGATATTGTGCTGTTGAAACTTGGAATCAAGCGTGTGAAGAATGAGTTAATTTGTAATTCGTTTATCTCCATATGTGTAATAGAGTTTTGTCACTAAAATTGACAAAGGGGTAGAATGTTAGAGAATAACTCGGTTGAACCCACCAAGCGTTGCTATGTCAAGTTTGGTTGTCATATTTTAATAGCAAAACTCATCTGAAGTCGTTTGATTATTTAGTAGAGTCAACTTCGTTTAGGTTGGACTAGAAAGTCTAGGAATGTTGAGACGTACAAGTATTACTCTGAAGACCTGAAGAAAGTGAAGAAGTAACGACTGCAACGAAGACATCATCCTTCCTCTTGAGGTTAATAATATTGACTTGATCTTGTTTACATTCCTAACATATCTTTCAAGTCGCTTTATATTGAAAACATAACATGCGAAGTTATATTTATAATACTCCAGTGATTAGACTTGGTCATAGCATTATGATCAAATCATCAAGGAATTATATTACGAAGTATAAATGATTATCTTTTGAAATTTCGTAAATACGACATCAACATAATCCATGTATTTAGTTACTTGATTATGTGTAGAATATTGATGTGATTTCATCCTAGAAAACTATATATTATTACATTGGTTTAAGGAAGTAGATGTATGAACTTGTTTCATAATCATAAGGGAAATCATGATTGTGTTGGTTCGGTTCTTTATTGAATATATTTAGGATGACCAATACAAGATGACAAGGTAGAACCTATCTTGCCTTATATTGAGAATTGAGGTATAACCGGTCATATCATATAGTGTGTAGCAAGTCGTAATCGATCACAAGCTACTATGTGAAGCAAGGTGTAACCAGTCACAAGCTACAATGGGAAGTTAGTTGTAATCGGTCACAAGATACTTTGGGAAGCAAGGTGTAACCAATCACAAGCTACTTTGGGAAGTAAGGTGTAACCGATCACAAGCTACATTCGGAAGCATGGTGTAACCGGTCACAACCTATCTTGGGGAGCATGGTATAACCGATCACAACTTATATTGTGAGTCTTGGTATAACCGATCCCAAGAGCAAAACTGAGTTTCTAAATTTCACACATTTCTTCATAACGTGTGTGAATTAGGAATTAGGGTTTGCTAAAAGAAATTTCTAGATGTCAACATTATTTGAACATGTACATAACTCTTATCATTTATTGTTAAAATATATCCCTTGATACTCAAGGTGATCCCATACCGAAACATTGAAAATAATTTAATTATGATTTTCATAATATATATTTTAACTACAAGCAATTAAAGCATATCCTCTGGAAAAGATTATTAGTTAATGTGCAACACTAATAATAGAAATTCTCTAAGAAAGATTTCGTAAATATTGGTTAACATTTATTGGAAATAGGAAAACCGAAATTCTTTAATGAATATATTGATAATATTTTCGGTTTTGGAATTTTCTTGTTGTCCAAACAACCTGGGTCTATAAATACTTGAGTTTGAATTTCTTGGAAACTATCCTAAGAGCCAGGCAAACTTCATTCATATTGTTTTTGGTGGAGCCGTCTATTCGGAGTGGAAAATACTCTAATTAGGTGAAATCTCTTACGACCGCTCGTTTAAAGACTTTTGTGGGATCAAGAAGCTCTACGAGTACCGTTGGTGGGAAACTAGATAATCGCATTGTTATTTTAGTTTTCGATTATTGATTTGATTGACTAACGGTTGTTGAAACTTTGATTGCACCTAGTTTGATTATTCTTGAGAGCCTTCTCCTCTGACATAGGGGTCACTCATACTAGATCAAAGTATCGACGGGATCTTTAGAACGATTTGCTGATCTAATTACATATTGTAATAATCCATTGTTAACAGACTCCGTTCTGTGTGTGATTGATCACAAGAGGATTCAAGTTTGTGTTGTGCAGGTTATTGAGAAAGCAATTGAAGATTTGAAGACGAAGAAGATTTTCTTATTAGTTTTCATATCTTGTGAATTTTTGCACACACCTTGATCGGCTGGGATTCGACTTAGATTATATTTATCTTATCAGATAGTCGTATTGATCGACAACTATCATTTGGTGGTATTTTCAATATTCGAATCTGATAGTTGTGAATCTAAATCTAAGTTACTGATTCGGATTGATCTCACCCAACAAAGGATTTTATTAGTTTAAACGGAAGAGCCTTTGTCAACAACTCATACATATCTTTTACCAAAGATTGATTAGAGTGGTTACCAAACAGATTCATTCCTTTGCTGTTTGGAATACGATCCAAAGGAGTAGCTATTAACGTGTGTGACTCTAGAAATCGAAGGCACATGGATACTGAGGAAACTAAGTAGCTAGGGGTCTCAACTATATGAAATTGGTATTATATTTTGTATAGTGGCTTTTTTCTGAGAGTATTCAAAATTGTACTAAGTCCCGGGGTTTTCTGCATTTGCAGTTTCCTCGTTAACAAAATCTTGATGTTTCATTTACTTTATTATTACGCAATTATAATTTGTTTATTATAATTTAAAGTAAATTACACTTGTACGTTTATCCGAGTCACTTGATATTGATCATATAGTGTTTTGGTTTAATACCGTACGTATTATCAAGTGAACACTTTGTTGTTATATTGTCTCGATCTTGTATCCATGAAAGATCACACAAAGTGTATATCATAGTTTTGTATTGTCTCGACTTTGTCCATAGACAATCACACTTGGTATAGGACTTATAGGTTGATATTTAAAAGATTGTGGTGTATTAAGGTACCCTCGTCTTTTCACTAATGAAGTTTGTTTAGCCAACTTCCATAAAGACTTCCAGAAATAACTAAGGAATCTTATGTCTCGATCACTAACAATTGAACAAGGCAATCCATGCAGACGATACACGTCATGGAATAATAGTTCAGCTACCTTTAGTACATTAATAGTCTTCTTGCAAGCAATGAAATGCGTCATCTTTGAAAAATCAGTCAACAACTAGAAATATCGAATTCTAGTTGTTCAAAGTAAACCCAACATGAATTCCATACTCAAATTTGTTCAAGGTTGACTTGGAACTTTCAACGGTATATACAAACCTGCATTAGATGTTTTTCCCTTTGATATTTGACAGTTTATACATCTATCCACAAATGTTCCAACCTCATGTCTTATTGTAGGCCAGTAATACGACTTGGAAAGAAGTCGAAATGTCTTGTCTCTTCCCATATATCCTTTGTCATGTAAATCTTTGAGAATCTTTACCCTGAGACTAGAATCTCATATACATAACTGATTTCTCTTAAAGAGAAAACCATCATGCATATGATAGTCACTTCTAGCTCATGTATTGAGAATAATTACAATCTACGTGAAATATGGATCAGATTGCATAATATCATAATATGAATCGAAATCCAATATCTCAGTTCTCATAGTATTAAGGAACCGGCTCCTACGGCTTAATGCATCCATAACTTGATTCCACGATCCAAATCTTTGTTCCATCACAAAAGTGAACACTTGTAGATAACCAACCCACTTACCATGTATAAAAGAAATCTTTTCTTGACTGTTGATGTGCTTCAAATAATCATGATCAAAAAATATTAAGAACTCGCTATGAATAAGATAATGACGCCAATAAATATTGCATAGAACTCCACATCATAGGTATTATAATTGAGCTTAGATCCATTCAACTTCTCACTGAAATAAGCTACTAGTGGTCCTTGTTAACTCAAAATAGCTTCATTCCCCACCTTCGATGCATCATAGTGTAATTCAAACGGCTTGCTGAAATCAGATAGCACTATAGCGATACAATAATCAGCTTCATATGATTCATCAGCTTCGTCAGACCACAAAAAATTTCCTTTTTCATGTATTCAGTGATTGGGGACATAATGGTACTGAAGTGGGGAATAAAGCGTTCGGTAAAAAGAAGCAAATCTATGAAAACTTCTTACCTCATACAAAGTAGGTTTAGTCCAATTTTTCACAATTTCAACCTTGGACTCGTCTTCTTTGATCCCATCCATGGTCACAGCATAAATGAGAAACAAAATGTTAGAACACTGCTCGGTCAAACTCACAAGCATTGCTATCTCAATCTTGTTTGTCAATATTAGTGATCAAAAATATAAGTCTTGATTTCTAGTTTACTTATATCGATGTCTCAGACTAGGATAGATTGTGTAGTTGAGCATTAGACTTCACGGCGTTCATCATTTGAAGACGAAGAACTACTAAAGAGAGCTTGTGGAACTTCATCAACAAAAGGTATGTGGATACTAAAACTTATCTATCACTTGGAAATTCTATTTCTACTCTATCTCCTATATTGAGACAAAAGTCGTATTGCTATATAGTATTCGATTATACACATTTGAGATTTCCAGCTGAGTTTAACTCGCTTACATATTTCTCGAAATATGTGTTGGTAAGCTTTCGCTTCAACCAAGTTCATCTTATATTCTTGACGAAAGTCAAAAGATGATCATGTGAAAATCTCCGAGTAACATCTTACATGGTTTGTGTGATACAATCATTTGGTGTATACTTGGAATGTTTCGTAATGATTATTTCAATAACTTGAAAATTGCTTTGATGCTAATAGTTCGTGAAAACGGCTATTGTCATCCTCTAAGAATGTTTCAACGATTGAAATAGAGTTTAGAACACTTGAACCATCATTGGATTATGAACATAGTATGTGTTCTTGCATATATGTAATCCATGACCGGAACTATGTATGCGTACCTGTTAGTTGTGAAATTCCGGGAGCCTAATTACACATACCTGTACGCATACTGGCGTAAGGTTTGGGTCCGGGAGTTTCTACTGTGTTTGGAGGTATGCGTATCCGTTCGCATACTGGCGAACCCAAACTCAGTCCGGCTACTTAAGTATGCGTACCCGTTTGCATACTTGGGTGGTTAAAGTTCTAAAATCGGTTTGTTCATGAACTAATACATTTATATAATAAGGAATGCATTCTATGCAAACCGTGGTTATAATGTTTATGAATTGATTCGAGTGAATCAAACCGATTTTGCTTCAATTGTGTTCTTGTATACTTCTATGAGAATATAGCAATTGAACAACTCTATAACTAGTTTCATTTGAGTCATTTGAACTAGTTGTGGTTAAGATGAATAAGGTTGATATGAGAGTGTTCATATAGCTAACTTCGGTTAACTACTGTTGAGCCAACCTAGTGTACACATTTAGGTATGTTTACTCAAACCTAAATGAAGGTACATTTCATTTGTGTATAACAAGCTAAGTTCGATATAACGGTTAAAGATATTAGCTTGAGTCTAATCAGGTTTTCATTTAACGGTGAATATTGAATGCTTTGTTACCAAGGTAACTTAGATTGCAAACCCCGATTTGAAAACTATATAAGGGAGAACTCTAGCAACTAGGAAACCTAATCCCCACACCTTCTGTGTGATACTAGTTGCGACTAGAGTCGATTCTCCTTTAGCCTAGGTTTTTCTAAAACCATTAGGTTAACGACTTGAAGACTTCATTGGGATTGTAAAGCCAGACCCAACTATTTTCTCTGTAGTTGCGTGTTCTGATCTTACTTCTACTATCGTGATTGAGTATTATCTTTGCTAAGATTTGCTTGAGATTTATCTCCGATAGGTAAGATTAAAAGTAGTCACAAACATCTTTGTCTCATCGTTTGTGATTCCACAATATCTTGTTTCGCTTCCATACGATTAAGATTATTGTGAGGTTATTGATAAGACTAGGTTGTTCTTCGGGAATATAAGTCTGGTTTATCAATTGGTTCCTGTGCACCTTGATTTATCAAAAGACATAACAAAACTCATAGGTATTTTTGTGGGAGATAGATTTATCTATTCCAATAGATTTTTCTGTATGAGACAGATTTGTTTATCAAGTCTTCGACTTTGGGTCGTAGAAACTCTTGGTTGTGGGTGACATCAGCTAAGAGAATCAAGTGCGTAGAATCCTGCTGGGGTTCAGAGACGTAAGGAGCGCAACTGTACCTTGATCGGTGTGAGATTGGTTAGGGCTCAACTACATTCCAGTCTGAAGTTCATTGGTAGTAGGCTAGTGTCTGTAGCGGCTTAATACAGTGTGGTTTTCAAAGTTGGACTAGGTCCCGAGGTGTTTCTGCATTTGCGGTTTCCTCGTTAACAAAATTTTTGGTGTCTGTGTTATTTCTTTTCCGCATTATATTTTGTTATATAATAGAAATATCACAGGTTGTGCGTTAAGTTGAATCAGTTCTTGAATCCGACCTTTGGGTTGTTGATTGAATTGATTGACACTTGGATATTGGTTTTGATATCGTCCAAGTTATTTCTCTTATTCAATCGGGCTCACAAATTCCTATTTGTTTGATTGCAGATTGAATTGAGAAATTGAGATACAACTCTTTGATATGCTTTTCTATAGATTGAGTGAAGTGTTCTTTTATGACAGATCGGTTGACTATTTCTCCATGAAAGAACACTTTACTTATTAGCTGCAAACATTTTATCCATGCATAAAACAAAAATCAGTTCTCAATGATGCTGGACATGCAAATCCATATTAGCACTGTAAATGAGAATATCATCGAATAAACAAACACAAAAGTACCAAGAAAAGGTCTCAATACTTGGTTCATGCTACACATGAATGTACTTGGTGCATCGGACAAACAGAATGGTATAACCATCCACTCATATAAACCCTCTCGAGTTTTAAAATTAGTCTTCCACTCATCACCTTCACGAATCCTTATCTGATGGTATCCGTTTTTCAAGTTTAACTTGCTGACACCTTCGCTCTACTCAACCGATATAACAAGGCATCTAACCTTGGAATATGAAAACGGTATTTTAAGGTGAGTTTGTTGATAGAACGACTGTCAACCCACATCCTCCACGTACCATCTTTCTTCGGGATCAGCAAGGCCGGTACTGCACACAGACTAAAACTATGCCAGATCAATCCCTTTTGTAATAACTCTTCTACTTGGCGACGTAGTTCTTCATGCTCTTTAGGACTCATCCTGTGATGCGCTTTGTTTGGAAAGCTTGATCCAGGAACTAGTTGAATATCCCGGACGTTGGTAACTCATCAACCAATTCATTAGGAAATGCATCCACAAATTATTCAATTAAAGGTTGAGCTACATGCAATAGGGATACTACTTTCAGTATGTTCTTCTTTTTCAATCAACACATACAATTGACCCGCATCTTTTATCTCATCTTCAAAATGCTTGGCGATAAGAGTTGGTATCTTCTTTAATACATGGTTTAGGAACCATCTCTTTACTGGGTACAAGTATTATACATACGTCATTCTATAAAAAGATGTATGTATTCTTATAACCATCGTGACTAATTTTCATGTCAATCATAGACGACCCAATAATAAGTGACAAGCATCCATACTAGTAATACCATACTTTATCCTTATATTTGCTACCAATTGAAAAATAAATCACGCAACGTTTGTTTACTTTTACCCCGTCCCCTTTTTTAAGCCAGAAAAGCTTGTAAGGATGTGGATGTGCCTTAGTTTTCATCTTGAATCTCTTCACAACCTCTTCATTAACCAGATTCTCGCATCTACTAGGATCAATAACTAGACGACAAACCTTTCATTCTATCGTGCAAGTTGACTGGAATATATTGGTGTGCAATAATATGTTGTCATCTTCTTCACGCGAAGCAAGGCAACTTCTTCTCACCACAAAGTCAATTTACTCCTTAATCTCCAGTAAAAACTTCATCAACAGGTTCATCATCTTCGAGAGCATCATAAAGAATATATTGACCATCATCTTCACTATATTTTTCAGTGAGCAACACGTTATTCACCCTTTTTCCTTTGTGACAGTCACTGCCTTTGTGTCCAGATTCTCCATACTTATGACATCGGCCTCCGAAAGTAATAATTGGGAATTTATTTGGTGTAGACATATAATTAGGTTTACTACTTTTACCTAGTGTTGAAGGACTACGGTTACTTATGTTAGAGCATTGCTCGGTCGAACTCGCATGCGTTGCTATCTCAAGCATGTTTGTCAATGTTAGTGATCAAAACTATAAGTCTTGATTTCTAGTCTACTATTAGCTAAGTCTTGGACTAGGATAGAAAGTGTAGTTGAGCTCAAGACTCCATGGCAATCATCATACAAGACGAAGAACTACTCAAGGAACTGGTGGAACTTCATCGACTAAAAGGTATGTGGAGAATTGAACTTATCTATCACTCAAAAGTCTATCTACTCTATCTCCTATCTTGAGACAAAGTCATTTTGCTATATAGACTATGATTATACACATTTGTTATTTCGATCCGAGTTTATCTCGCTTATCTATTTCTCTAAATATGTGTTGGTAAGCTTTCGCTTTAGCCAAGTTCATCTTTAACTAGTGACAAAAGTCATGTTATGTTTCAATCACTTGAAAATGGCTTTGACGAAAAATGGTTTGTGAATAACAACTATATAACGTCCTCTAAGAATGTTTCAATGATTGAAATGAGAGTTTAGATTATATAACCATGGAAGGATATAAATATTGTGTGGTAACACATATGTGTGTACGTCCTTATTCCTTGAACCAAAGTATGCGTACTTTGCTGCTCAGGAAAACCGGAACCAAGTCCGCGTACCAAGTCCGCGTACTGTCGGAAGTTCTCGACTCGAGAAAATCTGCTGGAGTTTGTGAGTAGAAAACAAACTTATTCCGTGGTACTTAAGTCCGCGTACTTAAGTTGGTTATTTTTCTAAAAACGATTATTCGTGAACTTAAACTTAGATAAACTAAGGAATGCAAGTTTGCAAACCGTGGTTATAAAGTTCATGAATCGATTCGAGTGAATCAAATCGTTTTTGTTTCAATTGTGTCTATTATAAATATCTAAGCAATTGAACAACTCTCTAACTAGTTCATTTGAGTCATTTGAACTAGTTATGGTAAAGAAGAATATGGTTGATATGAAAGTGCTCATATAGCTAACCATTTGGTTAACTACTGTTGAACCAACTAAATGTACATGTTTGGGTACGGTTACACAAACCTAAAACGTGCATTTCATTTGTGTGTAACAAGCTAAGTTTCGATCTAACGGTTGAAAGATATTAGCTTGAATCTAATCAGGTTTTCATCTAACGTTGAATATTGAATGCTTTGTTACCAAGGTAACTTAGATTGCAAACCCTGATTTGAAAGACTATATAAAGGAGAACTCTAGCAACTTAATCCCCACACCTCCTGTGTGATACTAGTTGTATAAGCTAGAGTCGATTCTCCTTTAACCTTAGGTTTCTATCGAGACCCTGTAGGTTAACGACATGAAGACTTCATTGGGATTGTGAAGCCAGACCGATACTACTTTCTCGTAGTTGTGTGATCTGATCTTGTTGTTTCTATCGTACTAAGTACAATCGTAACGATTGGCTTGAGATTGATTTCTCCGATAGGCAATTATAAAAGTAATCACAAACATCTTCGTCTCATTGTTTGTGATTCCACAATATCTTCTTTTGCCGCGTCGATTAAGATTATTGTGAGGTGATTGATAATACTAGGCTGTTCTTCGGGAATATAATTCCGGGTTATCAATTGGTTCTTGTTCACCTTGATTTATCAAAATATGGAACAAAAACTCGTAGGTATTTCTGTGGGAGGCAGATTTATCTATTACCGTAGACTTTTCTGTGTGATACAGATTTGTTTATTAAAGTTTTCGACTTTGGGTCGTAGCAACTCTTAGTTGTGGGTGAGATCAGCTAAGGGAATCAAGTGCGTAGTATCCTGCTGGGATCAAAGATGTAAGGAGCGCAACTGTACCTTGGATCAGTGTGAGATTGATTGGGGTTCAACTACAATCCAGACCGAAGTTAGTTTGTAGTAGGCTAGTGTCTGTAGCGGCTTAATACAGTGTGTGTTCAATCTGGACTAGGTCCCGGGGGTTTTCTGCATTTGCGGCTTCCTCGTTAACAAAACTTATGGTGTCTGTGTTATTTCTTTTCCGCATTATATTTTGTTATATAATTGAAATATCACAGGTTGTGCGTTTGAATCGATCAATTGGGAAATCCAACCTTTGGTTGTTGATTCAAATTGATTGATCCTTGAACATTGGTCTTTGGTAACGTTCAAGTGATTTCTCTTGTATTCAATTAGACTAGCATATTTCTATTTGCTTGAGTAAGGATTGAATCGAGAAAGTGAGATATAGCTCTTTGATATACTTTTATTAAGATTGAGTCTGACTGTCTAGTTAATTCTCTTAAAAGTATATTGGAGTTAGTCCATACAGATTGCTAATCGAAAATATTGGGTGTGGTTGTTGTACCCCCGCTATTTCAACTTATGCGACAAAAATTCAGCTCTCATGTGTTTCTTCATCTTCTCCCACGATACTAACTTTTCCTTTACCTTACGAGTGTATTGTAGTTTGTGTTTTTGCCACCACAAATTAGCTCTCCCATGGAACATAGTTGCTACCGAAGAAATTCGTTTGTTATCTAGTACATCTTTAAATCCCAAGACTTCCTTAACCGTATTCAACAAGGCAAAAAACTATTTTGGTTCCGAACCATCAAAAATTTCTAGAATCTTTAGTTTTATTCCTACTTTCCAGCAATCAGAATCTTCTCGTCGGATTATTCTATTAGCAAAAGGGTTGTCATTACCCTCTTGTTTCCATTCTCCTTCTTCTTCTTCACGTAGAATATTATGTCGAACCAACATACCTTCGACATCTGCCATTAACTGTTCTCTCCATGCATTAAAATCTTCTGGAAGACCTTCTAGACCTGGACCTCGCCCACAACCGATTTGTGTCTAGGCGGGATATTATCAACCCAAGAATCGACTTTGCTCTGGTATCCAAACTAGTGCAACGTATATTATTGAAGAAGAAGAAATGGATCGTTTGTTCAGACCTCGAATTATTCATAGGAATAACGACTATGAACAAAGATAATTATTTAGACCTCGGTTTCCCGACTATAAATAAAAATCAAAATTAAACTTGAACTTGGAAAATTTCAATAAAAATTTATTTTATTGATCAATCAAATGTTTAACTATAAGAACTAGAAGACTCTTAAATAGACTTGGGGAAAAAACCCTAACTTGTGCGACAAGGGAGGATACCGACTCAAACTCGAATTTTGTTATTTTTGGCAAATTTGAGATTTTCCTAAATAATGAAAGTACCTATGAAAATAAATGTCGTTTCACGAACTGCGACTCAACTGGACTCCTACGAAGAAGTTATTAGCAAAACATAACTTTCTTAAAACGGCAAAAATGGATTTTCGAAGCCCTAAGTGATGGAATTTGGCTAAACTAAGAAAACCATGCGAAAAAGTGGCATGTCTTGATCGTTGGGCCATTTTCCATTAAAATAGACCCGACTTGAGCAAACTTAAGACACTTGGATTTTTAGCCTCCAAATAGGCTATAACTTGCTCATCTGCATCAAAGAAGAAAAAGAAGCATGGGTAAGAGGAGGAGGATACGATGATGAAGGCGAAGGGTGTGATAATGACGAACATGAAGAAGAAGAACCACAATAATGACAACCCCAAAAAGAAGAAAAAAAAACTTGATATACCTCGGACTAAAGGTCGTCGTAATTTTCGTGATGAGAGCTTAAGAACTGCTCAGGGAGACAACAAACCCTGTGGTCTTCCGAAAGATAGAGGAAAAGTTTTTATTGGTTACAAAGAGTCTTGGCAAATAGAATCTATGAGATTCCTGATCAAAAATATGCGACCTAAGTATTGAGTCACTAGAGGGCTACACGTTGGGATTTTTTTAGAGAGGTTTCTTAGGTGGTGGCTTTAGTACAAGCCATGGGTGATGGCGTTAGATTAACCACAGACATATGGAATGTGATAGAGTGACAGCCTCCGCCTTTTGTAAGATATTTTGTCCGGAGATTTACATATTCCATCTCCCATTCGGCGAGATGACAATCACTTCTGATGGTAAAAAGAAGAATATAGGCCTTAGAGTGACCATATAAAGCGTGGATATTGGGTTTTATATATGAAATGACTTGGAAAAGGCTGCATAAATTGGCCAAAGAGACTTTGGGTTGGAGTGAATCCAATATCGAATTAAACTTTTGTTGTGGCTAAAGAGGTGGAAAGTGTGATGTTCATATTAGTGGTGAAAAAGGAAAGAAGTTCAAGTTCATTAATTTGAAAATGGATTTTGAGCAAACAAAAGGGAAAGTTGGGAAAGGGAGTTGGACCTGTTGGTAATAGACGAAGACAAAGTCAAGCAAACTGCAATGCGTATTTGTTGTATACTCTTGGCACATATATCTTTCCCGACTTATTAGAAACAAGGTGAATGTTCAGTATCTCCAATTGTTAAGGGATCTTAAAACCGTTAAAAAACACTCTTGGGAACCGCTGCCCTTTCTTACCTGCTCGAAAATCTTGTGAAAGGCTATAGTTTAACAAGTACAAACATCGAAGACAGTTTCACTCTACTTCAGGAAAATCTCTATGATAGGCATCTATTTATTG
Organism: Papaver armeniacum; assembly: GCA_023531295.1. Lineage (NCBI taxonomy): Eukaryota > Viridiplantae > Streptophyta > Magnoliopsida > Ranunculales > Papaveraceae > Papaver > Papaver armeniacum. The sequence continues at coordinate 57,894 of JAJJWW010019137.1, forward strand.
TTTATTTATTTTGTTAGAACCTAAAAATATGCATATTTTTTCTAGTTAATGCTAGGTTCGGTTATTCTGGAAAATTTAATATAAGCCAAACTTCATGATTCTCCACACCGAAATATGCAACACCATCCGAACAATATCATAGAGACCAAATTTGTCAGGTTCGGCTGATTTTTTTTCTTTCTTTTTTCATATAAACTGAACCTGACATGTTACAAAATGTACATAATATGAAAATTTTCAGGTTAGCCGAACCTTTTATTGTTACTTCATTTCCTTTGTGAACTCATTTTTTCCAAAAATAATTCGTGAATATTTTATACTAAACCTAGAAGCCAACGAATTATTTTGTGCGACAATCCTCGTGAAGTTGATCGGGGTTACATGGATTTGTATGGGAAAATTTCCCATCCCCTGATTATTAATAGGAAAAAGTCAAGCTTGTGTAGAGGGTAAAAGAGCTAAGCAAAAGAAGTGTATATGAAGAAGAAGTCAAAGACCATTAGCCAAGACATTTCAAATGCATTTGAGATTACGTTAAGTGATTCCTTCAATTTATACTCTTTAACTTGTTATAAAATACGAAAGTATACTGTTACCTGTTTTTGGATTTTAAATGAAATTAGGATGCCGCGGGTAATGAGATGTTGAAGAACATGAAGAAAAAACTTAATTGCAAAAATTGATGACGGTGGAAGAGCAAAAATATTTCTACAACAAGTGGAATGGAATCGTAAACAATATTCAACTGATCAAATACACTTATTAATTATTAGTCGAATTTATAACTTGTTTGTTGGCGGGAATTTGACAAGTTCTATATTCGACTAACAATTAATGTGTTTCGAATTAGATGAATTGTCCATTTGTGTGGCATATAGTGGGGTTTGGCTAGTAATCTATAAGTCGAACTAGTCTTCTCAACTTGGTTCGACCATCAATTAAAGCCGAACCTCTCTTTGATGTGCCGAACTTACTTGGTTCGGCCATCAATTAAATCCGAACCTCTCTTTAATGTGCCGAACTTACTTGTAAATATATAATTTCTTTTGAAGAATGTAACCTACAAAAAGGACATAACACATCAGTTTGAAATATACATGTGTATTATTAGCATAAGGTTCCTCATCCATGTTTTCATCTTTTGGATTTGGCTCATTAAAATCATCATCTTGAGTTTGAGGTAGAGGTAAAAGCTGAATTTGAGTTTGAGTTTGGGTAAAATCATTTTCATAATCCAAATAATCATCCATATCCGGATCTCCATTGCAATTGGTCTATATTGTCTGATATTTACGAGATGAAGATTCAACTTCCTCCGTGGAAACCCCCATTTTTGTGACTAGAATCATTATTATCTCATAAAACAAGATTTTTTTCTCCAACAACAAAAAGATGAAAATAAATGAAATCATGTTTGGGCTGAACAAGTTCAGATGGGCAGATTTAGTGGATGGGCAATTAAGTTTCTTCTACATGCCTAAGCCCATCTGAAAAGGAGAAAAGAAAAAAATTCAACAAAATCTTGGTGCAGAAAGTAACAAGTCATCTATTACACAGCTTGTGCGTATGATGTGCTTTTTCTCTGGTAGTTGGTACTCCCATTCAAACAGTTGAACCAATGATGACGATGAAGAAAAAGAAAGTAGCATGACTGACAAAATCAAAGAAAAAGAGATTGATATCAATCCAAGAGAGAAGAAAAAAGTGAGAGGAGGAGGAAGAATGAGATGATTGTTGATTGCTAGAGGCAAAGGTTATGATTGACCACACGAGAAGATTGTAACTACACGAGATTGAGAGAAGACTAGACATGCGTATATCCCAAGTCACCTCTCTCCCCTCCGCACAAACAATTATGAATAAATAATAAATGTCGTAATTATTAGTACTATTACTATTAATTTAACCACACCCACATCATCATGATCATTATTCTCGTCATCATCGCCACCATCATGATATTATCTCTACCATTCCAATCTCGTGGTTCTCGTATGTCTATGTTTGGTCAATATTACCCTTCAAGTCCTTCGAATTATTGCTACCACTACTCATGTCTTCATAATTACAAATGAATCAATGATGCTACTATACAGTTTATATTTCCGTTCCGTTCTCACTGCTCACTGCCATACTTGTTTGTTGTTGACCCAGTTATCACATCTCATCATTGATTCTCCTAATCTCACTTGGACTTTATCTCTATAGTCATTGTTTCTCGTGATCATAACTTTGTTTGGTGGATGATTTCCAACATATAACATGTGGGAGCACTGGAAGGGTACTGTTGACTTAGTCTCTCGAATCGTCGACTACAAATAAGACACCCCCATTGCCTAATTGCCTGAGAAAAACCACCCAAGAAACACCATGGAAACTACTCCACAGTGGACGTCTTCTTCATTAATTAGCCTCTCAAATCTAGGCCACTCGAGACTCCTCGCTGATGTAATGCCATACGTGGGTTAAGCAAAATTCAACGCCTGCGTTGACTAGTTTGATTAACGCCACTCTTGGCATGTGAATGAAATATAAAGTGAGCATAATCATCCATTCTCACGTGATTAGTCTGAAGTTTTCTTTCAATAAAAATGGTACCGAAAAAGATGAAGTATTAAAAATAAAAGTCTTTAATCATCTCTACAATGTTTCATTTGATAAAGAATCCAAATGAAGCATTACATTACAAAACTTTTGCTTATATATATAAAGAGGAAGATTACATGTTTAAATGAACATGTTGATTAGGGTGTGGTAGATTTGCTCCAAAGGAGGACCGAATCATGTTGTCTTTTGAACAAGGTGGGTGCTTTTAGGGCTACAAACATTGCATGCGGACTACCCTTTTCTTGCCTTTTTCATTCATCTCATCATTTACTTTCGACTTTTAATATCAGCATTCAGAAAAGAATAGTTTTGGATAAAGAAAGGTTTGGACTTTGCAGAAACTAAGGGACTCGCAAAAGGATATTGGATCCTAAATCACTTATTTTGGGAGTGGGTATAGTGGACTGCTGCATCCTGCATGAGGTTGTTATTTTAATTGCAATCACGAAAATGATAGGAGTGGAAACTCAACCAAAATCCAAAAGTAAACCATTAGCAAACTTCACTAATCACTATATACAAATCCAATAACTCATTTCACCGTTTTACGTTCACATCACACTAGAAGCAGCCCTCCATCATCCATGATGGCACTTGTCATTTGATCATTCGGAATTTTCTGATATATTCCTCGTCACTTCGATATTAGTTTTCCCACTCCTATCAACTTTCATGCTGACAGTAAGTTGTATATATCTCACAGGGCATGGCATGACTTCGACCTTTCCATATATGAACAAGTAGTGGATAGGGGTTGGATTATTTATTTTTCAGGAAACAGACGATTTTGCTTTCACTCCTTAATCTAGTTGTTTCAGCAAAAATGAAAGATGTGAAATTGATTAACGAATTGTCGGCAATTGACACTAGCTGCGGATAATGACTTTTTAGTTACATATGACCTAATTTTCATTTGTTTAGGATAGAATCATTTGTTTAGGTCCTTCAGGATAGAACTTGATATCGATGTTTTTTGGTCATCCAATTTCCAAAACTTGGGTTCTAAGAAAATGACGATCTTAATTATTATTGTCTTTTCTCATTGTAAACCCACTCCATTTTGTAATAATTGTTGAACCTTTGCAAACCAGTGCTTTGAATACTTGGCTAAGAGGTTAGTATGTAGTTGACTACTCTTTTCACCGGTCAAATTAGTTGACTAGTCTAACTCTAAGATGGTCGCATTCTCGATGAGTGGCTTAGTCTTTGTTCTTTGTTGTCAAATATAAATTAGAATCCTTAAAACAGCGTCACCAGTTAACCATGATTCCGGTTAAGTATTTGAGTATCTAAAAGCCTACCCTTGGGTAATCTTTATTACTTATAGCATTTCAATTGTAGGTATCTTCGTAAATTACTAGTCACATTGTTATTGTAGGTATCTTTCTAAAATAATGGCCATATAATTTTGTACTATTTACCAAGAATGCTCTTCGAAATAATGCCATGTGATGTTGTTGGCAATTATGATGTTAACATATTAAAACCGAAAAGCCTATGATAGCTATTTCACCACATCAGAACTTCAACCAACATCAAAGATCCTAAAATAGCTCTTAAACTAGATATTCAAAAAGCCTATGATAACCTGGACTGGGTCTTCGTTAAAAAAGCTTTTACCAAATTAGGTTTCCCAACAACCTTTATAGAATACATCATGCTATGCATATCAACGGTCACCTAATCTATCAACATAAACGGTACACCGCATGGATATATCACTCCAACCAGAGGAATACGACAAGGGGACCCACTCTCCTCATATGTGTTTATCATTTGTGCGGAAATACTTTCAACAAACCTAGGGAATCTTGAGACACAAAAAGCAGTGGAGGGTCTTCACATTTCACAAAAAGCTCCATCAATCCTCCATCTTATGTATGCAGATGATCTCCTCATAACATACATGGCTTCAACGGAGGGTACGAATCATCTTCAACAACTTCTCCACCGATACAGTACCTCAGCAGGACAACACATTAACACGTCCAAATCCATTATTATTCACCACCCAAAGCTTGACCCATCTCAGGTAAGTGCTCTTCAACAAACTTTTGATATGCCCACAACCTCAATCCCCCTACCTATCTAGGAATCCAATTCAAACATGGAAGAGTCTCTCACCATCTATTTGAACCTCTGCTAAACCGGCTAGCGCGTAAGGCGAAGGGATGGGTGACGAAATGCCTAACACCTGCAGGAAGATATGCTCTCATAACATCCTCCCTAATCCCTACTTCAAATCACATAATGCAAGCACAATATCTCCCTGCACAAGTGCACAAGAAAATTGATCAAATCACTAGAAATTTTTTCTGGGGGAACGACTCTTCCGTCAAGAAGCTTCACCCCTTAGGATATGATAAGCTGACTAGAACCAAGTCACAAGGCGGGCTAGGCATACGCAGAAGCAGCGATCATAACAAGGCACTACTTATGAAACGAATTTGGAACATCCATGAGAATCCCGATTCGGTCTTGGTTACCCTCTACAACGAAAAATATCTGAAACATCAACATATATTTGCAGAAACTCCAGCTAACCTCCCTTCTTCAACCAACCCTCAATGGAGACAATTAGCATCTCTCATTCCTAAGATGAAACAACATATTTTCCACACAATCGGAAATGGGTTAGCAACCCCCATCCAAGCTAATTGGATCCCGCAATTCACCAATACCTTGGATCCAACAAACTTTTACCCTATCCAGATGGTCGCTGACCTCATCGATCCTTTCAGTCACACCTGGAACCACGACAAGCTTAGCCTTCTTCCCCCCCACATAAACCAAAGAATCGTGAATATCTACCTCCCCCAAAACAACGTCTCTGATAGAATCATATGGCCTTTCACAAAATCTGGAAAGTACACTACATCGTCTGGGTACAATTGCTTAGTAAGCACATCAGATCACTTCCATCCACTGCCCACATCAAAATTTCTCTGGACACTTCCATGTCCTCCAAAAATACAGCTTTTCTTGTGGAAAGCAATCAACGAGGGCCTCCCAACCCTCACCATTCTACACCATATCCACCTCACCGACATATGCCCACTATGCAATTCTCTTCCAGAAACTATTGAACACATTCTCCTTCACTGTCCAGTGGCTGTGGCCGCATGGAACACTCTCATAGCGGGACTTCCCGATCTTTCAAGTGTCGTCCAAATTATTCCAAACCCTCAAACGAAGATCTCACAAATCCTACAGTTAAAGGTACACGGTTCTTTCAATACTGCCTTTTGTTTTCTTTTTTGGTCCTTATGGATAGCTAGGAATGAATACATTTATCGTCAAAAGCAAACAAGCCCGGGCAGCATAGCACATATGGATCTTAGTCTTCAACGAGAATTTTCTTGGGCGCAAACGAACCTCCCTCCCGTGTTACCTGGAATGCCAGTTTATATCAACCCTAGAAACGTAACACGGATCTCCACAACAATCATGGTAGGATGTACAAAACCTAATTTGGGTTGCATCAAGATCAACACAGACGGCGCAGCGAGAGGACATCCCGGAATAGCTTGCGCAGGTTTCATATGCAGAGATTCATCTGCCAACACCCTGGTAGCGGTAGCACAACCTCTGGGAATCACTACTTCCTTGACCACTGAATCTTGGGCCATGCTCATAGCGTCTAGAACAGCAAAAGAACGAAGTTTGACACAAGTTCAATTTGAAACTGACTCAGAAAACCTACTTCGATTCCTAACTTCAGATGCTGAGCCGCCTTGGTATATTTCGGGTATGATCTCGGAAACCAAGCTAATCATGAGCCAACTCCCCCAATGCATCGTCACGCACATCTACAGGGAAGGTAATCAAGCTGCGGACGGGATGGCGAACCTTGCTGCGGACTACAGCCACGTAGGAAACCTTTCAACCTTGGTCTGGGATAACATGATCCCATCTTGCATTAACCAAGTTTTATTGGATGACTCTTTGGGTAAAACATACCCTCGTGTAATTTCCGCTTAATTTTAAATAAAATTTCATGCTTCAAAAAAAAATTAAAACTGAAAATAATAAAATTGATCAGTTGGTTGGGGATCAATTACCTTAAATCCTTTGACTGCAGATTATCCACCTTGAAATACTTATATGGATTGAATGCTTAGAGCATCTCCAATGGAGTATGAGTATTTATCATATGTGGAGACCTAAAAAAAATGTATTTAATACTACCTCCGTTTCTGGAAAAGTGTTACTTTCACTTTTTCATTTTAACCTAAAAATAGCCCAAATTGAAAAGGTGAAAGTAACACTTTTCCAGAAACGGAGGGAGTAACATAGAGTCCAAATACAAATCTTGTTTTGATAAGCATCTCTAGTGGTAGTTGTATCCATATCTATTTTGATATACTTGTCGCTTATTTATAGAAAATATAATTCACAAAATCAAAATAATAACAAATTGATGACGTGGGTATGGATGAGAGTCTCCAAAAACTCATACTCTCCTCCAAACTCAAACTTCCACGTCATATTAAATTTTGATAATCCAACTACCACTAAAGAGGTTTTTTTTGTTGAGAGTTTCTAAAATCTTAGGTGGCATCAATATCTTTTAAAACCCATACTCCATGGGAGATGCTCTTAATTATTTCTACAGGATATATACATATTAGTCTAGCAATCCCTAATTTAAACATGTTCTAATTAAAACATTTACAACTAAATAAAGAAAGTACCCAGCGGAAACTAAACAAGGAAAACACCTAAGATTATAAAGAATTAAAAGATCAACTCAGTAAGGAAACCTAGTAATAAGGAAAGAATAAAGAGTAAGTGGTGTTGGTGTCACAATATACGAATACATCCTTTTAAGTGTCTCTCTAGTTTTCGAGGCTTTCAAGGGGATGTGGCAAATCTAGAATGAGAAATTGGGGGGCGCCGACATTAATTGAGTGATATTTTACTGTTCATGCTGCCACTGAAAAATCATGCTGATTTGAACTGTCGGCACTGAGAAACCATGCCGACATGACCAGTAATATATCCCCCAACTAATGCCAGCATCTCCCAGTTGCTCGTTCCAAATCTAGTCCAGAAATCTTTTGGAAAATACAAAAACTAATAAATTTGTAGTTTCATTTTCTTTCTCATCGTAACCCCATTCCATTTTGTAATAATTGTTGAACTTTGCAGGAAAATAATGCTTTAAATACTTGGCTAAGAGATTAGTTTGTAGTCGACTACTCTTGTCACCGGTCAATCTAGACTAGTATAACTCTAAGATGGTCGCATTCTCAATGAGTGGCTTAGTCTTTGTTCTTTGTTGTCAAATAGAAATATAGAATCCTCAACCATTTAACCCTGATTCTGGTTAAGTACTTAAGTATCTAAAAGGCTAATTTAGGTAATACTAAAAATTACTTATGGTATTTCAATTGTAAGTATCTTCGTAAAATACTTGTCACGTTATCATTGTAGGTATCTTCCTAAAATAGTAGCCACATATAATTCTATGTCGTTTACCGAGAATTTTATTCTTAAAACTAATGCGAAGTGATGTGGTTGGCAGTTATGAATTCTTATTTATTTATTTATTTTTGAACAAAGGCATGCAAGCCAAACTAATAAAACAACAAAAGAAAAAAAGGGGAGGGTGAACATGTCCACCATTGATGAACATTTGGCATGAAAGCATGCAAGGCGAGATTATGAGCAACTCAATTTACTCTTCCCGGAATGGAGTTAAAATCCCACTGACCTAAATTGCCTAATTGGAGCTTTATCTGATTGATGATATGTTGAATCTTCCACGGAACCGAATTAGACTTTTCTTGAAGAATAAGTCGGCAATTATGATGTTAGCATACCAAAAATTATGTTGGTCACCTTAATTCTTTTGATTGCGGATTAACCACCTTGAAATACTTATATTGATTGAATGCTTAATCTGTTCTACCGGAGAGAGAGAGAGATATATAGATAGTCCAGCAAACCCCAATTCAAACAAGTTCTCACTAAAACAACCACAACTTAATTAAAATAAAATAAAATAACCGACATACGTTAAATAAGGAAAACACCCAAGACTAGAAAGAATTGGAAAATCAACTCAACAAGGAAACCTAGTAAATAAAGAAATAATATGGTAAGTGGTGTTGGTGTCACAACATATGAATACATCATTTTAAGTGACTCTCTAGTTTCAGAAGCTTTCTAGGGGATGTGGCGAACCTAGTCAAAAAAATATTTTGAATAATATTTTGGAAACACAAAATTGGTTAAAAAGACCAAAATTAACAATTCCTGGGTGAAAAAGATATGTAAAATTTGATATTGTTCAAATTGACGAGAATGTAAAAATAGCCAGGATGTAAACAGTTTCATCCTACCCATTTTCAAATACATTTTCTTATTTTTAATTTACATCAGGATGCATCCAGTTTCATCCTCACTCTTTTTAAGTTTAAGCCAGGATGAATCCAGTTTCATTCTTGCTATTTTTTTAGTGTCCATTTCACCCATACTAATTTTTACTCGTCCATTAGAACCATGTTTTAAAAATATTTGGACAAATGACCCATTTTCCGTTTTGGAAAATACAAAAACTAATTTACTTTAGGATAAATTTGTAGCTTCATTTTCTTTATTCAATAGAAAAATTAAGGGAATTTTGAAAAAGTACCCTCATACAAAAATACACACTAAAAAACTGCCCCCGTTTTTTAACAATTTGTTAAAGTACCCTCACGTTAGTTTTTCCATCTAGTGTTAGTTAAGATTAATTTACTTTACATATTTGCCTTTTACTTATTTCCATATTGATTTTATACATCATTTTTCATGTTCGTCGAGTCCGGTTCAGGATCGTTACACCGCTTTCAGGTTCGTTACATCATTCCCCAGAAAGGGTTCATCATTTCAAGTGTTTTGGGGTTTTTGGTTGGAAGAAAATCAACCTTCCACGACATTTTTTTAGGTTCGTCGAGCCCGATTCAGGATCGTGACAACGTTTTTAGGTTCGTCGAGCCCGGTTCAGGATCGTCAGATCATTTACCCTCCCCTCCAAGGAGATGTAGTTCAGGGGTAAATAGGACTTTTAATTAGAAAGATAACTGCCACCTAGCACTTAACTGGATGGAATTTGCCTTTTGAATAAAACGGGGTACTTTAACAAATTTCTAAAAAACGGGGGTACTTTATAAAAAAGCCCAAAAATTAATGACCATCCAACGAAAGTTGTTAAAAAAAATCAAATTTCAAAACAATCAAATATATATAATGTAGATTTTGATTGTCATACGACCCAAAATTAATTATACATAAGATTTTCATAAATAATAATTTTTATGTTTAGAAAAATAGTAATTGCGGCTCTGCCTACAAGGGTGAGACAAATGTACTATCAATCCACAAATTCACACCTCAAAAGATGGTTTTCTAAAATTTAATTAAATCTATAAAAAAATGTCTTCATTTCGAGAAAAGATGTATAAACAAGACAACCATGTATGAAGTACTCCAACTTCGTGTTGGAGATGCTCTAGTTTAAATCTATGCAGTAGTTTCTCTCTTAAAACTATTTTTTCCACTTCTAGTATAAAAAGTTGTACACTAGTTTTTGCACCATGGATAAAGTAAGCAGAATTACACTCTGAAAAATGTCTTGCTTGATTAGCCAAATCACAGTTGCTTCATCTGGTCTTCGAATCTGTTAAGATATGGAACTTCAACATTTGAAAATATATATATTCATATTCATTGCCAGTTAAATATAGAGAAAATGGGTCATTTGACCAGAAAAATACTTTTTCCGGTTCATATGGACGAGTAGATTATTAGTCTGGGTGAAATGGACGGTAGCCACGTAATTTCTAAATGGACAATCATAACCCGTGTTTATTTTCTCTTCCCAAAAGTTCTTCTGTACGATGCATGTCTTCCTTCTCCATTATCAATTAACCTGAAACACCATTAACAATATCATCTTCTCCACTATCTTTTTCCACAATCACAACATTAGCACCACCACCATCGACACCGTCAGCTTATCGGTTTCCACCATCTCCAACCACACAAACACTACCACCACCATCATCGAAACTACCACAATCATCAACATCATCAAACTCCTCCATTATCTTCCTCCGTAACTAACGACACCATAAATCACCACCACAATAATCGACGGTTTTTGTTCTCTTCAAATGCCCTGATAATTAAATTAAGATTTCTTTAATTGATTGAATTCCTATACCTAGATGCCTCTGTATACATTCCAGTTTACAAAATTGATTGAATTCCTATACCTAGATGGACTTGTTTGGACTAAAGAGAAGAAAAAGTTATGTTTTATTGAAAAGGCAAGCAAAGAAAGAGTTGAAAAAATCATTATACAAGTAGCGCCTTTGAAGATGAAGAAAAATTAAGGAAGAAGATGTGCGTGAAAGGAGTAAATATCTATGTGAGAATGTGCAGGATGAAACCAGATACATCTTAATGGAAAATATATTTTTTTTCTAATATACAGGATGAAACTGGTTTCATTCAGTTTTAGGCTGTGATGTACCTATATTTTCTTTTTAAATTTGCAGGATGAAACTAGTTTCATCCGGTTTTAACATAATGTGCCTGGATTATCGTCAGAATATGCATAATGAAACCGGTTTCATTCTGTTTTAGACAATGATGTATCTAGATTTTCCTTAAAATTTGCAGTTTTAATGTGACGTATCTGGATTTTTGTCAGAATATGTACAATGAAACTGGTTTCATTCAGTTTTAGACTGTGATGTACCTAAATTTTTCTTAAAAGTGTGCTGGATGAAACCAGTTTCATCTAGTTTGAATTGTGATGTATCTGAGTTTTCCTCAAAATATGCAGGATGAAAATTGTTTTCATCCAGGTTTTAAGATCGTGATGTACCAATATCTACAATCGATTGCTTATGCGCACCACCTCGGACGGAAGCATCGATTTGAATCTTTTCCAAACAAACCCATCTTTCTCTCCGATATTATCCAACCAAAACCCAAATTCCAAACACATTGAAACTATTTAATTACGTAATTACTCCCAACCAACCATCATTAATTTCAGTGACAACAACTTCTTTCAATTGTTATATTCATCATCATCAGTTATATTTGCACTTAAATCTTGTCAATCCAATTCGTTTTTTACAAGTTGAGCATCCATTGGATGAGCTCCTGGTGGTGGCAATGAAGGTGATTGTTCTTCCGATGGTGATCTAAAATTTTGTCGTCGACAGTACCAATAGTGGTTGTTGTATCAGCGATGGGGAAAGAAAATCTTTTGATGATGATGAAGAAACATCCGATGATTTGTCGACGACTATCTTGACAAATGGTTGAAATTTATCTTTCAATCAAAGGTCTCTGTAGAATTTTAGATTCTTAATAAAATAACTAAAGAAGATGAGGCATATAGGTCGGTCTTGTTATAATATGAGGCAAAATTCTGGGTGGAATAATCAAACAGAATATTTGAACAGTATCTTTTTGATTCTTGTCCATATAAACAGTATCAAAACTTACCAGTCTATTTCACCCAGAAATTATGGATTTTGGTCTTTTTAACCAATTTTGTGTTAAATATAGGTTTTTTTTAATTTGTTAACCTAACTGATTTTTCATTTAAGGATCTAATTTCATGTAGAAAAATAGTTGCTGCAAATCCAAATGTATGATGCATGGTTTGAATAGTTGACATTTAATTTATACGATGTATGAATTTTATGATTGAGGAGATAAATAATAACAAAGTCAGTGCTCTTAGCATGCAAATTGTCAAAATGATTGAAATCAAAAAAGTTGTTAGCCAGCAAGGGGACTTTTATATACTTAAAATATACCTTTTGGTAAATATAGAGATATTGCATTTCAATTTTCTCTCGAAAAATGGTCGAGAATTTAACAAAAATAAGTGAATGGCAATTACAGAAAAAGAAAATAACATAATAAAATGGTTAGCATGGTCTGCATCAATTTCGATGCTCATCAGAGTAGAGTTATTTAAATATCTCTGATCAGAACCATCGGAATTCAAAATCCTCTCCTTCTGGATTTGGAATCCGAGGTAAGATTTATGTCATACTTTTATGTTGTAGATATATGGCTTCTCACAAAGAATTTTACAAAAAGTGGTAGAACACTATGGTATCCTCTTTGAAGATGCATATTTTCCTATGATGCAGATACGTACTTATGATGAGTGCCAAATAGTGCATATTTATACACCTTTTTATTGGCATTTTACTCATCTTTTGCGCTTATAAATCATATATTATTCCATATTCTCGTATTTTCCTTGTTTTCAAGAATAAATATTTGTATTAATTAATTTTGTGTTTTTAGGTAATAAATAAAGCTCGGAGAATCCGAGGAGCCAAGGAGCGAAGAATTGGAGTCGAGCATCTATGGAGCGGATAGCCAAAGCCCGCGCGAATCGGTTGCAACCCAACAAGGAAGACATGGGCTAGAGCTACCCACGACCCGGATCCGAGCCCGCTCACTCTGAGCCGTCAAGATCTCGCCTGGCTACATCCAACGGTCGCTCCATCGCTTACATCTATATCTCGATGATCCCGTGCAACACGAGATCACTCCAAAAACCGGCTACCAACCTCGACCGTTCAGATCTCTTCAGCTTCATCCTACGCTCGGTGAGGCCTTCTCATCGAGTTTTTTGCTTGTCCTGTTTCACAAAGAAACGACCCATACCCTATACCCTAGTCGACTACCTCATTTCACCCTCATCTTCTCTTTCTTCTTCTCCCCCGACACAGAGCAGAGCTCTGCAAAACCTCTTCCGCCACCTTCTTCCCTCACCCTGACAGAGCCGCTTCCACCACCTCCATCATCACCTTACCCTGACAACACCATCACTACAGCCAACAACTCCAACAACCGCACCCCTCTCCAGATTTAGTTTTTCTCTTTCTTAGCTTCTCCAACCCTAGAAGCTAACTTAGAAAAACTAAAGCTAGGTTTACCTCTCCACAATCGAAGCATGGAGTAAATAGAAACGATTGACAGAGGAGACAAGTGAGGGAGCGACGTGGGTGAGATGTTTAATTTGATTTTTATTTTAAAGAAAATTAGGGTTTGAGAGTTTGGAGTTGCATGTATAAATAGGGACGAGTTGTGTTGTTAGAAGACACGCCTGGATTAGCCAGTGCTGTCAATTAGATTTAATTTCTGTTTTAATTTAGTTTGCTAGGGTTTCATGAAACCCTAATTCCATGTATGAATTCAATTCAGTTTATGTTGTCTTGAGTGCTTAAATTAAAAGATAACTTCAATCTTAATACTCAACACTTTACTCACAATGGATACTTTAAATAGATCCATTGTAGTTAGACTACAAGTTGTGTTGTTGTATTGCACTTAACCCTTAGGCCCTAATGCTAATTCCCTTGACTGGTTGTGCTTAATTAGACAACCAGTGCTCCGGGTTAGTAACTTCAGCTGATATTGGAGTATCACAAGGAGAAACTCCTTAGCTAGGTGATGGAATTGACACACCTCACTTGTCTACTATAGGAACAAGAAAACTCAATCTAGTTGAACACATACTAGGAACCAAGTGGTGGAATGAAGACCCAAGCATCCTTTTATCACTGTTTATACCTTAGTTTAGGTTGATTACATTTCACTACTAAGCCGTATCGCAAAACATCTTATTTACCACTGTTTGTCACAATGTCACGGGATTCAGTTGAAGAAAGCCTTAGATCACCTTAGAGCACCACAAGTCCTTGTGGGATCGACTCGTACTTGCCGCGTCTCCGATAGACGCCGTGCACTTGCGGATTATAACATGTAGGCTTAAATTTATATATCTTTAGAGGCCTACCAAGTTTTTGGCGCCGTTGCCGGGGACTTGGCGTGTGCCTTGTTTCGATCTTTGCCTTGCTTCACTGAATGTGCATCCCTGTATATACTTGCATCATTGTCTTTCAATATTCCCTGTATATATGTGTCTTATTTCCATGATATTTCATATGTAACTTAGTTTTGTAACCTGCATTGTTATTTTTAGCTGTAACTTTTGTTCCCCTGTATATCCCATCAATCATTGCATTTCAGCATCTTCTATTGCATCTGTTGTCTTGCATTCTCACCTGATTTATCATTGCATCTCAGTGCATTTGTAAAACTCCTTTCATCTTAGCTGCAGCACACATCATCTGTGGTTCTGTTAGTATAGCTGTGCCTCTGTGCACCTTTGTGTGTCTTGAGCACTACAGTATTGAGGACTGAGACCTCTTTGTTGAGCTCGCAGTGCATTCTACTGTCTTTGCGATGCTTGGCTGCTGCTTGATGCTTAGCTGCTTCTTCTTCTTGAGAAACCAAAGAAAGGGAAGCCAAAACAGCCCATTGAAACCAACGAAAAGGCGCGAGGAACCCGAGATACCTCTTTGAGATGCGGAGTAAGGCCAAGGAACTCGAGTTACAAAGTTCTGAGCACAACTCAGGTAAGTGACTCCATGCATACTAGCCTGAGTAGCCTGAGCCACTCTGCATACTACCTCAGGTAAGTGACTCCATGCACACTAGCCTGAGCTACTCTGCTACCTTAGCCTGAGCAACCTGAGCATGATAGAATGGATGCCCTGACCCCTTGCATACTAGCTTGTTGAGCCGGTTACCAAGCATGCTAGACCTTGCCAAATGAATGAATGATATGTATGCTTGCTTGTGACCTTGTGCTAAATTTTACCTAAACTTACCACTGTATGCCTTGGAATCTATGCTTGCATCCTAGTGAGTCATCGGCCTTGTGCCTAGTGCATTGTTCGTGCATAGTGAGTTACGCTTTTGTCCATTAGCTGCAGAGTGCCCTGTAGCCGTGAGCCCGAGTTGCCATCAACTCGGCTCGTTGACTGAGCATAACTTTGTGCTCTAACCCTCCAGCCCCTGTAGCTGAGAGGCTAAGCTGTAACTTAGACAGCCAAGTTGGCTGCAAGCTTTGTTGTCATCAGCTGTGTATATTGGTACCATCAGCCCTGTTGACTTGTCTTGAGTTGTCAACCCTGAACTGACCTATAGCCATCAAACCTGGACCCTGTGAGACATGCCAGCACAATGCATTATTTGCCTTGCTGAGCATTCGACACTGTGATAAGTTGGGAAGCTGTGCTTATATGAAACCTGAAATCCATGCTTGGGTGCCCTGTGCTGTGAGTTGCACTTAGAATTGTGCTGTGCAAACTAGCCAAGCTTTGCTTGAGCTACCAACCTGTGTATAGCCTGACCTGCATAAACTGAACTCATTGCCACATAACCTGGGCTGTACACACAACATAGCCCTGAGCCTATGCATGTTTTTCTTTGTTAATCACATCTGTGAGACCCCCCGAGCATGCTATAGAGTACCGAGCGGTGTCTTTCTGCTTGAACTCCGGGCCTGCATAGGTTGAAGCCCCCGATATTGGCTGTACACTTGAACTTATACCTAGAGCCCACACCCAAACTGGGCTATGCCAACTTTGAGTTGCCCATGGCTGGTCTGTGCAACTAACTCGCATAACCAGAGCCCACTATCAACTCACCGGTGACCACATCACCGGGCTAACTAAACCCGACTTAAGTTTGAAACACATACAAACCGAGCCCAGTCTCCGCTGGCCGACACAACCTCGGGCTCTACACACAGCTAGCCCACTTAACTCAACCCAACCTGGTGTGCATATACGGGTGCATGGGTTTCACACCATGGCCAGTTTTGCTCAAAACCAAAAATTTCAGCCCACACCCATTAAGTTTTGCAAACACTTTGGCCGCAACCAAACTAAGCCCATCAAAACCAAATTGAGCCAACAACTACCAGACTTTCCCAACAAACCAAAATCCCAATAAACCAAATCAGCCCATTTAAACCAAATCTTCCCATTTAAACCAAATTTTCCCACAAAAACCAAACAATCAGCCCACACAAACCAAATTCCCACATAAACCAAATCCCATTTTCATGTTGATGTTTCTGTACATTATTTTTTTGGGTTAACCCTCAACTTTTTAGGACTTGTTAAATTTTTCTTTTCTTGAATTGGTTGAGTCTTCATGCGCTAATATTGTGTGCTAATCCGATATGATCACCACTGAGAATGTTGGATTTTGCCTTAACTAACGAAGCTCAACCTTGCTCCTGCCAGGCATCCAGGTAATCTCTTCTTTTCTCTTATCGGCATAGTTCTCTCGGTATGTGATTTGTTTAAATTTTTTATATGTAGACACATTGAGGACAATGTTTGATTTAGGTTTGGGGGTACATTTGCATTTGCATTTAGAGTTTTTAGTCTTTTATTTTACCTTTTATTTTCAAAAAAAAAAAAAAAAAAAAAAAAAAAAAAAAAAAAAAAAAAAAAAAAAATCAAAAACTTTTTGCAATAAAAACCTCCAACTTTAGAGATTTTAGAGTCACTAGCATGCTTTTAGCTATGTTTACATAGAGAATTTTCTGACCGAAATAACAAAAGTTAGAAGTCTTAGGAGAACACAATCGGGTTCCTTAGTTGATTAGAGCGTTAAAGTTGGATTTAACCATCTAGGAGGAGGGCGAATTAGGTCTTTGTTTAGATATTCGGTAGTAGAATTGTGATCACCCATAGTGGAGACTACCCATTTTACATCAAGTGAGGCACCAACCTTCAATTTTTTGCAACTTTCTAGAAAAGTTTGTTAGAGTGTGTGTCACCGTCACGTAAATTAGGGTAGGAATGGTGAGCTACCCAACTTCGCACCATTTTCAGCACTACTTTTTGATCTCTTGAGTGCTAATTCCGTCAATCATGAGGGTGACGTCTAAAGATGAAAACTCCTTCTAAATACCGATTTGTAGTTAGCATCATTCTTCTCTCAATCAGCAAGACCCATAGAAACACATCATCGTCAGCAACCGGAGCAGAATCAGAATATGGAAAGAAAAATTGATATAGTCCAAGGTTTATGTGCAACAAAACAAGGAAAAGAAAAATGAGAATTAATGAAGTTTATGAAAAATTGAGTTTATCGTTTTATTGTAACTTAGATAAAAAAATAAAAAAAAAAAAAAAAAAAAAAAAAAAAAAAAAATTTCAAGTTTTTGTAAAGTTCAGAAGTTCGTCATCAACAGTTGAAGACCGAAGACCGAAGATTGAAGACGTTTCTATGGTTTCTTATGAGAGATTGATGTTAATTGTAGATCGGGTGAGAAGTGAGTGAGTACTCCACCTTTGCTAATGATTGATTTCCCTTCTTAGAGATCATCGAGAAAAAGATTCTTTTTGTCCACACTTCTGTGGAGTCTCAGATTTTATTTCGGAAGGTTATCCTTCTTACCTACAAGGTGTGCAAGATTTCTCTCTTTATTATTCCCGCTGCACACATGAGAGACTAAAAAAGCGATCTTTTTGAGTGCAATTATCATAAAACCTTAATGGTGAGGCAGAAGTCGAGGCTTATGATCACAATCGAATCCGAATTCTTTCATATGGTATGGTTACTTCTCGCTCAACACTTAAGGATGAGAATGCGTTCTTCGATAGTTCTAACTTCGTTACTAGCATGCGAAACTCTATGTCCTCATAGCTTCTAGGATGCTTGAGACTCTTTACACTCGAAGTTGGAGAAGGTTTTGTGGGTACACCTCTTGTAAACCCTCACGAGACTACAACTCGTCCACTAGGGACACCTAGGGGTTTAAAGGCTTAGTGCATACGCTAAATGCATTCGAGAGACTGCGACGGGGGTATAGTTAGGATTTCTTCATTTCTCGTTTCACTTGAGGACAAGTAAAATTCAGGTTTGGGGGTATTTGATGAGTGCCAAATAGTGCATATTTATACACCTTTTTATTGGCATTTTACTCATCTTTTGCGCTTATAAATCATATATTATTCCATATTCTCGTATTTTCCTTGTTTTCAAGAATAAATATTTGTATTAATTAATTTTGTGTTTTTAGGTAATAAATAAAGCTCGGAGAATGCGAGGAGCCAAGGAGCGAAGAATTGGAGTCGAGCATCTATGGTATGAGATAGCCAAAGCGCGCGCGAATCGGTTGCAACCCAACAAGGAAGACATGGGCTAGAGCTACCCACGACCGGATCCGAGCCCGCTCACTCTCGAGCCGTCAAGATCTCGCCCGGCTTCATCCAACGGTCGCTCCATCGCTTACATCTATATCTCGATGATCCCGTGCAACACGAGATCACTCCAAAAACCGGCTACCAACCTCGACCGTTCGAGGATCTCTTCGCCTTCATCCTACGCTCGGTGAGGCCTTCTCATCGAGTTTCTTTGTCCCTGTTCCACAAAGAAACGACCCATACCCTAGACCCTAGTCGACTACCTCATTTCACCCTCATCTTCTCTTTCTTCTTCTCCCCCGACACAGAGCAGAGCTCGCAAAACCTCTTCCGCCACCTTCTTCCCTCACCCGACAGAGCCGCTTCCACCACCTCCATCATCACCTTACCCCCGACAACACCATCACTACTGACCAACAACTCCAACAACCGCACCCCTCTCAGATTTAGTTTTCTCTTTCTTAGCTTCTCCAACCCTAGAAGCTAACTTAGAGAAAAGCTAAAGCTAGGGTTTACCTCTCCACGATCGAAGCATGGAGTAGTCATTTGAAACGATTGACGGAGGAGACAAGTGAGGGAGCGACGTGGGTGAGATGTTTAATTTGATTTTTATTTTAAAGAAAATTAGGGTTTGAGAGTTTGGAGTTGCATGTATAAATAGGGACGAGTTGTGTTGTTAGAAGACACGCCCGGATTAGGGTCTTTGTCAATTAGATTTAATTTCATTTTAATTTAGTTTGCTAGGGTTTCATGAAACCCTAATTCCATGTATGAATTCAATTAGGTTTATGTTGTCTTGAGTGCTTAAATTAAAAGATAACTTCAATCTTAATACTCAACACTTTACTCTCACAATGGATACTTTAAATAGATCCATTGTAGTTAGACTACAAGTTGTGTTGTTGTATTGCGACTTAACCCTTAGGCCCTAATGCTAATTCCCTTGATTTGGTTGTGCTTAATTAGACAACCAAATTGCTCCGGTTAAGTAATGGTGATATTGGAGTATCACAAGGAGAAACTCCTTAGCTAGGTGATGGAATTGACACACCTCACTTGTCTACTATAGGAACAAGAAAACTCAATCTAGTTGAACACATACTAGGAACCAAGTGGTGGAATGAAGACCCAAGCATCCTTTTATCATTGTTTATACCTTAGTTTAGGTTGATTACATTTCACTACTAAGCCGTATCGGCAAAACATCTTATTTACCACACTGTTTGTCACAATGTCACCTTGGGATTCGGTTCAAGAAAGCCTTAGATCACCTTAGAGCACCACAAGTCCTTGTGGGATCGACTCGACTTGCCGCGTCTCCGATAGACGCCGTGCACTTACGGGATTATAACATGTAGGCTTAAATTTATATATCTTTAGAGGCCTACCAACTTACACAAGATTGAGATGTGGTTATTGGTATGAATCAATCTCCTAACTCAAACTAATTATCGATATTCATCTGTAAATCACATAGTTTTATATCTAATTGGTGATGACCTAATTATCACTAGGTCGGTTATCACAGTTGAGTTCCAAAGGAAAGTAGAGGAGAGAACGGATAAAAGATAATTCTTATTGATCAATAGTTAGACTGAATCATACGTCTTCGGTCACAAAGTGAGTCTTCTTGGGATTATATATAGTTACATGGCATATAAATCACACAAAAAGCATGTATAATGGGGACCACTCGTGTATACCCGGAGGTGACGGCATGATCTGCTCAGACTTTACTTCGTTAGTAAGTTAGTAGCTCGACCTGCGATCCTCATTATCTCTAGATCTCTAGGTCTTGGCTCTAACATCCTTGGCCTTGTCTTCGCTTCTTGCTCCATAACTCATGTCTTACATGTGTCATAATATCAGTTGTCTCGTTCTCATTCTTTGTTGACTCATTATCTTCAGTTCGTACTTCGAAATGAAAACTTATTATTTTTGACTCGACTTGAGATCTTTCGTAACTCCGACCAAGCATATTTAATTGCAGGGTCTTTACAGTTTTGAAGTTCATTATATTAAAAAATCTCGTTGTAAGTTTAGTCAAAACCATTTTTATATACCATTTATCATCTGATGTTGAATCAAGGTTGTTATAACTATCATACATCACCTTTAGCGTGCTGATGACACTACAATTTTAATGGATTCAAAGAAGTATGAAATTGAAGTTAACTAATCAATGGTAGTTCTAATAGTATTTGAAGTTCTTATTGGTCTAAAGTTGAACTTTGAATAAAAACTCATTAACAAGTATAGGGGCAAATGCTCTGGTTGAAAAACTTGTTATAGAGTTGGGTTGTTAAGCATCCAAATTACCTATAAGATTTCTTGGATTACCAATTGGTATTGTTATAGGAAGTGCAACCGTATGGGACATTGTAAATGGGTGGAGAAGAAGTTGGCCCCTTAAAAGAAAAAGGTCTTCTCAAAATCTGGAAGATTTAATAAGATTATCATCTAAGGAAAACATGCATGCCAACCTACTTTACGTCATTGTTGCAAATATTTGCTGCAAAAAGAAGATTACTAAGCTTATGATGAACTTCGTATGGAAATTAGATGAAATTAAGAAAAAGATGTATTGGGTTTTGAGGAATGTTTGTAAAAGAATCTAAGAATGGCTAATAGGTCTCTAATAAAAATGATTGTGAAGACATTCGAAATTGAGAATTCAAAAGAAGTCAAATTCAAGAAAATATTTTATCATTCCAATTGAACCAATTATAACACTCGAATAGAGTATGTGGCGGCTTATAATGAAGACATGAACAAATATGCAGCTTTGTGTTGAGGTAAAATGGGAAATATGACGAAACTAAGTTATTGGCATTAGTGGCATAAGAGGATAATTTTAATGCTTAAACCACGCTCTTTTCAAGATTGAATACAATTAACAAAGAGGCTAATGTTGGGAGATATATATATGCACTCTTCGTAGCAATAAAGTTTTAAGAGGCAACTAAATCAAGCAAATTAAGAAAGCACTGATTTTTTTGAAGCTCAAACACGACTTAAAAGATGTACAATGGCAAGTAGATGAAGAAGGTCGTTTGAACGACATGTTATGGTGAGGTTTATGGTTTGTTGGTGAAAGGTGAAGACTTGTATATTTTTGTAAACAAAGTGTACGAGTGTACATATATTGAGGAATGAGCATTAGTTCACCGCATTGCATTAAGCAACAAGGAAGAAGTGACAATATGTATCTCATTTACTACTTTACTACAAAATTTTGCACATGAAATTTGGTCATACTTTACCGGGACTTTTTTTTTTTATTTTCATAAAAATAGAAAAAAAGCTTGGAAGAACAATTAAGTTAAGAGGTAGAGAGAAGCAATTTGAACTCCTACCATTTACGCTAATGTGGGAAGTGTGGAAAGAGAGCAATGAAATGTTTATGGTACACGAATGAAATTAGTTGAAGAAACTATTATGCTGGTAAAACATATACCATGCTTTCACTAGATGGTGATTTAAAAAAAAAATGTTTTGGAGTAAGAAATTATCTTTTAATAGCTCAATTATATACACAAATGTATTTTTGCTAAACATTTTATTGCTCAATTACAGAAAATCAATGTATTTTTGCTCAATTATAGAAAATCAATGTATTTTTGCTGAACATTTATGCATTCAGAATGGCGTTGTCCCCCAGCTTATATATTTTCCCCTTCAATTCCTCTTTATAAATAAAAATGGATGGCATGGCATGGTATGACGTCCTGATGAAAGTATTGTAACCCAACAAGATGGAGTACAAAATCATTGCGTCAAAGGTGTATGAGTTGACAGTTTTCAAAGATGCAGTTCAACAATTCAGCCTGCTTACATGGATGGTTTACAGTAGAGTGAGAGAACAACATAAAAAGAAAAAGTAATGTTAACGGAAATGAAATTAGAATTTCAGAAATGATGAAAACACAAAACAAAAGCAGATTGGTTGAGTATGTATGATCGACATCAATAATGAGGGCGGGGATACGGGTAGTGGTTGAGGTACAGAACTACAGATCCCTGGGATATGTTTTCTTATACTCATTTTGTTACAATAATTATACTCCTATTAATTTCGAATTTAAATCCTGAGGACTCATTTGTTTTCTTGCTTTTTACACAAGTATATGGACCGGACAGAACAGTATAGTCCTGTAGCCTATACGGTCTAGGGAAAGCGAGGGTGAGAGATGGATGTAGAGGTAATGATGAGAGATGAGAGATGACATGAGAGACAGAGAACGAGTGCCAAAGAGAGACCGCTCAATCAACCCGAAATAATTACTTTTGTGTGGAACTAGTGTGACTGTGGGTCCCAAGAAGAAAACAAGACAGGCACGCAAGAAAAAAATAAAAGAAGATGGATTTGGGGGGCAAAAATCTAAGATATTTATAAAAAGGACCGTACTAATGATTTGTGCTGTTTTGTTATGTCTGCTGTGGGCCTGACAAATATCTTTTCTCCGCCGCAACCTAAAAACTCCAGGCGCTCTTCTTTCTCTCTCTCTTTCTGAAATTTCTTCCATCTCTGCTGTTATCGGTTATCGAGTTTCGGATTAAATATTCGACCTGTATCTGAGAAATGCAAATGTTTTTCTAGCCTGGGCTGTACCGTTGCCGAAGAATAGGTCTACTACTACTACAGGTGATGCAGGATTTGATTACGCATAAAGATTGAGCTGAGTCGATCACGTGGCTTCCCTGATCATATCGCACGCTTCCCCTCCCCAATGATTTGACTCTACGGTTGTTTTCTCTTTTACCTCGATCAGGTACCTAATCTGGTATTAATACCGGGTTAAATGGTATTTAAGAGTACCTTTGCAGCAGCTTTTCAGTATCTTTAACCTGGCTAATTTGGGCCTGGATAGATTATTTAAGTCGTACTGTTAAAAGATAAAAACGAGTTATTAGGAAGTAATTTCAGAAATCTTCTTATCAGTCAATTATTTTTAGTGTTAAATGGGTTGATTAATCGATGACTAATCTTATAAATTTAGAAATCACTTATTGTTAATTGCTCATCAAATTTATTTATTTATTTTGCAAAACCAGAATCGGATGATGTCCATACATTCAAATATGAAACTGGGATGTTCTTCATACACGAAAAACACTTGTTCTCGGTAGATATTTATTTATATACAGGCCGATTGGAACGATAGACGAATGTGGATGTTTTTATAAACCGATTATGACATTTATTATTTGTATGAAGGTCGGTTGTAACAATGGGCGTATGTGGATATTTTCATAAACCGATTGTATAAAGGTCGGTTTTACCGGAAGCGATTTACATGAATGTCCACATCGACCGATTCTGAAACATCAAGAACAATCGGCCGACGTATATGTGCATATCAACCGATTGTTCAGAATCGGCTAATGTGGACATACACGTCACTGATTCTGGATAAATCTTGAAAAATAAAATTTCTGAAAATTTCCAATTTTGAATGTATGAGTCAACGAGAAACCTAATTAAGAGAAACGGGTTGATGAAAAAGTACCCGGAAAGGCAGAATTTAATAAATTTGATAGTTTTTAGGTTTGAATAGAGAGGGTAACTTTGTAGTTTCGCTCTTTTTAGACGCCCCTTATCCCTCTCATTTAGGTGGGTGGAGAAAATGGTAGGCCTCAAATAATTTTCCAAGCCCCGAACTAGTTAGGATCTTTAACATTTAGGTGGGTGGAGAAAATTTTATCAAAATAAAAATAATTACAATTCTTAATTTATTTCAACTATTTGCGAATTGAAAGGAGTTTTAGCCCCGAACTAGTTAGGATCTTTAACTTTGGATTATAGAAGGTATAAATACTCCCACATTAGTTTCCTTGTATCTATCTATTTTATTTATATTCTTTAATTTTATCAAAAAATAAAAATAATTACAATTCTTAATTTATTTCCAACTATTTGCGAATTGAAAGGAGTTTTAGCCTTAGTTTGGTATTGCTGCAGCTTTTGTAAAAGCACTTTTCTGCTGTGCGTTGATGTGTTGTGCTGTGAGAAAAAAGCAGTTAAACGTTTGGTAAAATATTAATTAAAGTTGAAGCTGATTAAAAAAGCAATCAAAGTGTATTTGGTAAAATTTCAGATTCAACCATAGTTGTTGTAACAAATGACAAAAATAGACATATCTCTAATGGTAGGTTTATTCAATTTTATGGGGTTTAAAAATAATTAATTATTTTACTATATAATATTAATATTCATACTAATTACCACTATTATTATGATTGTTAAAAAATTATTTTACTTAAATACTTATATCTATATATATATTTCAAACAAAAAATGAAACTAAAATTAAGTAATTATTTAATATGTTTTTTATTTATATTGTTAACAAATTAAATGAAATGGTATATAAAATAGTTTGAAAAATTTAAAAAAATTAAAGAATGCAATATAAGAAATAGTAAAAAATTGATTGTATATAAATTTAAGGGGTAACTTTTGTCATTTATAAAATAAAGTAGGGATAAAAAAGATAAATCAATCATTAAATTTAGGTGAGGCCACAACTTATGCTTTTGTAGCTTTTAAAAGCTCCTCCTCCCCAGCTTTTAAAAATTGAGGAATTTGGGAAGTGCTTTTAATTTTTTTTTACCAAACACTAATTTCAAAAATTATTGACATAAATAGCTTTTGAAAGTGCTTTTGAGAAAATAAAAGCATTACCAAACCAAGCCTTAGTGAATTTTGTACTTATTTTTTCTTTTTAAATTGCAGACAATACCCAAACCTATATCACATTAATTGGTCGTGGATGATTGCCTATTATTTCCTATAACTAACTTGTACAATGCGAATAATCTTTTTCGAGTAATCGAGATCTTTGGGGTGGCATCCGCGTAAATGGTGAATTTCTCCAAATCTTGGATCTCTTATTTTGCCACCGAGATTTTGTTGACTTCTTGTAAGGGGGCTTCAATTCAAAAAACAAGTTCTTAGAAGTATTTGGGCATAACATTAATCATTGGTCACTGGAAAAGGGAATGCTTCACCAACTTGACTGATAAAGTTCAATCTAAGCTGGCAATCTGAAAACAACAAAACCACGACACAATACGGTAAGTCTGTTATGATTAGGCACGTTACTAAAGTCATTCCAGCTCATTCCATGAGTTGCCTAAAGATATCATTTAACTCATTGATCAATTTGAATCACTACATGAGAAAATTTTGGTGGGGATTTGAAGAAAAGAAAGGAGTTTGACTAAATGCATGAAACAAACTTTGCAGGCATAAGGATGTTGGTGGTCACGGTTTTAGAGACCTTAAGATTTTGAATCAGGCACTTTTAGTCAGAGCAGCATGGATAATCTGCCCCAAAACAGAAGCTACATGGATCAAGGCCATAATAGAAAACCATTTTATGGGTAAGAGCATGCCGCAATCTAAAGAGTAAACTGCCTCTTCATGGGCATGGAAGGGTGTACAAAAAACTGTACATTTTGTTAAGGGCAACAACTTCTAGGTGGTGGAAAAAAGTTCAAAGATTTGAGTATGAGAAGATAACTGGGTAATGGGCTTTAATAATCCTACCTTGCAAAGTATAACAACGGAAGATCGTGGGGATTATGTATGGGTATCTGATCAACATAATGCAAACAACAATAGTTTGAATACACAATTAGTTCAACATTTCTGCAAGGAAAAGTAATCAAGTCTGTGTTAAGGGTAACAACACAAACACTGTATCCGCAGGTCCTATCTGGAAACCTCACCCACCCTTATTTTTTACTATTAACTGTGATGCCTCATTCAAACTACAGAGATTTACATATTGGTGTGGGCCTAATATTACGTGATTCTACAGGTTTATGGAGAGTTAGCAACACCAGATGGATAATGGGGATTAAAGACTCAGAGCAAGCTGAATGCACATCGTTTTTGGAAGTAGCTAAATTGGTTAAAGAACTGCAATTAACTCACATTATTATTGAGACGGATCTCCAAGTGCGAATTTCATCAATAATTCAGACTTATCCACTGCTTAGGAAAATGAAATATTTCTTTTAGATGCTTTGGGTCTTTTAAATTATGAACTACAATGGAAGTGTAATTTCATTCCACGAGTATCTTATAAGATGGCTAAAAAATTAGCAAAGTTCAACCGTAGGCATAACATACCAAACGTCTGGTACGAAAAGCCACATATTGTCATATAACATCATCTGTCTTTGTGATATGGCACAGCGGAAACGATTTAAAATAAACCGACACGCGGAGAATCCACTCCTGTAAACAGGGCCCAAATATGATAATCAACTCCAATCCAGGAGCAAAGTAATTAATAAACGATCAAGATGATCAAATCTTTCGAAGAGAAGTAAACAGGTTTTAAACCAAATAATAGTTTTCATAAACGAGCTAATCCAAGATCAAGATAAAGTTACAATGCAAAGGCTATATATAGCCGGTAACATAAAACCTAGGAAATCTTAACATTCCTAAACTAGCCTAAGAGAATATATTATTCTCATAACACAAGATAAATCTAAACAAGAAAGTAATTATCCTAATAATTAAAATAGTAAAACTAAGAGATATCCAAAATATCAATAAATCTTGGAATATGCTTGACCAACCAAAGATACGTCCCGTATCAGGCTCCCCTACTGTGACGAAACTCGTCTCGAGTTTATACTGGAAATGACAAACTGAAGAGAGAAATTTGGAGCTGCCACTAGTTAGACAACCTGATCTTGAATTGTGCATCGGAATCACTAACCAGTCCGCAAATATATTCAAGTTTACTACCTTCATTATATGCACGTACAAATACTTCGTCCAGTGTCTCTTTTCCCCTCATTTACAATGTATAAACTCCCATGAGACCTTCCAAGCTAGGTCTAAACGGCATCCAACTGAAATTGGTGTACAGAACATAGACATTGGATCTTCATATGGACAAAGATGATTTGAAACTAACAAGCCATCCTCATAAGAAACGGTATCCTCATGTAAATTTTGTTTGCCTACTGTCTCACACCCACTAGAGTCTACAACTGCTGCTTCTTCCATTAGCTTAGGACGTGGTATAAGTTTTACCGTTGTGCTTCCCCATATAAATTTATACGAGTTGTCCCATCTCCTCCGAGTTGCACCAACACTGAGTAAACTAGATGACCGTTACCACGGTGGGATGGCCGACCGAAAAAATTGACGTAAAACTAAATTTTGTGTTCACAATTTAGTTCCGCCGTAGGGTGAAAATATTATTTTTCCTGAGACGGCACGAAGGTATAATTTTTCCAAACACGACGCGAAAGTATCATTTTCCAGACAGGTAAGCCATGGTATATTTTTACTTTGCAAATAATTTGGTGGTGATTCAACACCATATGTTGTGCTTTTCATTTTAAAATTAGTTGTTTTTTATACTTAGTCAATCAATTTATTTTTCTTGTAGTTTTTTCAATTTTTTTTAAGATATGCCTAATTTTAGATTTTTTATAGGGGGAAAGCCACTTTTACTAGGGGGAAAGCTGACCTCAGTCTAGCCTATTTGACTCTGGGTCAATATTGGGTGGAAAAAAGTATTAGCTTTCCCCCTATCAAAAATTACGGTTGGATAGGGGAATCATTAAAAAACCCTATAAAAACCGTTCGTATTTATTGTTCCATGCGAATCATTAAAAAACCCTAGAAAAATCCAACTATCTCTGAAGAAGATTACTTTCATCTCGATGGTAAAGCAAAATGGGCGAAAATTATCACAGCCATAACGAATCTACATCACAGGAAATTGAAGAATCAAACGAAGCAATAACATATCTTGTTAGTTCTTCAAGTATAATACAGCGAGATGCAAATGAAGAAGAAAATCAACTGTTTGAGGTGAAAAACTTGTTTCATACAATTGATTGTTTACTGATTTAATGTATGTTTATCTGTATATGAAACTTATACTTGTGTTGTATATTTTTTAAGGTTCTCGATCATGAAAATAAGGTTTCGGTTGCAGACAGTAGATGTGATCAGTCAAGTCAATCTATTTCTTCCAATTGGGACTTAACTGATTCTTTTACAACCAATGAGGTGCGTTGGGTATAATCAAAGGATTTAACTCTAATCCATTCATTCAAAATGCTTATCTAATGTGATTTGCTATCCTTTAGGTATTTGAGTCCAAGGAAGCAGTTCGTGAATGGTGCATGGAATTAGGCAAAACTTTGAACTGCGTTGTTGTTTGCAAATCATCAAGGGCAAAAAATTTAGACAGTAATGGTAAGGGATCATATTTAGAAATGCAATGCGAGAGAAGTGGTGTGAACGTCAGCCACAAGGGTAAAAACTATATCAAAACCCCAAATGTGAGGAAAAGGCATTCCGGCACTAAAAAATGTGGGTGCCCATTTTTGCTCAGTGCTCTCTGTGGGGATGATGGAAAATGGCGTGTTCGGGTAAAGTGTGGTTCTCATAATCATGATCTGCCTAAAACTCTTACGGGACATGCATACGTCGCAAGGTTGAAGGAAGAAGAGATCAAGAAAGTCGACAGCTTTACTGTGGCCGGTGCTAGACCTCGAAATATTCTAACTTCGCTAAAACAGGACAATAAAGATAATTATTGTACTATAAGAACTGTGTACAATGCTAAAGCTAAACTTAAAGAGATTTCAAATGAGGGCAGGTCAGTAATGCAACAATTCATGAAGTTGTCGGAAGAACACAAGTACAGTTAAATGCAAACGTGATTCTATAACAAAGGAGGTAACTGATCTATTTTTGCTCACCCTAAATATATTTTATTAGCTAGGTGTTTCCATAAGTTTATTCTACTTGATAATACCTACAAAACCAATAGGTATAAGTTGCCGTTGTTCCATGTAGTCTCTCATACATCAACGGGAAAGACGTTTACAGTTGCACTTGCTTTCATGAGTAGAGAGAAAATTGAAAACTACATATGGGCTTTGGAATGTGTTAAGGGTTTGTATTGGGAGAATGAAATTCCTTCGGTGAGTCAGTAACCGATGGAGATACCGGCTTGGGTACCGCAGGTTGAGCATGTGTTCCCAATGGCATCTCATCTTTTTGTGTACATGGCATATTGGAAATAATGTTTATGCAAAATGTGCAAAGCATTTTAGAATTGTTAGGGATAACCAGGATGAAGAAAACAAAGAAGAAGAGATACTGGAACCAAAAAGAAGCCAAAAATAAAGTGATGTTAAGAATGTTGACAAAGATCTTGAGAAAGAGAAAAACCAAAAGTTGTTCGATAATTTTATGGACGATGAAATCCCTTTGTTGGTCATCAACCGTAGATGAATATTATGATTCGGTATAAAAGGTTTTGTACTAGATGGTCTCACGAATACAATAAATCGGTGAAGTATGTGAGATACTTATTTGGATAACTCAAAAAGAAGTTTGTTCGGGCATGGACTAATAATATCAAACATTACAACAATGTCGCAACAAGTAGGGTCGAAAGTGCTCATGGTGCACTAAAAATACCTCGGAACGTCACAAGGGTCATTTGTTACTTGTTGGTATAATGCTCATATAAGGTTTGAAAATGATTTTGTGCAAATTGAAAGTGACTTCGAAGATAGTGCAACAAGAACCATGCATAATTTTTCAAGACAACCAATGTTCCAGATGCTTCTTAATAATGTGTCGCACTTAGGTCTGAGGCTTTTGATTGATGAGTTAACACGTATTGACAAGCATGGGTCGGATATCAAAAAAATGTGGGTGTGTGATTCGTACAACCAATGGGTTACCTTGTGCACACTTGTTGCTTCAATTTAAGGCTTCTCATGGTTTCATACCTCTAAGCGCCATCGATTCGTTTTATCGACAATTGACAAGTACTCCTCCAACGAAAGAGCATACAAACAAAAAGCGTTTCAAGATCCGCGAAATAAAAGCTATTAATAAAGTGTGGGATGCTTCAACCGACACTCAAAGAGCTATTATGCAATCGGAGCTCGGAGTGCTTGGAAATCCGAAGACAAATTACTTTAAAGAACCGAAAGTGTCCGAAGTACAACATGGTAGGCCGACAAAGTTCAGTGACAAAGAACAAATTAACAAAAAGGAACTTATCGAATTTGAACGTGTTAAAAATGCTTTATCGTGTCTTTGAGGAGTCTTTGAAGAAGGCTTGCAAACCACGGACATCACAAGCTAAAACAGTGTCAATCAAACAGCCACTTGATGAATATTACTTGGTTCGACTTCCATTAGAGATTCCGCCTTTTGTAAATCACATTGAAGATGTGAACAAGGATGGACATTGTGGGTACTGGGTTGTAGGCAAACAACTGAAATTGTTGACAAAGAATGTAGAAGCACCATGGAGGTATGTACGACAAGAGATGGTAAAAAATCTAAAAAGATGAGACTTTTCTATCAATCGATGTGGGATGTCAAGGGGTTTAAAGATTTACTTTGGAAAATGTAGACTTCCCAATTAGTGGTGTTGATATGGAAGTCAAATACCTGATGACTTTTCTTAAAATTTGGTTTTCTTATAGCCGAGACCTTCACAACGGTCGTTGTTATATACAACAAGCGTATAAAGCAATACTTTTGTGCCAAATCATGTTAAACCTTCCATTAGGACAAAGGGTAGGATCATCTTTATAGGTTATGTTGATGGATCACATTTTGTTAGTACGTGAGATGGAACCCAATGCGCCAATCCCTCCATACCCATCATATGATTTTGCACAGAAGCGTTGACCGATTGTGGACGTGAATGGCTAAACCTATAAGAAGAGAATTCAGGTTATGAAGCACTCTCGAAACTTGGAAAGGCCGGAATGAAGATTTAAAGCACGGGAACAATTAACTTGGATGATTAACGATATTGTGTAAGTGGTTAGGACAGCTTACTTTGTGCAGATATGGCGAGAAAGGTACGCATCAATTTATTTCTCAATTCTAGTATATATTAGTGCAAGTAGCATCATTATTAATTAGGTAGCAAAGAGATAAGTATATGAGGTTGGCAGTACCCAATAAGAAACTTGTATCCACTTTTTAGCAATATATGCCACATGACTTAGCTATACTAGTCAACAGTAGCAATCATAAACTCGTCTCTCTCTATATATATATATCTTAAGTTAAGTTACTGGATTGTACTTTCAATTAATGTGTTTCATTTTAGCTTTATAACATAAATACACATCTCTCTTAAACTTATAAGATTAGTTCTATCAATGTGTTTTGTAGATGAAACTGAAGTCGAAAGAGGTGGTGACATGGGAGAGAAACTAATATGTTTTGAAGGGCCTTCAGTGTTTACGTTCAATAAACTGTAGTGTGCAACCGCCCATTGCACGGATGATGGGAAGCAACTACTTACCGTGTACAAGCTATGTTGGAGGACTCCGTAGTCAAGTTGAAGATGACAGGTTGTGGAAGAAAATTGCTGAGAATCTAAAACAATTGGAAAGGCGGTCATGTGCAATCATTCTTTTTCAAGAATTAATATTGGTGTCCGATAAATTGTTTCTTGGTGAACTCCTTTGCAATAACTAATGAGTTCTTCATAATGAATTTGTTTATTTAGTTTTAGAAATGAAGCATAACTATTTTGTTAATTAATTGATCATTTTATGGTTGCAACTGTTGATGGGAATTCATTGTTCGCGACAAAATAAATTGATAGGATTTTTATGGGCTACGGTTACGCAAGGGTAAAGGGTCATATAGCAGATTGAACTTCAAACATCGTTTTTGATAGGGGGAAAGCTAATACTTTTTTTCCACCCAATACTGACCCGGAGTCAAATAGGCAAGACTTAGGTCAGCTTTCCCCCTAGTAAAAGTGGCTTTCCCCTTATAAAAATTCTAATTTTAAGCTATGCCTAATTTTGAAGGAGAAAAGATACAAAATTTGGAGAATAATAAAAAAAATTGAAAAACAAAAATTTGATAGCATTGTTTGTGCTCATTGCGTAGCTAATTTAAGGCTTTCCAAATATATAAAATTTATAAAAATACGACTTGTAGTTTGAAATATACGAGGTTTTTAAATATATAAAAAAATGCATTTCTTAAACAAGGCTTACCTAGCACGATATCGCTTAAATCCATGTCAACCACTTCATACAGAATTGAGTCAGAATAGATCTTACCAAACGATAGCGGAAATCTGCAGACACCAATGCAAGTAATTGCTCCTCCGTAGTTGAACCATTCGATCTGATCCGAATGGGCATACTATTCCATTTCGAGACCCATTGTTTGTACCATTTCTATCGATACCAAGTTTTCTTCGCAACTGCAATCTATTATGAAATGGCATATTCTACCACTAACTGTTCCGCCAAACTTAGGTAGCTTAATATAAATTTCTCCCATCAGTAACAACAAGTTTGATACATGGGGTTTAGGTGAGTAACATACTTATTTGGACTTGCACGTTAAATCAAACACAAAAGAAAACTTAGCAACTTAGTTCTCGTTTCACTCTTAGCCGAGAAGACTTGTTCTCCCACTAAGCTATCAGAATTAGGATTTCACGAATATCAAAATTGACAGTAGATAAAATATAGAATAATCACCAAAGTGAATTCCAGACTTTTGATGATGGCGCACACAACAAAAAATCTTCACTGCCCCCCTTTTCTCTTTCTCCCTTTATTTATCACAAACTGTGATATACGCAGCAACCGTGATAGAAGCGACTTTTTTTTTTTTTTTGATTTTTTTTCTTTTGATAAAATAAAATACCTAGAGTTCACAGGACTCCTCAACTGATTCTTCTAGGTGAAACCCACAGATGAACGTCACAGGAAAAGCCTGCTCTGGTAGCACCTGATATGGCACAGCGGAAACGATTTAAAATAAACCGACATGCGGAGAATCCACTCCGGTAAACATGACCCAAATATGATAATCAACTCCAATCCAGGAGCAAAGTAATTGATAAACGATCAAGATGATCAAATCTCTCGAAGAGAAGTAAACAGGTTTTAAATCAAATAATAGTTTTCATAAACGAGCTAATCCATGCTCAAGATAAAGTTACAATGCAAAGGCTATATATAGCCGGTAACATAAAACCTAGGAAATCTTAACATTCCTAAACTAGCCTAAGAGAATATATTATTCTCATAACACAAGATAAATCTAAACAAGAAAGTAATTATCCTAATAATTAAAATAGTAAAACTAAGAGATATCCAAGATATCAGTAAATCTTGGAATATGCTTGACCAATCAAAGATACGTCCCATATCACTTTGGATGTTTCTGAGGGAATTAATTGATCAATAAAATTCATCTTTGACATAAAAGGAAAAGAGATTTTTCTTAATATATATATATACGGGAATAACCCCAAAATTACATTAATAAACGGACCATACAAGGCTTAAAACTAAGTAATTTCCATACATCTTGTAATCAGAATCTTATAACCATGGTTGAAAATTAGTGACATCAAACAACCGTAACAGAACCAGTACTAGTAACACTTGCATGCATAAGAGGGAGTTTGAATCGATGGTGTATGATTCACAACTCGGTAGAAATTTTATAATAACCATCTAATAAAACTCCTTTCAAGCAGAAGAGATGAAAAAGTCATAATTGTTCCCATATTCTTGAAGTGGTAAAATAAAAATTTATCGGAGTACTCGTCGCGATTTTTTTTACCACCTGTATAAAAGGAAGATCGAAAACAGTTTTGAGGCAAATATTCATCAAATAATAAACAACAATGCACAAGATAGAAACTAAAAAAGGATCATAGGAACTAAGTAAAGAAAAATCGAAACTCGCAAAAGCACCATAATAGTAGTACTGAAAGCATAAATGACTGAAGGTATAACTAAACCATGAAAAACTAAAGCTAGGTCAAACCCAACATCAACGAGAGGAGCAAATCTACTCAGAGAAGAATCCGGTGTTGAAGTTGAAAATGCTTCGACTTGGTCGGAGATAAAAAATGAAGACGATGATATGTTCTGAATTATTCTCAGCATCAAGGGAGTTGTTTAACTAAATATACATTTAAGGGAGTTGTATTTAGTTAGGATAGTATTCAATCCAATTATTATTTCTTTTTATGGAAAATTTAGAATAATATTAATCGATCAATATAGTACAACAGATAAGCAATTTCTAGCTTATTGAAATTATTACATACAAGTAGAGTGCACGTGTGTTGCACGTCAAACGATGAGTTGTAATAAACATTCGTTCCTGTTAGACAATTTGCTTAACATGGCATGGAAGCACTTGCCAATTCAGGATTAGTTCCAACGTCAACTTTGATTCTTTGTATACTGGGAGTACTATAAGCCCTGTATGTCTGCCGCTTGAATCCAAGGAATTGAAGAGCAAACATACCTGCCTACCATTATAAAACCATAATAAGGATTTAATACCGAACATTTGTGCTTTAAGCCAATCCTGATCATTAGTATATTAGTATAAAGAAGAAAGATGAATGTATCTTACTCTGATGTTTCCCGTTGAAAACTTGTCAAGGTCAAGGTTGTTCAAGGTCCTATTGCTAATAGACTCAGCTTGTTTGGCAATACGCTCCATGGCAGACTCATAACAAGTGGTAGAAGCATTGACATAAAGCCAAACCCGTAGGAACTGCATTACCTGAGTTGTTGGCAATAATATCATCACTTTCATTGAATTCCCTACAATCGTATCAGTTGAACAATAGACTCGACCCTTTCGTTCATTGAAATCCCTACAATGGACTCAACCGTTTCGTATTTGAGAATTATCCTTCGTATAACAAAGTGGCCAGGATATAAACATAACAAATAATTTTGGTATTCAAATACAGTCCAGACCACTTATTGGAGGAAATTTTAACCTGAATTTCAATTTTAATATTCACAATTAGGGATAAAAATCAAATCTAAACTTAAATGTCAACTGAAATTGGTAGAAATCAAATCACATTTGATTATAATGATGAATTGGTAAATGAAAAGATACTAATATGGTGATGAATCAATAAGATTACATGATGATTTCCACGATTAAATTCTGTTAATCACAGAATAACAATTACGGTTGGCAAATTTTAAATCAAATCAAACCTTAGATTTCAGTTGAAATTAATAAAATTCAAATCACGTTTGATTATAATGATGTATTATTAAGAAAAAAAACTAACATGATGTTCAATGCGATTGCATGATAGATTCCTCCATTAAATTTGTTTTTTCAACAGGCAGAGATGAAGCTCAGGGAGAAGAGAGCAAAGAATCTTAAGCAAAAATATTCCAGATTTTGATTTATGTCCTAACAAATATTATATATACGTTTATAACTAAATCCCCGGATTGTTTTATATTTTCGTTTTGCTCCCTGTGTGAATACACCAAAAAATTCAACGATCGAGTTTTAAAAGCGTCGGATCTAACGGGTGAAGTTTGAACCGTATTTTTATATTTTTCCTTGTTTCTCTCTGTGTGCAGACACCAAAACATCCGACGGCCGAATTTTAAAAACGTCGGATCTAACGGCTGAATTTTGAGCCGTGTTTTTAAAATCTTCTGTGTTATTAAAAAGGTTGTTGTTATTAAAAGGGTGAGATGATACTAGATTTTTGGACTCTTTGGTTTAAATGAATCGATATATGATGAAGCTTCTGTATTCTTGCTTCTTTAGCTGTAAAGTCCGTTGTTGTGTTATGTTTTCCTATTGATATTTTGTACTCGAGCTTGTGGAAGATTTTAAAC
Organism: Papaver armeniacum; assembly: GCA_023531295.1. NCBI lineage: Eukaryota > Viridiplantae > Streptophyta > Magnoliopsida > Ranunculales > Papaveraceae > Papaver > Papaver armeniacum. The sequence continues at coordinate 94,244 of JAJJWW010019137.1, forward strand.
GATATTTTTCGCCACTTCAATTTGTTTTTCGTCTTCGACGAAATTTCCAAGATTCCATTGTTTATCATATCCACCTGCCCTGAGTAAAGCTTTCGCTTCTACATGATTCGCCGAAGTTTCTCTGTTCCAACCTGACTCTAGGTGCATGAAAGATTCTTGGTCCACGAAGAATAAAATGAAAGTGTATCCCATTGTATAATCTTCTTCTTTAAAAGAAGCATCTATGACTATTGTCCAATTCGATTTTATCGCAGAACTGCTATGAATTTTTGGACTTTACTTAGGACCTTGAATCTTTTTAGTTAGAGGTATGGATTGGAGGAAGTTCCTAATTTGGTTTATCAGGCTTATCTGATCTAGGTTAATTTTTTCAAAGACTACCGAATATTTGTATTTCCATATGAACCACATAGTGGTTGTTATTCTACTTATAATGTCTGAACCTTCACTTCATTATATGAAATCCAGTCTTTAACCCAAATGATTATACATTTGACACGTTAGCGGAACCAAATTGCTTTCGCAAAGGCACGTTAGCGGAAAAAATGTTGTTCAACCTCTTGAGCTTGAGAATTACACATTTGACACATCAGAGAGATATCTAGCATATGAACTGCTAATCTGTTTGAAGTAGTGAGAACTTCCGGACTAATTTCTATAGGAAAAGTCTAATATTCGAAATAACAGGCAGTTTACATGTCTTTTTCCATGAGAAATCTGAGTTTTCTTCTACTTCTGGATTTGCCAAATTTAATCCAAATGTGAGTTGCATTTAGTCCCCTCAAAATATTAAAAAAAACTAGAAAAAATATAAAGGTCATTAATACCTGGCGAGATTGGGGTATACCCAAACTAATTGGGGTATACCCAATTTCAAGGGGACATGGTGTGTCATTATTAAAAAGTGTGATTTTACTTTAATACCCTTGAACGAATTAAATTTTAAAAATAAACTCATTTCTTAATTTCATTAACCCTAAAATTAAAAAACTAACCAACTCTTAATCTTCTCTTCTTCTTCATCTTCCATCAACCAAAGCCATATAAAAATCTTCAACTTTGATTTTCCAAAAAAATTGTTGACTCTAACAAATGAAAAGAAGACTATAAATGATGTTTAAACTCAAACCCATCATTGTGTTGTGTGATTTGATTGTTATATAAGGTTAGAAATCGAAAATTATGATTTCGTGTTTTTGGTAGGCAAGGTCGTAACATGCATATCTTGCCGACTTTTCATAATGACCATGGCGATCAGTAAATTTTTTCAATAAATAGGAAGGGTATTTTCGAATACCTTGCCGGCCAAACAACAAATGGAAGGGTATTTCTAAAATACCTTGCCGCCAAAAGCAACCGGAAGGGTATTTTTGAATACCTTGCTTTACCAATAAAATTTTTATGTCATCTCCGTATGTCAAAAAATAAAAGTCGGCAAGGTCGACGATGAAGATCATGCCGCCACTTTTGGCCGGTCGAGGTCGACGATGAAGACCTTGCAAGATGACTTTTCATATATTTCATAACCGAAAGTGTTGATTTATTCTTTGATTTTGAGTATGATTTCATATAACGAATTCACAATCCCCTTTTAGAAGTATTTCGGTTGTGTGCTTCATTTTCGTTGCAAGAGATATTCTCAAAAAAAAAAAAAAAAAAAATCATCAAAAATCATCCCACAAAAGTTCAATCAAAAACAAAATTTCATAACTTAAAATTCATAAGTTTTAATCTATTCAATCAATTTAAACTTAATTAATTAATCTAATCAAAATTTTAGGGTTAATTAAACGAGGGCAATTTTGCCATTTTGAAAATATTTGGTTAAGGGGTGACCTCTTTTACTTCAAAATGACCCTATTTTGTCTCATTGGGTATACCCCAATTAGTTTGGGTATACCCCAATCTCGCCAGGCATTAATAGTGTAGAGTTACATACTGAGGCCAATATCAATCAATTAAACAAGTTTCGTAACCTGGCGAGATTGGGGTATACTCAAACTAATTGGGGTATACCCAATTTTATAGGGACTCTTTTTTAAGGGCAAAGGGGGAGGTCAATGGGTAAAGTTACAAAATTACCCTTTTTCATTATAACTCTAATTACTACCAAAATCGGTTTTTCTTTCTTCATTACATCTTCTTCTCTTCTTCTTCTCCTCCACAACCTTACCTTACCGGCTCCATCACCCCACCACCACCAAAACTCGTCGATCAATTCGTTAAAATCGTCGATTCGAAAACTCCGATTAATCTTCATCAATGGATCCACCACTAAGGAGGCAACTCGTATGAAACAATCTAATCGAAAACCCAATGAGTATAACCCCGGAATTGCAAATTTGGTTGCTAAGAAAGTGAAGAGAAAAACGGTTGAAGAAGAAGGAATTGAACCCATTGAAACACGTGAAATGGTGCGCTTAAGAAAGTAAGGGCACACTTAAACTCACTCTAGTACTTCAATTTCATGTTTGCATGTCAAATTAGGTCGAAAATTCGAATTTGTGAATTGGTAGTTACGGGCGCCTGCAAGGTTTTTGGTTATCGACCTTTAGGGATTTCATAGTTGGGTCCGCCAGGAAGGGTATAAGGTTGAAGAACTTGCAGGCTTTATGGTTTCGTAAGAATGCTACTAGCAGGCGGCGGGTTATTCAACTGTATACATTGCCTGCTGCGTCCGTTATCTTTTAATGAAGCGCAAGTTTTTGTTTTTTACCCTTAGGCTACTTGTTGAATGTTTCTGATGCCTAGAGTTTTTAAACTAGGAAGGGTAGTTATATAAAAACATGCCGGAGTTTTTTTCAGTAGGAAATGTATGTGTAATGGACCTTGCCGACCTGTATAGTGAAAATTTCTTGTTTTATTTGTGCGCGGAAGGCTATTTTGATGATACAATGCCGGCATTGTTTAGCCTAAGCACTCATCTTTTGGTCGACCTTTACCGGCTATTGTTCCACGGATATGTTGAATATATCTAACCCGCCGGCATGTAATGTTTTTTTCCCGAATTGTTCTTGTTCTGATTGCGAATGGCAAAGAAGAAAGCAACTCAAAGCATCTCTTAGTCCTCCTTCAAACCTCCTCGTGTTGGTGATAAACTATTGTCTTCAAAACATCGAGGGGTGTATGTTGTGCCTAACGACAAAGGTCTTAGAACCATTATCTCGAACCCAATGATTCGACGAGACTCCCGAGATGAAGACCAATCAATTCCATCCGGTAGAAGAGGTGATGATGATGATGTTGATGAAACCAATCCCGGGCTGCTGGAGGAGGTAACCATGATGATGATGATGATGGTGGTGATCAAGACATGCATGAGGTGGAGGAGGTAATGATGATGGTGATGATGATGATGGTAATGGAGATAAAGGTAAGAATATCATCGAAGATGAAATTGTTGAAGAGGAAGAGGAACAAGAAGAAGAAGGAGATGGAGATGGAGAAGGAGAACAAACTCTAGCCTGTTGTTCAAGCCACCGAAGCTTCGGCTTCAACTTCAACCTAACGAAGAAGAGGGTGATCACTAAACCGGGCTGATTCTCACATGCCTCCCAAACACTTGATGGTTGCAGAAAGAAGGTGAGCCTCCAAAAGGGACCCCAGAGATGGTGGAGCTGTTTCTTTTGGATACAAACACTCATGGGCATGTACGGTCTATAATACTATCGTAAGTAATCTTAATCCGTCTTTGTTATTTATTCAAGTGTGTAACTATCTTAATTAAATTTGCATCAAGTGTTTGTATTTCTTTTCATTTTCTATTTTTTGGTATTTAGGATCACAAGCATGCCATCCGTCTCATGAGGCGCCAAGCTTCGTGTTCAGTGATGCATACTTGGAATCTTGGCTTGGAATGTGAGGAGGTGAAAGTGATTGTGAGGAACTGGGTTGTTACTGCGGTGGAGAGTTCGAATATTAATCATGATAAAGTTACCATCTCTCGCATTCCGTGAGCGGTTCTATGGAGAGACCGATACTATGTTATTCCCATTCGGTGAGATGACGATAACTCCGACGATGCTCAACAAATTCTAGGCCTCGAGGTTGATGGAAAAGCGATCACCGAGGGATTCGATAATGCCATTTCTTTCGAGAAGATTTACGAATTGAGCAAGAAACTGTTCGGTTGGAGTCAGGTTCAGACGGATGATGTTCTTGACAAGAAGGATGGTCGACTAATTAAGAAGTTTAATGTGAAGAAGTTGAGGGACAAACTATGGAAGACTCAGAAATCCTTGATAGTGAAGGAATGGTGCACCCGGTGCGAATCAATGCTACCGCGGCCGCTTATTTGCTATACACCCAGGCGAGATGTATCTTCCCTCTTAGATTGGGAAACCAAGTCGAGGCCAGTTACTTGCAACTATTGGATCCCTTACATGAGATGCGTGGGTATTCTTGGGAATGCGGTGGTTGCCTTCTTGAATAATGAGTTGACAAAATCTTCTAGGGCACTCACTAAGCAAGTTAACGGAAACACATGTCTCTTCCAAGTAATTTTATTGTTTAAAACATTTATATTTGCAAATCTCGAAAGATCGTGGTTCTTACTAAACTTTTTTTTCTTTTTGCAAAGGTTTGGATATATGAACGCTTTCCTTCTTTGTTCAAAGACAAATCTTACGTCAAAGTGGATAACGAGTGTTCGTTACATTTGCCAAGAGCTCAAAGGTACAGTTTTAAGGGTACTTAGGATAAGGAAATGCCGCAAAATCTTATGAAAGTCGAGCCGCCATCGACAATTTGACTGCGGAAGAGGTGATATTTGATCCGTATCGGGAGGATAGAAATCAAGGTTTAATCCCAAGGAGAAATGAAGTTGTTGCATTATACTATGGACCCTTGATGACTGTGTTTGAAGGATTTTCAATGTACGATCCACATCGGGTAATGCGACAATTGGGTTACGTCCAAGAAGAACCTCATTTCGATGAAGAACAGTTCTTTACCGTGAACCGGGATGACTGCACCACCTCCCAAAAAACTATTAACGTCTCTTACGATCCAGCGCCAACTCAAGAACATTGGGACAATAGACGGGGCCGTAACATCGATGTGATTCTTTTGGACGAGGTGACCACCTGGTCATGAAGCTACCGAGAAATACATGGCGTGGTACTTGGGTTGGGCTCGTCCCCTACCGTGATTAGGCCAATGACTGCGAAGAACTCGGCTCGTAAGAAGAAGATGGAATCGAAAGACCCAACAACAATGCTTAAGATATTTGTAAGTATTTTAGAGTTGCTCTTACTATTTTAAGATTGATTGCATTACCGAATCATTCTATTAATTGTTTATTGTTTAATTGAATATAGAAGGATCAGTTGAAGACCTTTGTCAGGGTTTTATGTTGCGCGAAAGATAGAGGAGAACCCGTGCAAAGCAAGCACATTGACTATGCTTGCAATGTTGACAATGAGGATGCCCATCTATTGTTCAAGCAACTTCAAGCTCAAGTAAAGGCGGAAGAAAAAGCTATTAAGGATGCACAAGCCAAGACAAAGGCTGATAAAAAGAGGACTCGTAGTGCTCCTGGTGGTGAAGGTATCAGCCGTGGTCGTGGTGGTGAAGGTAGCAGCAGTGGTCGTGGTGGTGAAGGTAGTGTTCCTAAACGGGGCCGTGGTCGTGGTCGTGCTCGTGGTCGTGGCCAATGAATTCTTTCCTAGTTCATTTTTTTATGTTGTGGTGGACAAATGTTTAAGTTAATGGTGTGGACAAATGTTTAAGTTAACGGTTTATGGGACATGTTTCGTATTTTGGACAAAAAATGTTGGATGAATGAATGGTTTGTTTAGCTATATAAAGTGTCAATACATTTTCCAGGCATGCTTTTTTTAAGCTACCCTCGGCTGTCCCCCAGAGACGGCAAGGTTGTGAAATGACAAATTGCCTATTGCCAACAAAAAATTGGGAATTACCGGGCCGGCAAGGTTGTGAAATGACACATCATTAAGACTTGTCAACAAAAATTGGGAATTACCAGGGCCGGCAAGGTTGTGAAATGACAGATCACAACCTGTCAACAAAAAACTGTGTAGTTACTGTGGCCGGCAAGGTAATACCATTCCTACCAAGCCGGCGTTCGTAAAGCCGGAAGGGTACTAAAATAGAGACCCTGTAGGCCATATATTGAAAAAAACCATTCTTCGATGCCTAGAATCATGTAAGGTCGGGAGGGAAACAAAACAGAAAATGCGAGGCGGTATTTTTGCAGGGATGCTAATGAACCCATACATTTTCTACTGCTTTGGGACCCCGGCATTGTAGCAAATTTACGACCCCGCCTAGGCGTGTTCAAAATTCAAATTTTTGCAAGTACAATTGCATTGATTCACTTGTACTTGGACACTATAACGGCCAAATTTGGGCACCATCCTATAAATGCACTACTTATCTCCACAAAACAACACACAACTATTTGCATATACTCTCCAAAGCTCATATCATCACACACTCCATCTAACTCACCCAATAGCTCTCTACACACAAGAAATGGCTTCATTTGATTCTAATGAAGATTTGGCAATCACCAAAGCTTGGTATGCGGAGACTAGAGTTCGAAGGCAGTCCTCCGTAAGGGTGGATTCCACAACCTTTTGGGCTAGGGTTCACAACACTTTTAGCCAAGAGTGTGGGAATCCTAACTCAAGAAGTGTTCAACAAGTGCACGATAGGCACATAGTCATTGAAAATGCGATACTTGCCTATTTAGCTATCCAAAAACCAATTTTCAACGCTCCCCACTTTAACTTGTCCATTGAACAATTTGTAAGTATTTTTGTGGTTTATTTTACGTGATCCATGTTGTTTGATCTTCCAATGAAACACCACTAACAAATATAAGTTTGTTTTTGTGTTTTTGTAGCACGAAGTCGTGAAAGCGCGCTACTTGGAGGAAAAGGGGGAAGCATTCGCATTCGATGCAAGCTATCAATTCATGGAATCCAAAATCCCGGAGTATGCCCCTGAGATGATGGAGGGTGTATCGTCTTCGGAGGAGGAAGATTGATGGCTTTAGAAGTTTTAGTATAGGTTTTGTGGGTAGACCTCTATGTAAACCCTCACGAGACTATAACTCGTCCAATAGGGTCGCCTAGGGGTTCAAAGGCTTGATGCACATGCTAAGTGCATTCGTTTTTCCGTCGACAAGGATTAGGTTTTATGTTTCAATCAATGTAGTAACCAAAATTGAATGAATAAAGTAAATTACATCTTCCATATTATGTCGGCCGACAAGGTTTTATTTGTTATTCATGCCGAGATTAATATAGCCGGAAGGGTAGGAAATATTTACATGCCGGCCGCAAGATTGTGCCCAAGATAGTCGGCGTGTTCTTCATCCTAGGACCATTCCTATGGATAAATGGTCGGCAGACTTATTCAAAGTTGAACCTTGGCTTTTAAGAGCGATCAACTGACTTATTCAAAGTTGAATCTTAGGCGTATGTTTGGTGGGAAGATTATTCAAACCATACCTTTTGGCTTTATGCATTTTCAAAACCAAAATTTTTAGATCGAATCGAACTCATATGACGGATCAAAAGGTTAATCTCATCAATTCATAATTTCAAAATTTTAATCTAAACTCAATTAATTAATCTAATCATAATTTTAGTGTTAATTAAACGAGGGCAATTTTGCCATTTTGAAAATACAAGGTTAAGGGGTGGCTTGGTTTTACTTCATAATGACCAGATTTTATCTTATTGGGTATACCCCAATTAGTTTGAGTATACCCCAATCTCGCCAGGTTTCGTAATGCATTGATGCAACTCGATATCAGCTTTAATTTCTTCACAGTTACTGCTACAGAAATTTTCAGACAACTGGTAGCTTTTCTGATGAGTAGGCCAAAGGTAACTCAATCAGATATCGGTCCTCGATTATCCAAACAAATCTCTCCAAAGATCTTCCCATGCCAGAATTCAATCACTTAGCTCTCTCCTGGGCCCTAAATCCGAGTCAGTCATCCCTATTCTTCTACACAGCTAATTCTCCTATCCCACCACCAATTCATGTTCCTATTCTACCCTTGTAGGTGTGGATGAGTTTTCTTTCCTGCAGGTTTTTCTTAAGGGCGTGAGATTCTTGAAAGATTTCCCGGGATTTTAATGCCCCCACCCATGAGTAATTTCATCGTCCCGTTTCGTTCATCAGATAAGGGAGAGAGAGATGGGGGAACTATCTGGTATGTAGGATTTTGGCCATTAATGGAAATATATTTATACACAATTACTAGTAGAATATTCATTAAGGACGTTTTATTTTTCTTCTTTTTTGACTCATGAATTCAACTCTGTCTCTTCTCTCTCTCAAGACGTACATTCAATTTCCTCCTCCTCCTCGTCGTTATGATTGTATTTTTATTTATTTGTATAAATTATTACTCCGTATAATTTTGTTTTACTAATAAATAAATAAAATCTAATGGTTGCTATCACTGCGATTCTGAAATCTATAGTATACGGATACCTACTTTATCTGCATGTACGCCACTTATCAATAATTGGTATTCTCCTAATAAATCAAGCCAGAAAACAATTTTTATTTAAAATGTAAATATAAAAGGAAAAACCTTATCTTTGTCAAAAGCGTGATGGCGGGAGAGGTGGTTGGCCTTCTCATTTGGGTCCCTTTCTACCACCTTCATGCTTCTCCCATGTCCATCATCTCTCTCTTTATATTCTCTCCTCTCTCTCTCTCTCTCTCATCAATCAACCCCTATTATTAAAGTCTGCATGACTTCAATAATTGCAATGATCCCTAAAGCATGACATCTGTGACCCTCTTTACCAGTCACCTCCCACTTTTCCCCGACTTACTACCACCTCTTTACCGGTTGTTCCCAGTTAGTAACTCGGACCCATGTCATCATCACAATCATCATCAAAGAACATTGAATATTAGTATCATCATCACCAATACAAAAAACCATACAAACTACCAGGCCTTTTTCTATAAAGTTTTATTTGAAGAAGGCTCTTCCTTCCGTTTTGATTGACCCTTTGCAAAAACGTTCTTAGTTTCTTCTTTTTTGTTTTTGTCAAATCCTGAGAACCAAAATATTACAAATTCAAAGTTTTTGATACATTTTGTTAGCGAATAAGATACTGACATGTGTGATGAAAAACCGTTTCTGGAAGGGAATAGAAAGAACGTTATGTTGGTTGGTCAGTGTCAACGGTCTTAGGTCAAAAGGATCAAATTTTAAAAAAATGATTCACTGATTACAACCATTGATTATTTCAAATTTTCACTCTTTCTCATCAAGGTTGGCTAGGTTATACATGTATTAGAGCAATTGCGATGGGATGAACAAGCTCTGAGTTTGTTCATTTTGCTCTCATTATGGAATGAATAAACGAAGAAAATGGATGTTCAAATGAACAGATTTGATGGTTTGAACATCGAGTTGCAACAACAGACGCGCGTTTATGGTAATGGCGCGCGCTATCCCTAATAACGCTGGCGTCCGCAGCAATGACGCCCGCGTTGGAAGAAGAAACGCCCAGTGCTTTTCTTTCTCCAAAACCCGTTTAAGATATTTAGGGTTTATTTTTTAATATTTATTTTTATTAGTTAAATATTTAGTAGGACCCAACTCTTAATAATTTATGTAAATAAAATCACTAGTGGTTTCCAACTCTTATTAGTTTATATTAATAAAATCGCTAGTGGAGCCCAATTTGTTCATTTTGTTTTGTTTCCCATAGTGGAGAATTCAGTTTGTTCATCCACGTGGATGAACAAATGTTTGAGTTTGTTCATTCCCATAAGAAATGCTTTTACGAGGATACTCGTTCTCCGGTTAGTGCCGTATTACTGCAGGTTCATAAGCGGAAGTTAATCTCAGTCGCCGAAAACAAAAACTTAATTACTTCACAAAAATATTTTCTTTATAGTCGTTGTTATAATAGTATAGTGAGAAAGTAACTGGATGACTATTAAAACAAAGTAACTGGATGACGATGCCACTGATCTGAGTTTGAAACTCGCCAGCACCAAATTTCTTAATCGATAGAAGAAAGAAATTTTTTTTTTTTAAAATCTCTCCAGCACCAAATTTTTTTATCGATAAAAAGAAGAAAAAAAAAATTTAAAAAGAAAAAATATAGAATAAGCCAAGAAATTAATATAAACTTAAATTGTCGACTTGATCTTTTTTCTTCATTAAAAAAAACAGAAAAAAAAAAAAAAGAATTTGGATAACAGAAACTGATTGATGGAATTTTCTCCGTGTATGCGTATAGTGGGAGTTGGTCAGAAAAAGAATTAACTCCATTCTCCTTATTTTCTCCTATTCTCATTTAAATCAAGATTTTACCACAAATATACATACGGGTTGGATAACGGGTATGAATCCAGGTTTTCAAGTAGCATTAGTTGGCCAACAAAATCCGTGTCAAATCTCATCACAGCGTGTTTGCCACTCTTTGGTGGACCCACTATGTTTACTACAGGTAAATCAGTCCAAGGAGCAGACATAACATAAGTCGCAAATAAACAAGAGGATCACACATACGGAGTCCAACAAATAATGATGCCAAAGAAACGCAATCATGAGACGTGGAAGAGAAACGAGACGTGAGAGCTGTAAATCCAAATTACACTTGAAGCAGAGAATCAAAAAAATACAAAAACTTTTTATTATATTTCCTTTTATTCACAACGGATTCGCACGTGTGTTGTCAACCTGGAGGGTGTTTGTCGGTCAAACATTGTCCATCTTGTGTGCGTTTATTATTAAAAATGGTTCGGATAGGGTCTTTATAAAGACTCCTTGGTCCTTTTTCAATCCAAATCTTCTCCTCTCACCTTCTCTCTCTAGAATAAACCAGAGCAAAAATACTGCAATATTATGGAGTTGGGTTTAAGCTTAGGAGATACATCAAGACCATTTGGATGCAGTACTGATAAAAATCGTAGTAAGATGATGAAAAATAATAAGGGTTTAGGGTTTTGCATGGCCTTAGGAGTTGGTTATAATGGAAGAGATGATGATGAAGAAGAAGAAGGAGATGATGAAAAAAGTTCTGATGAACAAAGAACTGATAATGATAATAATGATAGTGGGAGAAAGGTTTCTTCTGCAGATCCAATTCAACTTAATCTTCTTCCTTTAGTTCCTGTTACTCGTAATCAAACTGGGTTTCCATGGTCATCAGAAAACGGTATAATTACATTGAAATCATCGATTACCTATATATTAAAATTTCATTTTATTTATTGATTCACAATTGGTTATACGATTATACTAATTAGTTTCGGATTTTATGTAGGAAATTCAGATGCGGGCTCAAGAGGATTTGATGTTAATCGCATACCACCATCAGCAGAGGAACTTGATGATGGTGCTGCAATATCTTCTCCGAATAGTACTGTTTCTTCTTTTCAAATAGATTTCTCCATGTACAGAAATGGAGGAAACAGTAAAAGGGATTCAGAAATTGCTGGTTTAAATGATGGTGATAATGAAAGAACTTCTTCCAGAGCTAGTGATGAGGAAGAAAATGGTTTAGCCAGGAAGAAGCTTAGGTTATCTAAAGAACAATCAGCTTTTCTTGAAGAAAGTTTCAAAGAACATAATACTCTGAATCCAGTAAGTCAATATTGCACAGAGATACATCTGTTTGTTCCTTTTTTTCAGACTTGCAATTTGTAACCCTTTTTTTTAATAATCATTTTGCAGAAACAAAAGGTTGCTCTAGCAAAACAACTTAATCTCAGACCTAGACAAGTTGAAGTCTGGTTTCAAAACAGACGAGCAAGGTAATTTATTTTTAATTTAATTTCATGGTATTTTATTATTATTGATTTTATTTTCGGATTTGATTAAGTTTTTTTTAATACAAATTTTACAGAACAAAACTGAAGCAGACAGAGGTTGATTGTGAATATTTAAAGAGGTGTTGTGAAACATTAACTGAAGAAAACAGAAGATTACAAAAAGAATTACAAGAATTAAGAGCTTTAAAAACTTCAAATCCATATTACATGCAACTTCCTGCTACAACTCTTACTATGTGTCCAAGTTGTGAACGTGTTGCTACCACCACCACCAACTCTGGCTCTACAGCAGCAGCAACAGCAACACCCACCACCAAAACTACAGCTCCAACAACTAATATTCAGAATAGTAATCCCTTCTCTCACAAGAAACCTAGGTTTTATCCTTTCTCTCAGCCACATCATGCTTCTGCTGCGTCATAAACAGCTCGGAATGCCTTGTTAGTGGTATTTCCTGTTGGTCGGGGGTTTTGATTATTAGGTTCAAACTTCAAACCAACCAATGGCAGTTTTGTAAATACACCAACTTAATTTTCATTTTTTTTTTTTTTTTTTTTTTTTTTTTTTTTTTGGTAGTGTTTTTTTTTTTTTTTTTTCTGTTTGTTTTGTTTGGGTTTTAATTGTGAGAGAACCAGATTTGAAGTTGGGTTTATTTTGCTTCCTTCTTCTGGGCTGTGTGGGAAAGTTAGAATATTTACTGAGATTTTAGAGAGGAGGGGAAAAGATAGAACAGACTACAGAGAGGATGATAGAATTTTCCTTTCTTTGGGTTATTAGAAAATCTTGACAAATTATTATTGTATTAAATTTTGGAAAAGAAAATATATGAAAAGATTTAATTTAATTTTTTTTAATTACTGCGGATGATATTTTTCCTATTTAGGATTTTCATTAAATTAGTAATCAATGATGAGATCTGTTCCCCTAAATATTTGTTACTCAAGATATATTATTGTTTAATGTCACGCCATTAGAACAATGAAAAGCATGGTTCATGATTTCATGGGTAGCAATCAAATACTATATTAAAAAATGTACATGTAGGGGAAGTAGGGGACAATAAGGTCATTTCGAGTAGTAATTATTATTAATATTATTAATTAACCAAATAATTGTCAATCATCATGTGTACATAGTATAATATGGACATATGAAACATCCAACAAGATAAGCACGTGCCATGAATTTATAGATGGGAAATAGTCTTTGCACATTTTTGTGTATAAGTTTTGATCTTTTCACTTCAAGCGTGAGCAATGACGAAATTTTACCATATGATACAAGATTAAACTAGATGACCGCTACCACGGTAGGATGGCCGACCGAAAAAATTAACGTAAAACTAAATTTTGTGTTCACAATTTAGTTCCGTCGTAGGGTGAAAATATTATTTTCCTGAGACGGCACGAAGGTATAATTTTTCCAAACACGACACAAAAGTATCATTTTTCCGCAGACGAGTGAGTATGGTATATTTTTACTTTGCAAATAATTTGATGGTGATTCAACACCATATGTTGTGCTTTTCATTTTAAAATTAGTTGTTTTTTATACTTAGTCAATCATTTTATTTTTCTTGTAGTTTTTTTCAATTTTTTTTAAGATGTGTCTAATTTTAAGCTATGCCTGATTTTTAAGGAGAAAAGATACAAAATTTGGAGAATAATCAAAAAAATTGAAAAACAAAAATTTGATATCATTGTTTGTGCTCATTGCGTAGCTAATTTAAAGGGCTTTCCAAATATATAAAATTTATAAAAATAATTTTGTAGTTTGAAATATACGAGGTTTTTAAATATATAAAAAATGCATTTATTGTTGTGCCCTTTCTTTTTGGTTTATTTACGAAAATGTCTAATACCTTATTCCCCTTCCTCTTTGGTTTATTTACGAAAATGTCTAAAGGAAAAAAGGTAAAATTTGATTTAGGGACATCTTAGTCTTTTCCATGTGTCCGGACCAAAATTCAATCTTTTTTTGTGTAATTGAAAAAAATGTCACGCTTCACATTGACACAAAGTCACCATATATAGAGTCCTGCCTCGCTTCGCTCGGTCGGCCTAACAAGTTTTGATAGGTGATGAAGTTGATGTGGAGTTGGAATTCAGGTTTAAAGTTTGATTGAAGGCTCTTATATGCTTTGGGAGGTCAAGGCTCAAAAAGGTATGTAAATAAATCCCAAGGAATTAGTTTTTGTATACGTTTTACTAAAGATTATAACTAGAGTCCGATTTTGCCTAACGAGTATCTGGTGACATTTTAATCTCATATTTAATTTTATTTTAGAAAAATTATACGAAGAAGACGAGATTTTTAACAAGCACTTTAGGAGTGAGAAACACAGAACTAGAATTTAATTAGGAAGAAAAACCGTAAAATGAAGAATAAAAAAATGAAGCTCAATATCGCATATTGCTTTATTCAAATACAAGCAAGAGCTTAAAGTTTTTGATTAATGAATGAGATATTTGAAACTTACCGAGCATTTAGAATTTAATCAGGAAGATCTTGATGTTACGATAAAGAAGAAGTTGATTATTATATAATTGAAGGAAAAAGTAAATAATTTATTGAATATTGTAAAACCGACCATTTCTACTGCAATTTGCAAAGAGATATTGAAAACGTAAAGAGGATTATGACCTAAATCTAAAAGTCTAACCCCCGGATGATTAATTGTTTTTATGTAAATCCAATGATTTGTTCAAACATAATTTTTTAGTATATGTTGATAAAGTGTATGATATCTTGATTTGCTCCGAAGTAAAATATACATTTATGCTGACGACATTTAGTTTGGTGATAAAATTACGGGTATTTAACAAAGCTATCCAATTAAAAAATGCTTAGCAATCATATATGAAAAGTCGTGATAAACATCGAATGACCAAAGGATATCTAACTTTTAAAATAATTATGTTAATCCTTCCACAAAACAGCCAAGGATTCTGGGTATAAACTTGTCTCTGTAAATATATTGCTTGCCGACTGACTAATGCGCAACCGTTAGTTATTGCCGACAAGTTGAATATCTGGAAATATAAACTATTTGCTTAAATTTTACCATCAGCAGTGCACAGTGACCTCCACGCAAATTTTGTTAAAAGGAATGAAGAACTTAACCATTTAAACATGACATGAATACATCATCGATTCATGATGCTGAGGCATTTTTTTTTCTGAGTCGCAGTTCTTTAACTTATGAAGTCCGTAAAGCAACTCCAAATGTCGACCATTTCTTGTATATAATCAGTCTATATCTCTTTTCCAATTAAATTTTAGGGAACTAATCAATACTACGGAAGCAGAGGATATTTCAAAGATCAAACGTATGTGGATATTTCTTAACTATAGACTAATGTTTTTGTCCATTCGAATTACTAAGGGAATTAGTTTATTAACTGTCGATCCTTATTGCTGTTAGCTAACAGTTATCTTTTTCCACTGAGAAAGGGAAACCGAGCATGGTCTGACGATGATGATTAGAAATATACTAGTACTATAAAAGAAGGATATACCCTTACGTAAATGAGCATATATATAAGACCTCCAGACCAGTAGGGGCAAACTCCATCTTCAGTACGCAAAGTGAAATGATTGGAGATATTGAAAGGGTAAACTCTTTGAAAATATCATTTATTAGCAAAAGGAAACAAAAAATTAATCTTTAAAAAAACGGTTAGTTTGGATTTAAGTAGAACGGATTAAGCTGATTTGAAAGATAAATCGACCTTCTTTATCTTGGCTTTTCTAGAAGTGGAGGGAGGTTGATACTGATAGAGATCATTAAGAAAGGTGGTGGAGGAAATCTTCTTAATATCTCTCTCATAAATCCATTATTACGTACTATTCGGATGACATATCCCTAACCAAACATGATCCAAGCAATTTAGTATATATTTTCCTTGTCTTAAGAAGACCTGATTAGTGCGAAATGTCATTTGACAAGAAAAACAAGAGGGTGATGATGATGCGAGAAAGAGAAAACAGATTGATACTTGGATTAATTAAGGATCCATGAAACATGCTGCTTTTCAGTTGGTCACTTGGTTGGGTTGTGACATCACTCTCACACACACATACAAATACAAAGGGAAGACTCACTCTCCTTTTATCCAACTTCTTTTCTTAATATTCTTATTGGATTGCTTAAACATCTCCACTAATTCTTCTTCAAATACACTTGTTTGTCCATGTCTTTCTTTCTTTCTTTCTTCTTTAGCGAGTGAATGAGAAAGAAGGAAAGAAAGAGGTGTATAGAACAGATAGCAGATATAATTATGGCTCCACCTAATAAGCCAATGGATGAGAATTTGACTGTCTTTTGTGTTTGATGATTGTTGTTGTCTGGTTAGTAATATTACTAGGTTGTTGGTCCCCCCTTTCATCCAATCTTGGGGCGGGTTTCCTGGAGCCATATATGCGTAGTTTTGGGTCATGTGAAAAGTTGCCGATACAGTTCTAATGATGTTCATGTTTGTTTTTAGAAACAAAGTTTACGGATTAGGGTAAGGGAAGGGGACAAATTACCCGCCGAAAAGATGTAGAAGGCTCATATATAGCGACTTTAAGCGAAAAATCAGCTTAATTTGCCGTAGTTTTTCAACGACGTATAATGAAGTGCTGGTCCTTGGATGAACTATTATCTTCCTTCTCAGAATATCAACCATCAGCTAAGATACCCACGCAACAGGTAATAAGAGAAGTGAATAAACAACCACAAACAACTCCGAACCAACGAGCCAAGAGAACTATATCTCCAGAAACGCACTTTATGCTTGTATATATAATTAAGGTAGCAGGTTGATGTAGATCCCCAAAAAATACCAAGGAAGAAGTATGGTCTCCCCGTATCCAAAAGGGAGCACGACATAGCGTCCCATGCTAAAGAGGATACCAGGTTTCTCCATATCTTAGAGAGGACACTACCAGGCGTTCCCTCCTCTTCTGCATTCAAGAGCACGTGTAGGGAAGTCACGTGGGAGAAGTCATCTAGAAGAATTTGAAGTACAGTTGTACAGCCAAGGAGGATGGTAGCAAGATAAGGAAAGATAGGAAAGGACACATGCCTTCCCCCCCCCCCCCATTTGGGGAAATAACTATAAATAAGGGTCTTTCCCAATGAAAGGACTCAGTGATATCATTGTGGGAAATTGTGTTCTACTTCCTGGAGCTAGTCTCTACACCCTACTTTTATCTGTACCCTGGAAATACCCTACTGTGTGCATTTTGGCGACCACAGTGGGAGACTAGGTCACGGGATTAGCGCATAATTCATCACATGGACGCTGACAGATTCGCGCGCCAGGCTCAGCCGCGCGTGTATGGACCACTAAATGAAGTGGAACAAATGCTATTTGACATAGAGGAGAACGACCGCCAGCGCCAAACGCTTCTAGCCAGACTAGCAGCCATCGACCCATCGCCCGAAGGGAATCAAGCTGACGGGCCAGACTCTCCTCGACTTAATCATGGAGGCGGCTTCGATCATGACCAAGGGTTTCGAACTCCTCAAGGGCGATCGCAAGCCAATCAATCCGCCAATCAACAGCTGACTGAAGAACATGCCCGAATCTCCTTGACTGATGGAAAATTCACGAAGCTGCTCGAAGAAAGATATGGTCTTGAAACGCAGGCAAGCGCCTATACCATAACCTCACCCATCCCCTCGGAAATCTTGTCCAGGCCAATGCCATTGAAATATAAAACTCCAAAGTTCAAGTTGTATGATGGGAGCGGGAATGCAACAGAGCACATGCATCGCTTCACAATTTCCCTTAACGAATACGCCCAAGACGAGAACGTATGCATGAGGGAGTTTGGGAAGACCCTCATTGGGGATGCGTTTACCTGGTACATCTCCGTAAAATCTAACAACATTCGGTCATGGGACGAGATGCGCCAAGCATTCATGCAGAAGTTCTACTCCAAACCGGTCAAAATCTCCATCTCGGACTTGGGAAATATCAGGCGCCGAAGTGGAGAGCGGCTTAAACCCTTTGCAAGGCGCTTCAGGAGTGAGTCTCTTAAATGCCGAACTGAAGTGTCGGAGGAAGAGCTAGTAGGAATTTGCATATCGATGTTAGACCCCAAAACACGCCGAATGTTCGAGAATGCACATATAACCATGTTTGCAGATCTTGAGGAGGCGTTTGCAAGAACTGATGCGACTAATGACGAGATTGACGTCGCTGAAAAGTCTTGGTCTCATTCAGTTGCCTATGCCAAAGAGGACGGACCGGGGGCGCCAAAAAAGCGGGGACCACCTGGAAATGACAACAGACGTGGGAAGAGGAGAGCCGAACAAGAGGCGCCAGACTTCCCCTGCTCATACGAACAAGCTGTAGGGTTACTGAAAGAATGGGTAAAAAATGGCGATATCGATCTCCTAGAGCCCAGAAAGGTACCCACTGAGACAGACAAGCGTAACCTGCGATACTGCCTCTTCCACAGGAGAGTGGATCATCTCACTAAAGAGTGTCGGACTTTCAAATGGGCGATTTATAACAAGCAAAGAAACGGAGAAGTCGATGTTGAAGGCGATAATAACATACAAGATGACCCATTGCCTGACCAAGGTATAGCGGCTCTTACCCATGACCCAAGAGAAGAAGAAGTATGCTTAATGGATGCGACTGAAAATGAGGAGATATACGCAGTATCTTCTAGCGATACGACATAGCAGATAGCCGAGAAGACAAGGCGATGAACAGTGACCATATACGCAGTATCTTCTAGCGATACGACATGGATACGAAGAAGCCGCTATTTGCAAATTTCTTCGATGCCCTGGGTTTTAATGCAGCGCAAAGGCACCTCGCCTAAATGTTCCTGACTAGGATTGCAGCCAGGGAGGATGTGAGCGCTTACCTGGACATAAAATACCCTCTTCCTTTCTAACGTTATTACCTTTACCGAAGAAGACAAGGCGATGAATAGTGACCATACGCGTCCATTGTACCTCACGGCAAAAGTGAGGAAGGACACTTTCAAAAGGGCGTTCATTGACACCCCGCGTCACTCAACTTGATATTGTTACACATATTGAAGAGCATAGGCAGAAAGGAGTCCGAAATCAAGAAATTCCAAATAAGGATCCAGGGCTTCGACGGATTAAGCCATCACACAATTGGAACGATCAATCTAGAAGTCAAAGTTGGCCCAATAAAGGCGATTGAACCTTTCCATGTAATGGATGTAAACACGACGTATCATATTCTACTAGGAAGACCTGCATAAGCATGGGGTAGTGTCATCCACATACCACCAGTGTGTCAAGTTCATTCTTAAGGGGAAACAGAAAAGGGTCCGCGCTACCGAAAACCCCTTTTCCGCGGATGAAGCGTTTTACGCGGAGGCTGCCTTCTTCGATGGCCTGAGCGAGCCCGGTAAGTAGTAACGCGCATCCACTCAATTTCAATCCCAGACCGGGAAACAACCTACCAAGAAGGAAGCTCCGCCCGGGGACTAAGAAAGACTATGTGGAACAAGATAAAAGGCATTTCAGGAAAGTATCTCGCCCAGACGGGCGCCATGTGTATCGATTATAGCAACCAACCGGGGACACCTCGACAACGGAAATCAACCTCGTAGAGGCGATGGAAACTCTGAAGGTCGAGGATGCTCCCCACTTCTGGGAAAGGTTAGCTCAAAATGCGCCGCCTAAGCACGTAGAAGCGACGAGAAAAGTCAATTTAGGATCCGAAGAAGACCCGAAGTGGATAGACATCGGAGCGGCCCTATCGGATGAAGAGAGCTGTGAATTGCATGATCTGCTGAGGGAGTATAAGGATGTCTTCGCCTGGTCATATGAGGACATGCCTGACTTGAACCCCGCTTTGGTCTGCCATGAGCTAAAAGTTAACTCAAGTAGCAGGCCAGTAAGACAACCTCAACGCCAGTTCCATTATGAAACCGAGGTGCAAATCAAATATGAAGTGAAAAAGTTACTAGAGGCGGGATACATCAAGCCCATACACTACCCAACATGGCTCGCGAATATCGTACCGGTGGAGAAAAAGGATGGGAAGATCCGCTGCTGTGTGGACTTCCGGGATTTGAACCGCGCTTGCCCAAAGGATAAATTCCCTCTCCCTAACATAGATATGATGGTAGACGCAACATGTGGAAATGAGATGTATGCATTTATGGATGGGCAAAGCGGTTACAACCAAATCAGGATGAAAGAAAGTGACGCCGCCAAGACATCATTTTCCACGCCTATAAGGAATTTCTACTACATCGTCATGCCCTTTGGATTGAAGAACGCAGGTGCGACTTATCAACGGGCGATTACTTCGATTTCTCACGACATGAATCACGAGATTGTCGAGATCTATGTGGATGACATCGTCGTCAAGGCAAAGAAGCGAGGATAATTCGCCCAGCATCTGCGTCGAGTCTTCCAGCGGTGTCGGAATTTCAACCTAAAGATGAACCCAACCAAATGCGTGTTTGGAGTCAACACCGGAAAATTCTTGGGGTACCAAGTCACTAGAAAAGGGATTGAAGTTGATGCCGCTAAAGCGGAGGCTATTATTTCGATGCCACCACCAAAGAATAAAAAGGAACTTCAGAAGTTCATAGGAAAAGTCTCCTACGTAAGACGCTTCATCCCAGGGTTGGCGCAGACTCTAAACCACTTCTTCCCGATGCTCAAGAAAGATGGAAAGTTCGTATGGGAGGAAGAGCAATAAGAAGCTTTTGAGACGATCAAGAAGTGGCTTACCCACCAACATGTACTACGATCACCCATCAAGGGCGAACCCCTCTACCTATACCTGGCACATACAGAAACCGCAATAGGAGTCTTAGTCGCTCAAGATATGGGAGGGGCTAATCTCATTCCTATCTATTATCTCAGCAAAACATTGAAAGACGCGGAGCTGAGATACACGCCTGCTGAGAAAGCATGCTTGTCATTAATATTAGCAGTACAGAAGATCCGCCACTACTTATTGAAGCACAAATGCTACGTAGTAGCAGCGGCCAACCCAATCGTCTACTTGACAACTAAGCCAATCCAGTCAGGCAAATTGGCGAGGTGGTCCATGCAGCTGCTGGAATTCGATTTCACACCAATACGACCTCAAGGGGTCAGGGGACAAGCGATTGCAGACTTACTAGCGGCTTTCTCAGGATCCGATACTGCTGAAATTCATGCTGACTTACCTGGTGAAATCACTTTGGCGGAAGAAACCACGCCCCGAAAATGGAAGATGTCTTTCGATGGGTCCTCCTACGAATATCATGGGGGTGCTGGAATAGTCTTTGAATCGCCAGATGGCGAACTCAAGCCATACGCCTACAAACTTGACTACCCCTGCACCAACAACGCTGCTGAGTACGAGCGCTTCCTCATCGGGATGCAAATGGCTCTAAAGATGGGAATAAAAGACCTAAAGGTCATGGGCGACTCACGGCTCCTGGTGAATCAAATGGAATGAGAATTCCATCTAAAGGAACCAACACTAGCAGTATATCGGGACAAAGCTCAAAGGCTAATGAAATGCTTTGATCGCATCACGATAGAACACATGGGGCGCCTAGCAAATAGACATGCAGATGCGTTGGCAACAATGGCGTCAAAAATGCAGATGTTACAAGGAGATAAAGAAGTAATCACCATAATTAAGAACGTTTCACCTTTGGCTTTAGAGGAGAGAGCCGCCATCGAGGAGCTGGATTGGCGACGGGTGATCATAGCAGATCTAAAGCGACCGCCGGAAGAAAGGCAACTTTCATGGAAAACCTTGAGGACTTATACCCTGCTTGATGGAGACCTATACTTCATTACGACGGGTGGAGGATTATGTAGATGCCTTGGACCGAGTGAAAAAAAGGAAAAGTTGGAAGAAATACACTCTCAAACTTGCGGACATGCTGCGTCCATAATACTACATCGGCGTATTCAGCGAGCCGGGTTTTATTGGCCGGACATGGCTGAACAAGCAAAGGCGATCCAAGACGACTGCGCAATTTGCCAAGGATCTCCTCAAGAAGCAGAGATCTGTGTTGCCGAGGAAGATGAAAGAGATTGGCGGGATCCCTACATCGACTACCTAACAAATGAAACCTTACCAAGCGACAAGAAGGCCGCCCTTAGGTTGGTCAAGAAATCTGGCAGATATTTCATCCTTGACAAGAAGTTATTCCGCAAAAGCTTTGGCCAACAGACCCTGACATGTCTCGATATGGCGGGGCCCTTCGTGTTATGGAGCTAACACATGATGGCGAGCATCAAGGAAATGCCAGATTATTTGCGCAAATCTACGAGGCAAGCTACTACTGGCCTACGATGGAAAGTGACACAACCGAGTATGTCCGGAAATACGAGCAGTGTCAGGTTCATGGAAATTTAATCTACGTATTTTTGATCCTTAATTTTGCAACTACATTAAGAGGATAGTCGAGATTCACATAAACCCTCCTCGCCTTTGAAGAGTGCATAAATCCTCTAGTACCCACCCTATGGGACATGAGTACCTAAGAAACCCCCCCACGCCTCACAGATGGCCCCGGGTGACTAAATCCTCTTCCGTGATAAACAGAGGAGTGCATAAATCCTCTAGTACCCACTCTATGGGACATGAGTGCCTAAGAAACCCCCCGACGCCCCACAGACGGCCCCGGGCGACTAAATCCTAGTCCTTGATAAAAGGAGGAGTGCATAAATCCTATGGCACTCACTCTTTGGGACAAGAGTTCCTAAGAAACTGGCCCTGATGGCACAGGCGCCCTAATACTTTCATTCATGAAAGTCTTGATAAAAAAAAAGAAAAAAGAGGGAGAACACCTTTTGCTCCCACTAAAACATGACCCTGATGGCACAGGCGCCCTAATACCTTCATTTCATGAAAGTCTTGATAAAAAGAAAAGGAGGGAGAACACCTTTTGCTCCCACTAAAACACGGCCCTGACGCCTCCAATGGCGCAGGCGCCCCAATAAAGCCCCCCAAAAACCAAGGCGCTCATGAGTCAGCCTGCTCTGCCATTTCCGCTTCAGCCTCCTCCAACAATCGTTCCTCCTCTTCCAACGTCTTTTTGGCCTGGGAGATCCGGTTGACGACCTCGACGGATTCCTTGATCAGGCGCTCCTGAGTTATCATCAACGCCTCTAAGTTACCCCTTACAGAAGTAACCCTTTCCCTAAGGCCAGCGACAATGCCTGGCAACTGAGTTCGGCGAGCATTCGCCTCCGTCTACGCCTCCTGCCAAAGCGCATCCAACCACCCAATGTTGAACCGCATGTTAGAGGCGTTAGTAATTGTCCGGCGCCAACTTTGTAACTGTGCAGCTGAAGGATGATCACCAGTGTCCACCATCTCGCCCAATACGTCCAAGGCATTTAAAGTGTGGTTAGTAATTGTCCGGCGCCAACTTTGGCATCAGGAAAGACCTCGTCCGAGGCGATATGGATGTGTTGTGTCGCCACTTGAGTATATAATGGCTCGTAACGAGGAAGAACCCAGAATCCAAACACTGACACATAATTCTTCCCATCCCGAATGAGGGGTTGTTCCACAGGTTTATTCAAGATAAGGAAAGTAGGCGGGGCTGTGCGCTCGCCATCAGTCGGAGGGATCGACTGAGTAACCTGATGAGGCGCCATCGGCTGACGATGATGATCACTTTGGGTCTTGGTCCTCTTTCCCCTCTCATGACCATACCTGGCGTCAGAACGATCCTATTTACCCATGGACTGGAAACATACACCAAAATTTATACATATATGTAATAATGAGATGGACGAAATGAATAAAACAAGCAACGACGTCTATAATAAATAATCTAAAGACTTACGTAAGAGGAAGAAGGCGCGGCGCCTTGATGGCCTGTAGAAGCTGAAGAAGAAGAACTTTCGACGGAGGCGCCCAAACCGATAGCCTGCCGCTCTCCTTGTCCTAAGAAAACCCAATAAGAGAGAGAGAGAGAGTAAGAAAATTTGAAATAGAAGCCAGCACTCTATCTTCTCCCCGAACCCTCTATGCATATATATAAGATAACATACTAATTAATGCGATGAAGGACAAATAATGGACACGTGTCTAAGTAACGGATGAAATACCAGATGGCCCTTGTCGAGAGGTAACCGGCTGACCAAGTAAAACATCGGGATCAAGTACAACACTTGAGCCAGCGCCAACATCCTATTGTGGCAAGTTATCCTTTGAAGACCGCCCTATAAGAAAAGATGCAGCCCTATCTGAAAGAGACTTCCGGGGAGGGGATCGAAGGAAACGCGGAATAGAGACTATACCAGCATCACGGCGCCTCTGCCTTTCAGCAAACCTCGGCGGCAAGTCCTTCACGTTAATTCCGAACCATTCATGAGCAAAGTATCTTAATGGGCCATGCGGAGTGACATTCGACCAAGACATAACCCAACGCAATGACTACCCAAAAAAAAAAAATTATGGAAAGAAGGAATGATAGAGGAGAGAATATGACAAAAATACCTCGTTCTCCTGAGGTAAAGTCCCACAAAGGTTGCGAACGGCATCCTGAATTTTTGCTGAAGTGGGCGGCTTTGTCTTCCCTTTGCCTCGAGTTTGAGGAGCTTCAAGGCGTTTGCTCTTGGCGCCAGAAGCAAGCCCATGAGAGCGCATGACCTCTGCGGGTAGTCTGGTACGACCTAAGCGATAAAGCTCTTTCGGGTCTGATGGGGGAGCCATCACAGCATCGGCCGCCAAAGCATGGTGCAAGTCTTCCATCTCTTTGATCCAGTACATATACCAATTATGAGTAACCTTCAACTTCCTGTCAAGCTGCGGAACCTTTAAAGGGTTGAAAGGCGGGCGACAAAAACGCGGCATGTTGTCCTTAAAGACTAAACGCATAAAACTTTGCTCTATAAATTACGGATCTGACGAACATGAGGGAGTAAGGTAAGAACCGGTCCCTTGATCGAAACCCGCTTGGCGAGCGACGCGGTTCAAATTGTAAGCTTCGGCAAAATATTCTCCCTTATAAAAGCCAGGAAGGTACCCTGGCGTCACTGCGGCTACAAAGTTGCAAGCGTCAAAGGTAGGAGGATATAATACTAAATCCACGAAATCCTCATGGAAAAGAGACACAAACCGATGAGACTCCTCCCCGCATTCATTATCGTCATATGGACGAAAATTGAACTCATCTAAGCAGTCTAACAAAGGCGCTAAACGAACAGATTGCTTGGCGACTTCCTTCTCGTACAAAGCTGTCCGGGGATAAGAAATGGGGTAAGTAACGGTTTGTTCCGTACCATCCTCAGCAACAACGATTCGTTCTCCTTCAAGCTCTAAGTCCTTCACCTCTGAACTGTACCGGCGGTAATGCTCCCAACCCCACATCTGCATAAAGTTAGCGGGAAGATACGTCTCAACCGTGAAAGAGACGTCATTAGCTTTCTGGATGTCACTCGCCAACAAATCCAGATGATGATATAATTCGCCAAGAAACATAGGTGCCAGCGGGAATGAAATGCCGCGTGACATGAGTACCGCCATAACCATCGACTCATCCCTGACCGCATCAGTATGGGAATGTTCAAAAACTTCATGAGATAACCAATAAGACAAGAAAGCAGCCAACTCGTGTCGCTCAATGGATCCGGTAGGAGGAGAAGGGGGCTCCCAGCCAGACTCACCTACCAACTTGGGCGCCCACATATTTACCCACAGGTTCAAAGTAGCTCGCCTGGCTGCGGCTTCCTTCTTAACCACAGGCGGAGTTTCGACTTCCTCAGCAGAAAGCACCTCTTTTCTCTTTCTAGGAGCGACTCCTTCGGCGCCTCTCTTAGACGACTTGAGGGGAGCCTGTATCTCGGAAGATGCATCCTCTTCGGCGACCCGTCTCCTTGAATCTGTGCGTGCTTGCTTCAAGAAACGCAATATAAGATTATCACTGTCAGACAGACCACTAGACACATCTTTAAAATCATAACTCCCATGAAGGGGGAGGCTAGTCAAAGATACTACATCCTCCAGTGTAGGCGACGCCTCTCCCCAAGCAAAAAGACATGTATGAACCAGCGGAATCCACCTCAAAGACAAACGAATCATGTCCCGGTTGTTCCTAGTAAGGCGCCAATATCGGGATGAAGAAAGCGCCTCCATCAATTCCAGTTTAATAATCATATCTTTGCAGTAGGGAATCGAAAGCATATACTCTATCCATGGGCGCCATTCCAGACAAGAGTTCGCCCGAGAAAGAAAATCTATCTTAGGAAGCGTGAAGTCGCCACGATAAATACGGATACGTGAAAGGGCAGAAATTGGAAGAAGGGGCGGCTCCTCGATCTCCTCCGCCAACAACCAATTGATGACCTCTTCATCAACAACAGGTGGATCAAAAGAAGTTGGTTTACTAATCTGGCGGAGGAAACCATCATCTAAGAAAGAGGCAACAACAACCGCAGGAGAGGCGCTTTGCCTAAGCTTACTGGCGGACTTCTGTTTTAAAAAGATGGCCTCCCAATTCTTTCCCTTCCCAGGAGGAAAGACTCGCTCCTCCTATGACAGTATGGGAAGCATGTGAGGCGCCTCCTCACCCCCAGAATCTTCATCGCCAAGAGAATTCTCGGTCGCTGAACTTTCGTTGCCGCTCATGAAGAAGGAAATGAAACAAGGGCGTCGGTTCAAAGATTGGAAAAAGAGAGAAGAAGAGAGCACTTGAAGAAAAAGGGAAACAAGGTTTAGACGAGTATTTATAGACTCGGGGATATGTAACTGATGGTAACTGAAATGACACTAGTGGGAGTCGAAAAGACGCAACCCATAAATGATAACCGTCAATACTAACCGCCTCAACCTTCCCAGGAGACAGGAAAGTAACACGTGTACGAACTAAGAGAAAGATGAACAATCACGCAAGGGGACTTGTAGAAACGTACAAGCGTCCGTCACACGTGTATCATGCCAAGACCCCCAAGGATGACACAGAGCGAATGATACCAGGGGACTTGCAGAACATGCAAGCAAGGGTGAGCAGGACAAGGGGACTTGCAAAGAGCAAGTTGATAGGTGTCGTAAAACACCTAATATTATATCTAGTATTTATGCTTTCTTTGCTATTTTCCTTGGGAATTGCATCTCTTATGAGTGTTTTTGAGTTATTAGGTACTTTGGAGTCGCACAGACGAAAAGAAGAAAAAATCACCCGGTTTGAGCAAAAGGGAGAAATTTATCATTTTATAGGCAGACACTAAAAGGAGCTGAGCCAAGGTTAAGGGCCAACTCTGTTGGAGAAACACTACGTACAGGATAGCTAAGGTTAAGGGGTCTTCCAGATGGGTAACCCTTATCAACGTGACTGGGGTGGCTGTATCACTCTCATTTCTTACACTAAAACCTAAATTTCAGAGAAGATTATTTCTCTTATCATTTGTTCTTCCGGCTGCGCCATGAAATTGAGAGAAGTATCGGAGAAACATTATTGTTGAAGAGATTTTGATGGAGGAAAAGGCAGTGAATCTCGTTTTCCACTGATGCTATGAAGTTAACAGGGTTAGAGATGAAGTTGTTGTTGAATTTGAATCGAAGAACTGTGGCTGTGAAGGTTTCCTAAGAAGATGATGCTGTTACGCAGAGAAGATGGAGATGGTCTCAGTCAAATTAGAAATTGAAGATGGTGATTCAAAGTTGGTAAGGAGATTATCAAGGGGTTTTGTCTGAATTAAGTATGGCGAATCGAGGAGTGAATCAGATGGAGTAATGGAGAATGGTTTATGAGAAGAAAGGGGATCTGGTAACATTGAATTTTAGAACAAGAGATGAACCGGAAGAAGAGTGGGTACCAATTTTGTTATGAGTTGTGGTCGATTTGAACTCAAGGAAACAAGTAGAAGGGAATTGAGTTAGGGTTCCTGTGGATGTTCATGGGATTTGAGGAATTGATCGAGAATTCAGGGAGAGTTGAAGTGGTTCTGGTAATGGAGTTGGAGCTGGAGTTGGATGGGGTGTTGTTGGGAATCTGTTGGTGGTGATTATAGAGAAGCTCTCTAGCTTATCATGGTCGAGTCTGGTGGATAATGATGGCTGTTGCCGTTAGCAGGGACTGAGCAGTTCAGGGAATGCTCTTATTGTGATGCAGCTGAGCTTAGAGTGGTGTTGGGATTGAAGTGATGTTGGCAGAGTTAAACCTCCAATGAGTTGAGAAGATTGCATCACAGGGAAACATTGCTGGAGCTCGACTATATTGCTGTTGTGATGGAATTGCAGAAGTTGGTTGTGAAGCTAATGGGTTTGAATATGACAATGCCGTGCTCTAGTGTTGGTGGTGGTCTGTGATGGCAGTGCGCAGCGTTGGATGGATTTCAGTGATGGCGGCTGTGTAGAGCTGGGCTGGCTCTGGTGGAGTTGCAGTGTTAATTGTGTTGAGATGCAGTGAACATAGCCTTGGTGTTGGTTGTTGTTCTAAGCATCAGGTGGTAGTATGGATGTTGCAGACACAGGAAACTAGGTCTTGAAGCTGAGATGAAGTTGAAGTTCAAGCTGCAGGTTCAGCTGAACTGGTGGTGGTGCTGTGTGTTGAGGAAAGGAACTGGAACTGGGATGAAGGCTAGGTGTTGTTGTAGCTGTTACAGCAGAGGTGTTGAACTGGCCCATTGGGTTCTGGTGGTTTGGATGAATGATTACATTTGTAAGAAAAGTGCAGTGGTTGTGGCATTATGCAATGGTTGAAGCCTAGATGTTGTTAGGTTTATCTTGAAGGAATGTATGGAATTGCAGGGTTGGTTCTGTGCATGAAGCGAAGCTGCGGAGGCTAATTGCAGCTGGATTTGCAGCTTAAATGAAGCTGTAATTCATTCAGTGTTGTGGCTGTGTGAAGAACAGAAATGGGAGAATGCCAGGGATGCAGAGATGCAGCTGAGGTTGATTTAGAAAGAAGTGCTTTTTGCAGCTGCAGTTGTGAAGGAGGTATGGCCATCATGGCTGTATAGGTAGTTGTGAAGCACAATGATAGTGAAGCACATTGCAGGCTAGTGCAATGGCCTGAGCCAAGACTAGTCAGCTCACTCAGCCAAGGAAGTGACTGACACACAACCTGACTCAGCTGAGTTAGAGTTTGACTCGGTGCTTGACCGAGTTGACCCGCCGAGTTGGATCGTTGACCGAGTTGACTCGTTGACTGGTGACCGGGTGGACTTTGCCGGTCACCTGAGATACTTTCGGTCGGATTCCGCCAAATTCTACCACAATACCATTTTACGGCGACCGTTTTTGGGCAGAGTTTTCACATGGGTTTTTCTCACACATGGGCTTGGTGGATTTCTTTCTTTTGGACCTTTGAAGATTAGACCTAATTTTGGAAACAAGAGAGCTATTTAAAGGAAAGACTTCTACAACTTTTGGAATCATCATACATTATTCTTGGAACTTTGGAGAGCCGGTTTTGTTTACGCTTCTAGGGTTTGCTTTTGTTCATCTTCTTCTTTTCAATTAATATTATTATGATGAACTCCATAGCTATGAGTAGCTAAACATATTATTGGTTATGGGATAAAAGTTGATTTCCAACATGTTGTTTGATTCAATGAATTAGTTTTTTCTCAATATTTTATTGTTTGTGATTCACAATTAATAGTGTTATATGATTTGATCGTTTGTTTGGTTGAGTCCGGAATCAATCCGATTTACATTCATCTCTAGAGCTATATTAGGGTTTTCAATACGAAAAAGTTGTTTATCCCCGATTCTAAGTAGCATAATTGTGGGTAGTGCTTGTAGTGATATATCCTACTAGTCACAAGTGAATCATAACTTTTGTTAAAACGTTTAGTGCTTTTACACATTCGTTTGCATTGATTAGTCTTATTCCATATAACTTATTGCTTTTAGGGAGTTAAATCTAATTGTGCTTTTACACTTTAGGTTGCTTTCTAGGAAGAATTCACATATGCATCTTTTAATGTGGTTGTGATGAAAACATGGAATTAGCGGGATATACTTGCGATCAAAGTATCCTAGGACTATTAGTAGATGAGAGATTAAAATACCAATTCTAATCATTGATGAAAATACATGTTTGTGAATGATACTATCCCGTGACCAATATCTTCTCCTTATTGATTATTCCAACTATTTGCTTTGCTCTATTTTATTTTTACTTTAGTATTTCGCTAAAACAACAAACATCCCCCCTTGGTTACCTTAGAAACTGAAAATCGCATAACAACAATTGCCTCTCTGTGGATACGAACTCTTCCTTACTTTGTACTTCATTTAAATTTAGTGAGTAAGAAAGTGAAATTATTTTTGACGGATTGACAACCGATCACAAGTCTCCAAGGAATACAAGAACAAGGGGACTTGCGGGAAGGCGCAAGTGCCCAAGGCGGGTTATTCAAGAAGGACGCCGAAAAGGAATAATAGACTGTTGAGAAGGCTAACGCCTTGCCCAAACAGCCAGGGGACTTAATGTAGATACCCGAAAAATACCAAGGAAGAAGTATGGCCTCCCCGTATCCAAAAGGGAGCACGACATAGCATCCCATGCTAAAGAGGATACCAGGTTTCCCCATATCTTAGAGAGGACACTACCAGGCGTGCCCTCCTCTTCAGCAGTCAAGAGCACGTGTAGGGAAGTCACGAGGGAGAAGTCATCTAGAATAATTTGAAGTACAATTGTATATCCAAGGAGGACGGTAGCAAGATAAGGAAAGATAGGAAAGGACACATACCTGACATCCCCCATTTGGGGAAATAACTATAAATATGGGTCTTTCCCAATGAAAGGACTCAGTGATATCATTGTGGGAAATTGTGTTTTACTTCCTGGATCTAGTCTCTACACCCTACTTCTATATGTATCCTGGAAATATCCTACTGTGTACAGTTGCAACGTATAGTTGCAACGCGTCCGTGTCTAGGTCTCACACGCTTGCGCAAATATTTTGGAATATAAACAGATATATGCCTGTTTTTCAACCCGATAGACAAGCATAGGCCTGTTTTTTTCATATTTACAAATGTAAGCCTCCATCCATGTTTCCATCCAAATCCGTTACTTTTGTCAATTACTCGGTCAACAAGGTCAATTTCTCATCTAATGAGATGAGCTAATGACTCGCAATTACCCATTTGCCCTCTATACACGTGTAAATGATAAAGTGTGAAGTAGTGACGTATAACGTTCCTATAGGACCTCTATACACGTGTAACCGAAGACACGTGGTGATCATCCGAGAATGGAGGGAAAAATGGAAGGCCTAGATTATTTCACTTCGTAATTAACGACACCATCATGAGATCTGGGTCGTTTATCTCAATTTCGTTCGATCTCGATGTATTGGGACGGCTGAGATGAAATACACATTCGTGAAAAGGATAGAATATTGAGAAAACATCTTTCAGTTTCTCCATTTCCCCTTCTTCTCTCCATTTTTTCCCTCTGCAACTTTATTTTTTTCTCTGCAATTTTCTTTCTTCTTTGCAATTTTCTCTTTAGTAATCACTGGTTTCTGTTAGATGGGTATACCTAATAGGCCAAAGATACGACCGAGTAAGGTAGATTCAGAGACTATAGAGAAGATGGATAAAAGAAAAAAAAAAGAAACGGAGAAGTAAAACACGAACTGAAAGGTAACAACGAGACACTTATTGTATTTTGTTCAATTTATTGTGGGTATTTTCGATTTCTAGGGTTTATGGGTATTTCAATTTCTTTGGGTTATGGGTATTTTCTAGGGTTTATGGGTATTTCGATTTCTTTGGGTTGTGGGTATTTTCGATTTCTAGGGTTTATGTTGTTTGATTTGTAGATGAATTTGTTGATTTTCGTTTCTCTATGAATTGATTTTTATAGGGTTTGTGTTAGATTTATGTTGTTTGATTTGTAGATGAATCTGTTGATTTCCGTTTCTCTATGAATTGATTTTTATAGGGTTTGTGTTAGATTTTAGGGTTTGTGTTTGATTTTTAGGGTTTGTTTGACCTAGAAATCTGTTGATCTTTCATTGTTTGTGAATCAATTTTCACTCTGTGTATCACTCTGTTTATCACTCTGTTTTTCACTCTGTTTGAATTATGTCTCTTGTAGGTGTGATGTTGTTGTTGACATTATGCCTTTCAGAAGTTTAAAGGTAAATGTGATAGGAACTTGCCACAGTTTAGAGTTTAGGGACTGTGCTAGAGAAGACATGGGTCTTGATAGGTTGAAGGACATGATCAGGCCACAGTTGAGACTCAAGGGTGATGAGAAGATAGACATATTGTGGTCAGATGATGCTTGTACTCCAATGTCATTGGATAGAGAAGAAGAGTTCAAGTCTTTGTGGGATACAACTGAGTTTGATGAGAATGGTTGGAGTCAGGTTTATATGCAAGTGATGGATAGTAGTAAGGATGGTGAGGTTGGTACAATTCCTCCACACAAGTACTTTACACCAGTAAAGAAGACACCCCCAAAGAAGCCTGTATCAAAAAGAAATATCACACCAAAGAAAGCATCGAAGATTCGAACAATGTGATGTTACACCAAAGAAAGAACAGATCAGTTTAAGAAACTCAAGAAGAAACTCAAGCAAGTATCTAATGATGATTGTAGCACACCTAGAAGTTCAAGAAGAAGCCCAAGGCTAGCAGCATTGTTTAAGAAGCAAATTGGAAGAAAAACTAAGAAGAAATTATTTGTTGAAATCTCAGATGATGAAGAAGTATGTGAAGATCCAGCATGCTGTCTGTGCTCTAAATCCAATGAGACCTGTTTGGGCTGAGTAAGTATTATGATATTTCATTGCATTTGTTTTCATTTCTTTGTCCTTTTTTGTCCTTATAATATCCATAATATTTGTCCTTATATGTTTGTCCTTTTGTACTTTGTGATATTTCATTGCATTTGTTCTTTCGCCTCAAATTGGATATGAGCAAAGCATACGATAGTTGGCTCTTTACAATTTTTCCTCCTAAATGGCCAACCTAAGGATTTTTCAATGGAGAAAAGTACATGTTTATTTACATGCTCTCAAACTTTATCTAATATTATAGGATGGTGAAAAGACACCCCCGGAAATCTTTGTTTGGAAGGGTTGCAATACCATCTGGTATCACAAAAGAAATATCCATTCACTTTAGCAAAAAGATGAAAGAAAGCCATTATCGGTGAAGATCATACAACAAGGGTGCAGAACCACGAACTTGAAGATAAGTTTGTGATGATTACTAACCAAATTTGATTCAAACCGCCTTAATTCGGTATATTATATGGCTTGTGCTTTCATACCAAAAAAAGTGCTAAACAAACTTACAAAGATAATTAGAGAACTGGGGGCACACGAGAGAAGAAACTCCCAAAGAGAAAGGAGGCATGGGCATTCGATCACTATCGACTTGAATGATCTAATCGAGATTCCTAAATGATTGTAGCAGTCCACCTAGCCTCGTAAGTGTTCCAAGTTCAAGAAGAAAGGGTGCTTATGGCCCAAAAGATCATCAAGACCACACTATCCCTAGTGTTTTCATTGAGCACAAACCCAGATAGTGATTACATCTCGCTTTGGGAGCTTCGATCTGTGGGGCTTATGGAAAGCAAGGAATAGTTTAGTGTTTACTTCAGGTACATTAAATTCTCAAAGTACTTTATGATATTTCTACAATGAAACACCATCAAAATTAACGTTGATGCGGCACTGCCATTTGTTTTCATTTCTTTGTCCTTTTTTGTCCTTATAATATCCATAATATTTAGCATAAAATCCGGTTGATATATTATATTCATTGCTTGGAATCTTGACCTCTTAATTTGTTTTCATTTGTTTTCATTTCATTTCATTTCTTAACCGTTGGGTATTGTTGCGGGTATTGTGACAAGTATTATTGGGTTGACAGCTACAAGAGAACATATGGTCAAGAATTCAACCCATTGTTGGGCCCAGAAGACTATGAAAAGGTACATTATGGTCAAGTATTATTGCTTTTGTCATTATCATTTGTTGTGCAATAAATAAAATATCCATATTTGATTCCTTTAGGGTTTCATACTTTCTTTCTTTCCTTCTTCTTATCCAGACAGCATTGAAAGAGATGATAAAACCTCCAGTGAACATCATAAAACCAGGTAGACCAAGGGGAAAAAGAATTAGAGCCTATGATGAACCTCAACCCACAGGAAAGAAGGGTAGAAGATGCAAGAGATGTGGAGAAACAGGTCATTATGAAAAGACTTGTCTTTGGAGGAGCAGAGTTGGTTCTAATCCAAAGGTACCAAAGGCTAGAACATGTGTTGATGGTGATACTCACATTGACTTATGAATCAGTCCATCAAAGAGGAACAAGAAAGCTGCAAAAGTTGTTTATGGTTCATCTGCAGTCAAAGTACCAAAGTGTAAGGGGTGGAACTAAGACAAAATCCAATAGCCAGAGTTGTGTTGGTGAATCATCTAAGCAAGCTGCTGCAAGATCTGAAAAAGGTGTCAAGGGAAAGACAAAAGCAAAAGTTGGATCTTCTCAAACCTCATGTATGAATCAGAATTTCAAGAAGATTGGTTCAGTTAGCAACAATGTCACCTTTATAGTGTCAGATCCAAAGAACAAGAAGAAATCAAAGAAGTATATGAAGATCTGAGTTGGTTATGTTGATTGAGTTTCATTTTGTGTAGAAGATCCGAGTTAGTTATCTTTGATTGAGTTTCATTTCATGTTGGAAGTTTCTTTTTCACTTTGGATTGTTGGTGCAGTTTTAAGTTTGAACTTTGGATATGAGTTGAAAGTTTCTTTTGCATAACATTTTATGGAATGTTCAATTTCAACTTCTGTTTCATTACATTTTCAGATTTTTCTTAAACTCATTACATACTTCTAGTACTTTTCCTTTCAGTATCTCTTTTTTTTCAATTACAAGTGCATCCGAAGCCCATCTGAAAGCATCACAGTCTTTTTTTCTTACATACCGAGATATGCTATATTCGGATTGTGTTGATTCTTACAAACCTTTAGTTGTAACTTTGAATTGCAGTTGTGTTTGAAGCAGGGGAGATTGTTTAATGGACAATTATTGAAACAATGGTTCTCATCTCCACAGGCACTGCATCTATGTTGGCTTGGAAGCTTGATTTGAAGTGATTTAGCTGGAGAAGAAGCAAGATCAAACCACTCAAAGTAGTTGCAGGTGGGATTCAAACATTTGAAGAAGCCCCTTCCATTTGTTTGATCGGTTTTAGATCTCAATAAAGCTCTAACTCCATTACAAGGTACATGTTTGCACCTTGAATATACCCAGGGACAACTCTTGGTTTCATGGTCTTCTTTGTCACACATATCACAATGCACCTTGATACTGCTAGTGCTGCATTTTGATGAAGGATGAACACCACCAACCATTTTCAGATCTGAATGAAAATGAGACAGAGAAGAAGATATGGAGAAGATATGAAGAAGATATGCTTTTATTGGAGATTATCCTGCCGTTGGGTACTGTGGGGGCCACATTTTTACTGACACGTGGCAGAATCTATGACATGTACAGAAACACGTGTTTACACAGTCAGCACCGAGTCCCCGTGCAGAATCGACGATTTAAACATTAACTCGGTGAGTTTAATGAGTCGAAGGGCTTAAAAGTCTTTTCAGAACACACTAACGGTGCCAAAAAGGTGGATAACCACCGTTAGTCGTTTTTTGAAAAAAACGGTCAAAATCGGCCTAGATTTGTAATTTTCAAAAAGACGGGCCTATGATTGTCACCCTGGAAAAAAACAGGCCTATATTTGTTTTTCACCCAAATATTGTCCCGGCATAATACCAAGACCTCCAACACAGGCGTTACATGAAAGTAACTTTTGGAAGCTTATCCCCAATTAAAAACACCACCAATTGAATAATAAATATCATATGGAGGAACTTTCATAGCAAACACTCGAGACTTCGTCGGTTAGTTTCTTTTGAGATATATAGTAAAAGGCCCAAGGAACAGATTTGATGTTTCTCTGGGTGTAATTTTCAAATTTCAATGACCATGCCTTGCAAATTTACTACAGACGTAGCAATGCAATCGATTTTGGAACATATGATACATTTTATGTAATTGTCCAACGTTATCAATTTTTACAAGTGTTTTACCCTTCATATCTATCTACTGTTTCTGTTCTTAAAAGAGTTCTCTGCTCAGATTTTCATCAGCAAGAAGAGACTACAGTTGCAAATGTTTTTGACATGTATGTGTACAATAGGACCAAGGGGAAAGTGAGTGATGCCCGAATAACAATCACTCAGCTAATGCCTAAATCCTGAAAAATCCTGATGCGCAGTTGCCAGTTTATGTATTTTACTGGGCTGGCTTCAGCCGAACAAGTGCTGAGATATTTTTCTCCCCATTGGGCCTGAGAAGCGGTTCAAACGTACGGGTATATGTTCAAAATTTCCCACTTGATTGGATAGATCATGACATCGTACATGATTCCATGATCGAAAGCTCATATGTTTTTCCACCAGTTGGAATGTTAGATACAGCGACGCGGTCGGTTTTCACCAAAAGTCCCACAGGGCCGCAAGGAAGTCATCGGTTAATAAGATGAGATACATGTCATGTTAAATGTATACTACTTTTCTTTTATACGAGTATGCCCATTGATAGCCCTCCAGGTCCATCCAGTTTCATGCCGACTTTGGCAACTTTCTTCTTCGTTTCTCGGTGAAGAAGATGTCGATTGTGACCATTCTTTTTCTGGACAAGACAAACACTGAAAGGACATTGCTTTCCTAGTAAGTTAGACATTTAGAATGGATTGCAACAAATGGATAAGTTTAATGTACATTTTCAGCGACCCTTCTTTACAAATGCTAAACTTATTGCTTTATCAGCAAGCCAATTGATCCATTTAAGGTCAAATGAAGAACTCTAGCTGGTCAAAAGACTACAGAGTGCCATGTTATTTAACAGTAGTAAAATTTACACTTTCCTCACGTGCATTCATGGGGTTCGATACACAAGCAAGAAAAAGTAAAGAGTACGGCCTTTCGTCAAAAGAACCAAACTGTACTTGTAGTATACACCCAGTCGAGTAGTTAACCAGAGGTTAAAGCCCAAAATGCTAGCTATCCCCAACCCATTTTCGCCATGAGATGTCGTGGAGATAGTGGTCTAGTGCCAACAAAAGGGCCCTTGTTAATCTCAATCCAAGGGATCTAAAGATAGAGTCACAGAGTTACAAAGCTTGAATCATGCGGTGCAGGATAATGAATGAAGTGGTGAAGGTTAACAGGCCGGCACAGGCTGTTATTCACGTGTGTTGCATGGTTCTGTTATTCACACAACTTATGTTGCACGTGTATGTGTCGGTCATGTTATGTTGTAGTAATCTTTAAATACTGTCATTACTACAACTGAAGTTTGTAATGAATATGTTTGTAATTCATTATACTGTTCTTCAATAATCATCATTAACACCATGTTACTATGGTATCAGACAGGTTAGGGTTAGCTTTGATTAGTATTAATTCCTTTTTCGATCATATTCTTCACAACAGAAACTTCAATTCTGTTGTTGAATCATCTCTATCTAATCGTTTCAGAGATTTCTTATGTGTGTTCGTTGGTGATTCTGTCATGTATTCATCTTCTTTGAGTTTCTTGCTTTACATCTCAAATTCAATTGTTGTTTTGATCTGGTCATACGCAATCTTTGCTCACAATCACTACGGTGAGATCTTGATTTCATTCTTTTCGACAAATTTTCCTGGTTTTTACTTTCTTGAATCTCAGATCTGTTTATGATTCAAGAATTTGGTTCTTCCTCATCAATGGAGAATCCTACTGCATCTTCTTTTTCAAAAGTTCCGCTCAATCAAATCACTACCTTTGTTCATCTCAAACTCACAGAGGACAATTACTTCACATGAAGAAATTTAAAGAAATTTCTTGTTGGTACCTATCCTTGTCCTGTTCAATACACCTCTCCGAGAAATGAAGCTAATGGAATTGAGAATCCTAATTGAAAAAGCGGGGGTAAAACAACCACACCCAATATTTCGCTTAGCAATCTGTATGGACTAACTCCAATATACTTTTAAGAGAATCAACTAGACAGTCAGACTCAATCTCAATAAAAGTATATCAAAGAGTTATATCTCACTTTCTCGATTCAATACTTACTCAAGCAAATAGAAATCTGCGAGTCTAATTGAATACGAGAGAAAACACTTGAACGGTACCAAATACCAATGTTCAAGGATCAATCAATTTCAATCAACAACCAAAGGTTGGATTGACCAATTGATCGATTCAAACGCACAACCTGTGATATTTTAATTATATAACAAAATATAATGCGGAAAAGAAATAACATAGACACCAGAAGTTTTGTTAACGAGGAAACCGCAAATGCAGAAAAAACCCCGGGACCTAGTCCAGATTGAACACACATTGTATTAAGCCGCTACATACACTAGCCTACTACAAACTAACTTCAGTCTGGACTGTAGTTGAACCCCAATCAATCTCACACTGATCCAAGGTACAGTTGCGCTCCTTACGTCTCTGATCCCAGCAAGATACTACGCACTTGATTCCCTTAGATGATCTTACCCACAACTAAGACTTGCTACGACCCAAAGTCGAAGACTTTAATAAGCAAATCTGTATCACACAGAAAAGTCTACGATAATAGATAAATCTGTCTCCCACAGAAATACCTACGAGTTTTTATTTCGTCTTTTGATAAATCAAGGTGAACAGGAACCAATTGATAACCCGGACTTATATTCCCGAAGAACAGCCTAGTATTATCAATCACCTCACACTAATCATAATTGACTAGCGAAAGAAAATATTGCGGAATCACAAACGATGAGACGAAGATGTTTGTGACTTCTTTTATATCTTGCCTATCGGAGAAATCAATCTCAAGCCAATCTTTACGATTGTACTTAGTACGATAGAAACATCAAGATCAGATCACACAACTACGAGAAAGTTGTATCGGTCGGGCTTCACAATACCAATGAAGTCTTCAAGTCGTTAACCTACAGGGTCTCGATAGAAACCTAAGGTTAAAGGAGAATCGACTCTAGCTTATACAACTAGTATCACACAGGAGGTGTGGGGATTGGGTTTCCCAGTTGCTAGAGTTCTCCCTTATATAGTCTTTCAAATCAGGGTTTGCAATCAATGTTAGCTTAGTAACAAAGCTTTTAATATTCACCGTTAGATGAAAACCTGATTATATTCAAGCTAATATCTTTCAACCGTTATATCGAAACTTAGCTTGTTACACACAAATGAAATGCACGTTTTTAGGTTTGTGTAACCGTACCCAAACATGTACATTTAGTTGGTTCAACAATAGTTAACCAAATGGTCAGCCATATGAGCACTTTCATATCAACCATATTCTTCTTTACCATAACTAGTTCAAATGACTCAAATGAACTAGTTATAGAGTTGTTCAATTTCTTAGATCTTTATAATAGACACAATTGAAACAAAAACGATTTGATTCACTCGAATCAATTCATGAACTTTATAGCCACGGTTTGCAATTAAGCATTCCTTAGTTTATATAAGTTTAAGTTCAAAAATAATCGTTTTTAGAAAATAACCAACTTAAGTACGCGGACTTAAGTACCCGGATTAAGTTTGTTTTTAGTTTACAAACTCCAGCAGAATTTCTCAAGATGAGAACTTTCGACAGTACGCGGACTCTAGTTCCGGTTTTCCTGAGCAGCAAAGTACGCATACTTTGGTTCAAGGAATAAGGACTTAGACACATATGTGTTACAAGACAATGTTTATATCCTTCCATGGTTATGTAATCTAAACTCTCATTTCAATCATTGAAACATTCTTAGAGGACGTTATATAGTTGTTATTCACAAACCATTTTTCGTCAAAGCCATTTTCAAGTGATTGAAACTTAACATGACTTTCGTCACTAGTAAAGATGAACTTGGCCAAAGCGAAAGCTTACCAACACATATTTCGAGAAATAGATAGCGAGATAAACTCGGCTCGAAATAGAAAATGTGTATAATCATAGCAAAACGACATTTGTCTCAAGATAAGAGATAAAGTAGATAGACTTTTGAGTGATAGATAAGTTCAAGTCTCCACATACCTTTAATTCGATGAAGTTCCACCAGTTCCTTGAGTAGTTCTTCCTCTTTGTATGATGATCGCCATGGAGTCTTGAGCACAACTACACTTTCTATCCTAGTCCGAGACTTAGCTAATAGTAGACTAGAAATCAAGACATATAGTTTTGATCACTAACATTGACAAACATGCTTGAGATAGCAACACATGCTAGTTCAACCGAGCAGTGCTCTAACAATCTCCCCCTTTGTCAATTTTAGTGACAAAACTATTAATACATATGGAATACAAAAATAGATAAATAAACTTTTGTAGCTTCTTTTCCACATGCCTGATCTTCTTGGTTCTTCAACATTACTCGAAATCTTCGTCACTTCCAAGTACTCCAATGATTACAAAGGTTGTAAGTTTAGCATCATCGTTGTTGAAAATCCATAGCCATAACAATGAGAAAACAAGAATTCTCAATCATTGTTACACAATGTCATAGTATTATTACACAACATCAAGTTCAATTGCATCACAACTTCGACAACAATACTATGGTGATATGTATCACTCCCCCTTAGTCAATACTCCATCTCACATGGAAACCACTCCCCCTTACATAATGATCCGAAAACCATATGTATTTGTAGTGTGAACTACACATTAATTCTCCCCTTTTTTATCAATAAAATTGGCAAAGGTACGAAAACTAGTGGGATCCTAATGAAATTTCCATAGAGACATTTCATGACCAAAAGAAAGTACATATCAACTTTTTAGATGCAATCATATATCCGAAGCTAAATGCTTTCATCAAGGAGTTTATAAAGATACAAGATAACCCCTATAATATTCCACAGCTGCACTCCCCACAAAGATTTGGCAATTAAGCACAAGTTCAGTTGAGAACTCTCCCCCATAAAATGTCATTCCCGAAAGAAAAACAAGAGCGACCTTACTTTCACCAGAAAAAAAGGATTTCTTTGGACATAACAAATCACATACGAATATGAATTTGAATCCAAATAATACTCAATTAAATTTACCACAAGAAAACCCATGATTAATCTAATCGGAAATGCTCAACATAAGAGAACTAACGGAGCCGCACAATATATTCATAAAATATGGATCATGGAAGATCTATACTGCGGAATAAACAAGGATTCATTCTATTTTCCATCACTATTTGCAGAATGACATACAATAGACATAATCCTCATAAACAAAAGTTCTATCCTTTCTTTCATCAAAATATGACATAAAAGGCTTTAACTTTTGTAATGTCAAAAGTTCATTCATTTTTTTTTATCAATACATGCATATCGACATATGAAAGACTTAACTTTTGACAAAGTATGGGACAATCATAGTTCACGGACGCAAACACACATATCCCATAACAAATTGCAATATATGAAACCATAAAGATTAATACTGCAAAAATCATCTTCCAAACATTTTTTTAGAATTTAAACAAATAAACCTAAAAACATGAAGATGAGAACGTTGGACATAGCTATGTGTAATCACAATAATGGCTATCCCAAACTCTAGTTATTCTTCTAAATAAAACAAGAAATAAAATTCCCATCAGAAGATTTACTAGACAACTAAAATCACAATTTACTCATCATCTTCATCATCGGAAACACTCCAAGATGCTTGAATCATGTTCAATTCTTCCTTGAGCTCGGGAAACTTAGTTGCAACCAATGACAATTGTTCTTGCACGCACTTCACCCTTGAATTGACCATACACACACCCTTGTGAATTTTTTGAAGAAGACTCAAGGTGGTAGGATCGCAAAAACCTTCAAGGGAATCATCTCTTTGTCTTTTGCACACATTCTACCTTATACGTTTGAAAGTACATGGACGAACGAGTTTGGGAACCCCAAGAGAATTGGCAATTGAATCAAAACCACGTTCACGGAAAATTTGACTAATCAAGCAATGGTAACCTAACTTCTTGTTGGGTGAAGTCATCGAAGTCATTTGAAAGATGATGAAACCACAAATATCGAGACTCGGAACACCCAATTCAAGGAAATAGACCAATTCCGCAAACTCGCGACTCCACCGAGAATTCTCAATTGTGGAGGGACAAAGGTTAGAGATACCAAGTTTTCCGAAAGCCATCAAGGCCACACTAAGAACATTAGTAGGAAATTTCCCTTGATTCCAAGCAACGTTCTTACCACAAAGACCAAGAGAGATGTCTTCATGCGATGGTCGTTCATCACTTGGCCTAGGTAGATGAACATTTCCCAACGAAATTTTTTTAGTCTTCGAAATCAACTCTCTATTAACAAGAAATCTTTCTCTATTTATCATGGTTTTGAATTCCATTTTTTCGACATCAACATCATGAAAGTTGGCATAGAAAATTCTTGTGAGAGTATCAAATCCTTGACCAAGACCATCAAAGATGTTTCCAAGATTGATTTTTTCAAAGCAAACTAAATCCTCTTTATGTCCAATAGATGAATCCAATTTCTTTTCTAAAATAAAACTCATAGATGAAATCCTTTCAAAAACATTAGCACAAGAATCATTGAGAAATCTAATTTTAATAGAATTTTGGTCTAAAGGAAGATTCATGCTAGAGGAACCCAAACTTTTTGAATTTCTTTTTGAAACCTTGAAATTCATCATGAGATCTAGAAATTGGAGAGAAGCAAGAGGAAATCACTTACTTGGAATGAACTTTGACCACCCCTTTGTCTTATTTTCCTCAAAGGAAGATTTAATGGAGGAATATCATGAACCCTAGAAAGTTCACGTACGTGGACTGATGGGAGGAAGAAGAAGGTACGCGTACTTCTTCTTTATAAGCTCACTGATGGGCTTGGACCCGTTTATGAACCGCGACCCACAAAAGGAATGTGGGATTTTCTTTGATGTTCGCATATCAAGGTTGTGCATCCCGTGACAACACAATTTGTGAGAAGAACTGGATGCAGTAGAAAGCTTATTCGAAAATCCAAGAAGGATATCATTTTAACTCAACCGTACACAAATCAAACCATTTCTTGCCCCATCTCAAGATATATACAAATGGGGTAGTGCCAGGCTTGTTAGCAAGAGGCATGATGTGCAGAGAGATCCTCATGTAACATTTCTGGTTGATATTTGTGAGTAGTCCCAGTGATATAATCAAAGTAATGATGATAATCAGGGTTGTCAGAGCTTTCTATCTTCTTTTTTTATATGACTAGAAAGAAGATTCTTCCGATTCCTTGACCCTGTGTCAAAAACATGAGAACCCGCATTAGATCTACTTGTGTTGACTGAGTATTTAGTCCGTACATCATTATTCCATAGTTTTACATGTACAAAACTTTTATCCGGTCGATTCTTAAACTTAACAGAATTAAGTTTGAATTTAAAAACGCTTTCGAAAGCTCTAAATAGATCCTTGTCAATTGATCCATTACGATAGTATTTATCAAAAAGATTAAGAGTTAATCTAGTGAGATTCCATATCTTTGAGCGTAACGAACATTTTCTCAATCTTCCCTTCTTTTTATTTTTTTCTTTGGATTGTTTCTCATCATCTAAGTTTTCCAAGTTCTTAGATGTAATGAGACTATCATGAGAAACCAGAGGTTTTGTCCATAATAATCTTTGAACAATCTTTAAGAATTTCTGGCGTGCGTTACAGATGCCAAGAGCAAGTTTTCCAAAGAAATTTCCCATATGGCAATTTTTAAGGATCAAACAAACACAAACTTATTAGGTTTATCGTGTTTGCCCGCTCTGATGCAAATTGAAAAAGCGGGGGTACAACAACCACACCCAATATTTTGCTTAGCAATCTGTATTTACTAACTCCAATATACTTTTAAGAGAATCAATTAGACAGTCAGACTTAATCTTAATAAAAGTATATCTCACTTTCTCGATTCAATACTTACTCAAGCAAATAGAAATCTGCGAGTCTAATTGAATATAGAGAAAACACTTGAACGGTACCAAAGACCAATGTTCAAGGATCAATCAATTTCAATCAACAACCAAAGGTTGGATTTCCCAATTGATCAATTCAAACGCACAACCTGTGATATTTCAATTATATAACAAAACATAATGCGGAAAAGAAATAACACAGACACCAGAAGTTTTGTTAACGAGGAAACCGCAAATGCAAAAAAACCCCTGGACCTAGTCCAGATTGAACACACATTGTATTAAGCCGCTACAGACACTAGC
This sequence comes from Papaver armeniacum, assembly GCA_023531295.1. Lineage (NCBI taxonomy): Eukaryota > Viridiplantae > Streptophyta > Magnoliopsida > Ranunculales > Papaveraceae > Papaver > Papaver armeniacum. The sequence goes on from JAJJWW010019137.1 coordinate 138,242, forward strand.
CTACTACAAACTAACTTCGGTCTGGACTGTAGTTGAACCCCAATCAATCTCACACTGATCCAAGGTACATTTGCGCTCCTTACGTCTCTGATCCCAGCAGTTTACTACGCACTTGATTCCCTTAGCTGATCTCACCCACAACTAAGAGTTGCTACGACCCAAAGTCGAAGACTTTAATAAACAAATATATATCACACAGAAAAGTCTACGGTAATAGATAAATTTGTCTCCCACAGAAATACCTACGAGTTTTTGTTCCGTCTTTTGATAAATCAAGGTGAACAGGAACCAATTGATAACCCGTACTTATATTCCCGAAGAACAGCCTAGTATTATCAATCACCTCACAATAATCTTAATCGACTAGCGAAAGAAGATATTGCGGAATCACAAACGATGAGATGAAGATGTTTGTGACTTATTTTATATCTTGCCTATCGAAGAAATCAATCTCAAGCCAATCCTTACGATTGTACTTAGTACGATAGACACAGCAAGATCAGATCACACAACTACGATAAAGTAGTATCGGCCTGGCTTCACAATCCTAATGAAGTTTTCAAGTCGTTAACCTACAGGGTCTCCATAAAAACCTAAGGTTAAAGGAGAATCGAATCTAGCTTATACAACTAGTATCACACAGGAGGTATGGGGATTAGGTTTCCCATTTGCTAGAGTTGTCCCTTATATAATCTTTCAAATCAGGGTTTGCAATCAATGTTAGCTTAGTAACAAAGCATTCCATATTCACCGTTAGATGAAAACCTGATTATATTCAAGCTAATATCTTTCAACCGTTAGATCGAAACTTAGCTTGTTACACACAAATGAAATGCACGTTTTTAGGTTTGTGTAACCGTACCCAAACATGTACATTTAGTTGGTTCAACAGTAGTTAACCAAATGGTTAGCCATATGAGCACTTTCATATCAACCATATTCTTCTTTACCATAACTAGTTCAAATGACTCAAATAAACTAGTTAGAGAGTTATTCAATTGCTTAGATCTTTATAATAGACACAATTGAAACAAAAACGATTTGATTCACTCGAATCGATTCATGAACTTTATAGCCACGGTTTGCAATTATGCATTCCTTAGTTTATATAAGTTTAAGTTCACAAATAATCGTTTTTAGAAAATAACCAACTTAAGTACGCGAACTGGTACGCGGACTTAAGTACCCGGAATAAGTTTGTTTTTCGTTTACAAACTCCGGCAGAAATTCTCGGGATGAGAACTTCCGACAGTACGCGGACTTGGTACGCGAACTCTAGTTCTGGTTTTCCTGAGCAGCAAAGTACGCATACTTTGGTTTCAAGGAATAAGGACTTACACACATATGTGTTACCACACAATGTTTATATCCTTCCATGGTTATATAATCTAAACTCTCATTTCAATCATTGAAACATTCTTAGAGGACGTTATATAGTTGTTATTCACAAACCATTTTCAAGTGATTGAAACTTAACATGACTTTCGTCACTAGTAAAGATGAACTTGGCGAAAGCGAAAGCTTACCAACATATATTTCGAGAAATAGATAAGCAAGATAAACTCGGCTCGAAATAGCAAATGTGTTTAATCATAGTCTATATAGCAAAACGACTTTTGTCTCAAGATAGGAGATAGAGTAGATAGACTTTTGAGCGATAGATAAGTTCAAGTCTCCACATACCTTTTAGTCGATGAAGTTTCACCAGTTCCTTGAGTAGTTCTTCGTCTTTGTATGATGATCGCCATGGAGTATTGAGCACAACTACACTTTCTATCCTAGTCCGAGACTTAGCTAATAGTAGACTATAAATCAAGACTTATAGTTTTGATCACTAACATCGACAAACATGCTTGAGATAGCAACACATGCGAGTTCGACCTAGTAGTGCTCTAACACTAAATCGATAGACTGGTTAGAAGAGGATTCAACAATCATTATGTGGATAAATTCGACTATCTCTGATTCAATCATTGCGTGTTTCTCAATATCTACATATTCCTATCAACTTTGGAAGAGTATTGAAGAACGCTTTACTAGATCATCATCTACACACTCCATTCAGTTACGTACTAAGATTGTTACTCTAACTCAAGGTGACAAATCCATTCCTGCGCTTATTAATGAAATCAAACTTTTATCTGATCAATTGGCTGTTGCTAGTGAAATTGTGTCTGATAGAGAATTGGTTGTTATCACTCTTAAGGATTTAAATTCAGATTACATTCCTTTTGCTACTTCCATGAGACACAGAATCCTCCCATCACTAGTATTGAGTTTCATAATAATTTACTCAGTGAAGAATCTATTGTAAGTGAGAGGCTTAAGAACACTAAACATGAAAAGGATACTAAAGTTTTTCTTTCTAACAACAATTTTAGAGGTTCTTCTAGTAGAGGTCATTACAGAGGGAGATATTCCAATGGTGGAAGATATCCTAATCCTGTAATTTTTTCAAGACCTGCTTATGGAAGAGGAAATGCTACAAGTGACAATACGCCTTGCAAAATATGCCAATCTGACACACATCTTGCTCCAAATTGCAATCAAAGGTTGAATTTATCTTACAAGGGGAGAGCACCACCAAAAAATCTTAATGACATGCTTGCAGCAGCAGACATATTTGACAAAGATGAATGAATTATATATAGTGGTGCTAATAGTCATATCACAGCTGATGCATCCTTATTACAAGAAGCTACATCTTATGATGGTACTGAAATCATTAACACATAAAATGGAGAAGGTGTGCCTATAACTCATACATGACACTCTAGTAGAACTGTCAATGATCATTCTTTTAACTTAAATGATATTCTTCTTGTTCCTCAAGATGCTCATAATCTTTTATCAGCTCATAAATTTACTTCAGACAATAATTGTTCTCTAAATATTTATTCTCATGGTTTCTCTGTGAAGGATCGGACTTCTGGGAAGATTCTCTTCCAAGGTACACATAAAAATGGCCTCTATCAAATCAACTTTCACTCTTCTCATCATGCTTAATCCTCCACAATAAGTGACACTGCTCCTCTTCATAATAGATTTGGTCATCCATCATTTCAAACCCTTCAGAAAATTTGTAAAACATTGAATATAATAAATGTTTCTAATAAGCCTTTTTGTTGTATTGAATGCAAGCTATGTAGATCTCAAAAATTACCATTTCAACTTTTAACTACAATAGCACAACAGCCTCTGGAGTTGTTGCACATGAACCTCTGGGGTCCTTGTCATGTTGCATCTATATCAGGCAGTTTGTATTATGCAAATATTATTTATGAATATACAAAGTATTGATGGTTATTCTTTCGTCTTTTAAAGCTGATTTTAAGTATGCTTTTGTCTCTTTTGTTACTAGAATAGAGAATTTGCTTTCAAAGTCAGTTATCACAATTAGAACGGATAATGGTGAAGAGCTTTTAAACACTTTTTTAGCTCAATACTGTCACTCAAGTGCGCAAAATCCGGCTTGAAATTCAAGAGGCGTAAGGAACGCAACTGTACCTTGATCAGTGTGAGATTGATTAGGGATAACCAACATTCCAGTCCGAAGTTAGCTTGGTAGTAGGCTAGTGTCTGTAGCATCTTAATACAGTGTGGTGTTCAAATATGAACTAGGTCCCAGGGTTTTTTTGCATTTTTGGTTTCCTCGTTAACAAAATTTCTGGTGTCTGTGTTATTTCTTTTCCGTATTATATTTTGTTATATAATTGAAATATCACAGGTTGTGCATTGAATCGATCAATTGGCAAATCCAACCTTTGGTTGTTGATTGATCCTTGAACATTGGTCTTTGGTACCGTTCAAGTTGTTTCACATAATAATCAGGCTCACTGATTTCTATCTGTTTAATTTGATGATTACATTGTATATCTCTTGGATATACTTTTCTTGAGATTGAGTCTGACTGTCTAGTTGATTCTCTCGAATATATATAGGAGTTGTCCATACGGATTGTTAAGCGAAATATTGGGTGTGGTTGTTAGAACCCCGCCTTTTCAATTGGTATCAGAACATGCAAACACGTTTAAGACCTCATAAGTCTATGTTTGTAAGAGATCTGACTATATGGACATAGGTGATATCTCTATAAACGTACCACCAGTCTTCGATGGCTCAAATTACTTATGGTGGAAAATTTCTATGCGTGCCTTCCTTCAAGCGCGTGATTTTCAATTATGGGTTTATGTTATTAATGTCTACGATACTCTGGTTGTTACAATAGGCAATGTAACTGTTCCTAAGGATATTGGTGATAATGATGTTGTTGAGATTCTTGCTGCAAAGCAAAATTCTGACGGATTGAATGCAATCATCCATGCCATTATCCCAGATCTTCAGCACCATGTGTCTACATGCACTCGTTCTAAATATGTTTGGGATATCTTAGAAACCGTATTTGAAGGGAATACCTGTGAAAAAGAATCTAGGATTCAGAACCTAAATTCTTATTGGGAAAACCTTCGTATGGCAGATGAAGATTCATTTGATGAGTTTAATCACAAGGTGTCTGAAATTGTTAATGCATCTGATAGGTGTGATAAACACCTTGATATTTATCTATTATTTATGCTTTCTTTGCGAGTTTTCATGTAAATTATGTATCTTATGTGTGCTTTTGAGCTAATCAGGTACTTTGGAGTCATTTGGAGCAAAAGAAGATGAAATAATTCATTTGAAGCGGAAAAGACAAAAATGGAATTCACAGGTGATATTTGGAGCGGGCTAAGGTGCGCGAGAAGGAGGTTTAGAATGATCTGTCAGTTTTCCATAACTGATATTGAGTGAATAGAGGTTTAGGTTGTCGGTTATTCAGAACCGACAAGCCATATATGGACTGGGTGGCCCTTATCCTATTTTTGAGTGCCTGGATTTATTTTCATTCCTACCATAACCCTAAACTCAAGAGAAATTCGTTCTCTTATCATTACGCCAAGAATTTAGAAAAGACGGGAAGTGAAAAATGGATGCGCCATTAATGGTCAAGATCGACAGAGTCACAGAGAGAACGGATAATTGCAGCTGATTACATATGGGTATTTTTTGATTGATGTTGGAGGAAGAATTCGCTTCCAGATGAATTGAGAAATGGAAGAAGAGGAATTAGATCTGGTGATGTTAGACTTTGGTTGATTTTGAGCTTGAATTCAGGAAGGAAAAGGTAATGAGATGGTGTTTGTGCTACCATTATAATCGACGGTGATTCAAGAAGAGAGGGTTTGATGGAGATGAAGATTCAGAAGCTAATTTACAGTTAAATGAGAAATTGGTGATGATTCTGTGTATAAGATGAAGATGTTCTTGATGATTCCGTTGAAGAAGAGATGGGGCTGTTGTGTCACTGTCGGAGATGACAAGCAGCTGTTGATGGGGTATTTAGAGTGTCGATTGAAGAATGGGTGACTGCCAAGAAGATGAAGCTGTTGCTGGTTGTATGATGATGAACAACAAAGTAAGAGGAAAGGGTTTCTGAATCTGATGATGGTAGAACTGATATTTGAGCAGATGAAGGAAGAACTGGAGATGCAGAAATTGTTAGTGGATTTGGTTCTACATCGTTCTATTAATGGAATTCAAGATGGTGGTTACAATGGGTCTTGGTTGAATCGAAGTCGGAGAAGAGACGGTTAATCTGAAGATTGTGAATTAAAGCTTCTGTCAGATTGAACTGAGATGGATTTGATGGCCTTGTTGCAGTTGCTGGGTCTGTTCTGATGATTGTTGCTGCAATTAGGCTTGAATTAAAAATGCAGGGGTTAAGAAACTGGTAATAGATGGGTTTTTGTCAAGTTAGCAGAGTGGTGTTGTTACTTTGCAGCTGGAGTTATGAGTAAACAAGTCAAGTACTAGATGTTAATGGAGCCGTTGAAGCTACAACTGTTGCAGTGAAGTATGGCTTGAGACTGAGGTGTTGTTGTAGATTTGAGTGCTGCGACACAATGGATTGATGCAGTGATGACTTGTGTATATGGATTTGATATTGCAGGTGCAGTTTTGATGTTGCTGATACAAATTTGGCTTGACATTGTGTATGAAGCTATAGAATGAGTCGCAATAGATGCAGTTAGATGAATGTTAGGTTTGCACTGAAGGTTGTGGCAATGGCTAGGAGATTGCAGGTCTTAAGTGCACTGGTGATGCTATTGGAGCTGAAACTGCATAGATGGACCAGGTGGAGATGAAATGGCGTAGAAGCTGGCTTGTGATGATTGAGAAGATAAATTACGCAGGGAATGGTCGTTGCTGCAACTACGCAGTGTTGCAGTCGAGTTGAAGCGAAGAATGTGTGTGAAGTTATAGTATGGAGCTGAAATATGAACTACAGTGTTGATAAGGTTGGCAGACTAATGGAAGATGCCACTGAAGATTGTGCAGATTGAGACTATGGTTGTATGCTAGTGCAGGCAGTGCTGTAGAAGGCAGGATTACTGGGAACAGGTGGTAGTAGTACTATTGGCTTGAGGTTCTGGTGATGCTATAATTGAGAAACAAGAACGTGAATTTGATGTTGTCTGAGATGGTGGTATTGTGTTAAAGCTCAGATTAACTAATGGACATGCCATTGAATCAGAGATGGGATTGCAGTTATGATGTGAATTGATGGTGTCAGGTGGTGGACAGAGAGAAGCTACAGGAATCCACAAAGTGCAGGCATGAACTAAAATGGTAGACTGAAGTACAGCTGGAGTTCAATCTGAACTAGGAACTGCAGGGTTGAGTTGAGTTGCAGGCAAGGGAATGGCTCCATAAGCAGTGTGTTTTGCTGTTGCAAATGGTGATGAGGAATAGCTGCTGCCAAGACAAGGAAGAACGAAAGCCGAAGCAATAAAATGGTGTTGTTGCAGCTGAGAGTGAGATGATTTTGTATTTGATTGTGCTGTTGTTACAGGTGGTAGTGGTACTGTTGAATTTGGGTTGAAGTTGAAGGACTTGAGGCACTGCGGGTTGTAGTGCAAATGCAGCTGATGTGTGGAAGTGGCAGAGAAGTGTGCAAGCCACTATGGCTGGAAGTGAAGCAGTGATGCACCATCCTAGTGCAACACAAACTTTGGCCTTTGCAAAATGGCTTTGGCCTGGCAAACCAGTTAGGCTCTGACTCAGCTGACTCGGTGAATCGTTTGACCGGTGACCGGGTGGACTTTTCCGGTCACCTGAGCTCTTTTTTCCGGCCAATTTCCGGCCATAATACCAGTTTTCCGGCGACTATTTTTTGGGACATATTTTCACATGGGTACTCCTCACTTATGGGCTTGGTGGACATCTTGTTATTGGACTTTGGGCTTTGAAGACCTAGTTTTGGAAAGATGAAAAGCTACAAAAGGAAAAAGTTTTCTACAACTAGATCACGTATTATTCTGGAAACTTGGAGAGAGCCGCTTTTGTTTACGCTACTAGGGTTTTCTTTTGTTCATCTTCTTCTTCTATTCAATTAATATTTTTATGATGAACTCCATAGCTATGAGTAGCTAAACAACTATTATTGGTTATGGGATAAAGTTGATTTCTCAACATGTTATTTGAATCTATGAATTAGTTTTGTCTCAATAATTTATTGTTTGTGATTCATAATTAATAGTGTTATATAGTTTGAATGCTTGTTTAGTCGAGTCCGGAATCGATTGAGTTTGCCTTCATCCTTATTGCTAGATTAGGGTTTTCAATACGAAAAAATTGTTTATCCCTGATTCTAAGTAGCATAATTGTGGGTAGTGCTTGTAGTGATATATCCTACTAGTAACAAGTAAATCATAACTTTTGTTAAAACGGATTAGTGCTTTTACACATTCGTTTGCATTGATTAGTCTTATTCCATAGAACTTATTGCTTTTAGGGAGTTAAACTTGATTGTGCTTTTACACGTTAGGTTGCTTTCTAGGAAGAATTCACATATGTGGTTGTGATGAAATCAGGGAATTAGCGGGATATTCTTGCGATCAAGGTATCCTAGGACTTTTAGTAAATGAGAGATTAAAATACCGATTCTAGTCATTGATGAAAATACATGTTTGTGAATGATACTATCCCGTGACCAATATCTTCTCTTTCTTGATTATTCAAATTATTTTATTGCTTTCAATTACTTTTATTGCTTAGATAAAACAAAAATCCCCCTTGGTTACTAAGAAACTGAAATTCTATAACAACAAAAGCCTCTCTGTGGGAACGAACTCTTTCTTATCACGCACTTCATTTATATTTAGTAGAGTGAGAAAGTGAAATTATTTTTGCTCGACTGACAACCGACCAAATTTTGGCGCCGCTGTCGGGGAGGCATACGGCTTGTTATTAAGTTTTTAGTTTCTTTTTATAATTGTAGTTGCAGGAAATCCTACACTACACCCCTCACTATATTTTGTAGATCTAAATCTTATTAATCATCTAAATTTCAAATATAAGTGCTAAAAATATAAATTGACACAAGGATTTTTTACGTGGTTCGATCAATGTGATCTACATCCACGATTCTTCACTATGATTGTTGAGGTTACATAAGAATTACATTTACAATCTCCATTAATGGATATTTTGTAGAGCTCTAGATCTAATTATTTGGGGAAGAAGATGATAAAGAAAATAAAATCTTTCTCTCTCTAAAAAATATCTCTCTCCAAAATATCTCTCTCTCTCCTACTAAAATTATCCTCCTATCGTCATCCAGTGCGTCATTTATATTTACCCCTCTGCGACTCACTCGCAATGTTGTTATCCGTTGTCTTCGCGAATTGTTGTTGTGGCGATATTATGATCCTACATCTTGCCTCTTCTCATGTCTTCTCTGCGAAGGAGAGAATGTCATGAGAATCAATATTTTTGAACCGCCGCAAAATGTTTATCCGTACTTGTTTCAGTTTCATCTTTCCATACGGACTTTATTACGGATGTCTACTCCTCCATTCTATTCCCGACACGTCTCTTTCAATCGTTTATTCTTGACCATTCACGTCCCTTCTCACATTAAATGCTCTCGTTTCCCGAGGATGTTTCTCTCTATATATATTTTTCATATCTTTCTCTTTTCCTCTTTCGTCTTCTCTCTCGCAACTTTTCTTTTATCTTCTTCTTCCGCAAGTCGCGCTTCGCAAATCTTCGATCTTTTTTTATCATATCTTAATCTTCGATTCTTTATCCCTTCCCATATTGATAATGGCTTCACTTAGTCGTATGTACAAACCTCGCTTTATTGAGACTCGTAAAAGTTGCAAGATAAAGGTTTCACCCTTTCTACCATTCCTAATCAAGGATGTTCATCTATACTCATTTGCAAGTTTTTTTTCGATCATCAATGTGATGATCACAAGATTATTGTTTCGCTAGGTCAACTTCTCGCAGGACTTCCCATTCCTTTATATGATCCTGAGATGCCACTCTTTTATGAAATCCTTTCCCATCCGAACTTCTCGCGAGCTGTCTATCAATTATGCGGCGATTGTATCCGTCTAATGCTTGAGTTTGCCAGTCGTGGAGTGCTTGGCAAAGGGTCTCTATATCCTAACAATGTCGAGACCCCGAATATGTAAATTTAGAAATAATCCCCGAGAGATACACTTTGTAGAAAACTTTTTTGAAAATTATGAAGTAATAGGCATGAGAAATAAAAATCTCATTTGGGGCGCTCGGTTGAAGAGAAAAGATAATATCCCTGAGGATAAATTACTCATGCAAGATATCGACTGGCATTCGGGTAAGAACACTACTCCTCGCCACTCTAAAGATGAGAGGTGGTGGGTTGTTCCTTTGCTCTTAAGTGGACCTTACATAGCAGGTTCGCATGTACTCCCTGCAAATCTCGCAGGCTATCATCCTTGGGAATTTAAGTGGCCCAAGAAGGCGGAAGAGGTATGTCCCCACAGTTTGCTTTTGCAATCCCTCTTTCCTCTTGTACTCATTGAGTTTGTAAATTTTCCAGATTGTCAAACTGAGGAAAAGTTACAAGGCAAATCCACTGGCAAGTACCTTGGCAATACTTCGATCGCTACGGATGAAGTAAGAAATATCTTTTTTATGTTATTTAACAATATTGTTGCCTCTATTTCTTATCTTCATTTGTATGCGAAGGTTGACGCGAGGAAGCGATAGTGCGAAAGTTAAAGGCAAAACTAAAGCCAATGCACGCAAAGATAAGTCTTCTGTTCCACCATCTAAGAAGCGAAAAACTCAACCTTCCTCTCATCTTAGCTCAAGTTCGAATCTTCCGATGAGGATGATAATGATAATGTTTTGGATTCAACTTTCCAAAATGAAGCTCAATCGGCCAATTCTCCTATGGATCAATTGTTCAGCATCTTCTCGGATTCTCTTCAAGGAATTGGAGATACTCATATGACTTTTATATGCGAGAACCTCGCCACCATATGTAATGCTACATTCTTTGGATGGCAATGACTCTTTCAAAGGAGTTTCTAGATCTGTATCCCCTAGCTTCTTAAATGCACTTAATTCGTTGGTATGTTCGAACTCATATTTCTCCTCCAACTTCAGTTTTTAATTTATATCTTAATAACCTTTTTATCTTTCTTCGCAAATTTGGAAAAACTTCATTTGTGGTTGCCTCGGATCTTGTGAGGAGGTATAACATTCAATTGAAGAAGAATACCCAATTTTGCACAAGGATCAAAGAATTAGAAGTTGAATCTGCGAGATCTCGCGAAAAGATCCAACAATTGGAAACTGAGTTTTCAGCCCAGAAGGACAAAGTTACCACTCTCGTAACGCTAATCAAGAACTTTATGGTATAAAATTTTTTCTCTCTTATTATTTTCATCTTATCAATTTCTGTTGCTACCTCGACTTATCACTTTCGTGCAGATGTATATAACCTCTCCGAAGAAGCTATTCTTCTCCATTCATTTCCTGAGCCTATGGATAATGACACTCTTCTCGCTCATCTCAACAACTCTTTAAGTAGTTCGTCAAGCAGAATTAATTCTCTTTCATTAAATGAACTCCAAACCAAGTACCGCCTCTTAGAAATTGAGCACAGATCTAGTTTAAGTACAGCCAACCAATTTAAACAAATGTACCTCGAGTCTCATGAGGAAACCAAAATTTTAAGGAAGAAAATTAGTGACCATATAGATGACAAAGATCGCATTGCTAATAATGGTGCCTGTGCATTAGCAACATTTCAAAAGTCCCTTCTCGAAGTGCAAATGGAGCGAGATGAATTGCTTCGCCATAACTCCTTACTTAGTGAGCGAGAAAATCAAATTCGTTCACTTCTTATTATAAATAATGACGATGAATTCGCTTGGGCTGCGAAAATCTTAGATAATGCCATGAATAACTTAGGTGTTGATGTTAGTCTTCATACCGAGCATACTTCCTTGGTTAAAGATATAATATCGACGAGAGAAGGTTATTTATTATACCTTCTTGTTTCTTACCTCCGTAATATTCTTTGTTGAGTTGTTAATTTATCGTAATTTATTTGCGTAGTCCGAAAAAGATTTCAAGCAAGGATTGAAGAACTTGAATCGAGAAAGCACGGCTCGCAAAGAATCTCACCCTTCGCGAGAATAGATATTCCAAGTTGAAGAAACAATTTCAAACTACCGTGGCGAATTTTAATAATGATGCCGTTCGTTTTCGCAATGAAGCCATGGAGTATGTTTGTAATGATCACAAAATCCCTCTTTGTTCATATCCTTGGCTTTCCGAAGAAGTTCCCGAGAATTTGCCTGTCTCGGACGTTTCGATAGTGAGGCCAGCGAAAAAGAAAATAACGAGAATAATGAAATTGAAGGATCGGATAAGGAGAAGAATCACCAAAGAGATAATTCTTTTTGTTTCTTTCACGCTCGTAATATATCTGTACATTTACGTATCTCTTTTTGTAAACTTCTTGGGTTTATTGCCCATAAATTCAATCTCCATTCCCTTTCTTGGCTAACATTATTAATGTATAACTCTTTCATTGGAAGATGGATAACAATATTTTGTCTTTTCCATTCCCATATTTGCCTCTCGTTATGCATCTTCATATGAAAGAATAAAATTTCGAGATTCGCATTTTCTTCCTCCGACCAGAATGATGTTTAAATTTATAATTACGACGAGGTCGCAAGTGATTTTTATAAAAGAAGAAATCTATTGATCTCGCCTTATCATTTTTGGTGGTCTTCTAAGCTTGACCTTCCTAAGTAAAGGTCTTACTCGCCACCCTTATTGCGACAAGGTCGCAGGACGTCTTTACACTTGCATGCAAAAACCCATTGACCTTGCCTTATCATTTTTCAAGTATTTTTGCCTCTGCAGATATTTTGCTTTGCGACAATATGACAGTCTAAATATTCTTGCGAAAATAAAGCCCCGTGACATTGTCGTCTTGCGACGAAATCGCCAGGACGTCTTTACACTTGCATGTAAGGACCCATTGATCTCGTCTTACCCTCGCGTTAGTATTATTGCCTCTCGCAGATCATTGCACAAATATGACAAGCCTAAGTTTCCTTACGAAAACAAAGCCTCGTGACATTTGCGTCTTTGGCACTTATCGGCTCCCTAATGGAGGGTGCCGCCTTATCATCTCCCCGGTTGCCCCTTCAAGGAGGCGAACATCGGCCATACAAGACTAGCTCCTCCCATCCGGTCTTAACAACAACCAGTTGTTTTCGCAGCCTCTTATCCCTTATACCTATAGGGTTTATGGTTACAAGGCTGCACCCTAAGTGGAGTTTTTTCGGGCCGAGTGCAAAGATGCGCCAAGACTTGTCAAGAGTGGTAAGGAAGTTCCATGCTCCCCGCACTCTTGACTCAACCGTGTACCTCGGCGCCTTGATCATACGCGACTCCTTGAAAGAGACCCTCGGTCGCCCAACCAGGGTATAACCTACATATATAGTTGGGAATCCAAGGTACCTCCTCCGGATAGGCTTTCATGGGCCCCAAATCTGCATGACCCAGGTTCCGGGGCGGTGTAACCTTTTCCCCGAGCCATGTTAAGAGATACCCCTTATATGACGCACTTTAGGTCTTACATTTGCCTCTTACGAAATGTAATTCGCGAACTAGGTGTACGCCATAAAGGTTCGTCCCATTCATTTACTCATTCATTGTTGTTAAATCATTCAATCATTCATATTTAATTGCTGTCTGATATTTAATTTGCGAAGATATCGCACAATGTTGTTTCATTCATTTTTCTCTCGGATTCTTGTACATTCTTCTTGTCGAAATTCTCACATATCATTTCTTCTTTGTCTTGCCTTTGATATATCTTTGTCGATTACTTATCACAGACCATTCATTTTACTTTTTATGCCTTTTGTTCATTGTACTCTTTGCCTCAGCGTTATCCCAATCCTTGAAGGACTCCTTTCCATCGTAACGTTCGCCTGCTTCCATGCATTCATCTGCAGCACTACGCGATGTTTCTACGGCACTTCGCGATGAACTACAACCAATTATCTTTGCGGCATCGTAACATTCGCCTATTCTTGCGGCACTTCGCGATGCTTCTTCATTTCTTATCTCTATAGTATCCACCATCGCCTTCTCTTCTCTTTTCTCGTTCATCTTTGATATTCGTTTCCAACCTTTCCTTTTAGCATTTCTCTCTTCACAGCCTCTCTACGTCAACCTCATAACATTTCGACCTTCCTTCCAATCTCCCTTTATAATTCCAATACCATTTGGATGGGGAAACTTTATACATTGATGGTATGTTGATGCTACTCCCAAGATTTCGTGCAGCCATGGTCGCCCAATTAATGCGTTATAAGGAGATTCCACGTCAACCACGCAGAATAAAATTTCCCCGATAATCCTTGTAAAGGTATCCTCATGTGAACCTCTCCTTTAGGTTTGTTCATTGTGCCGTTAAAACCGTAAATTTTGTACGTTGAAGGAATCAAATTTTCATCCTCTCCACCCATAGTCTTATAAGTATGGTAAAAACAGAATATTCACCGAACTTCCAAAGATCGATTAGGATTCTATTGATTGCCCAACAATTTTCTCGCTTCGTCATCTTCTCCATCTACCGGTCTTGGATTAATGTCCGCCGCACCACCAACGGGCTATCATGTGCTTCTCTTCCTTTGGGTACCTCGTCTGGGCAGAGAAAGAAATAATTTTTAGCGCCAATCTTTCAATTGCGACTTTCTCGCCAGGTTCATCACTTCTTTGTTATGAAAATCTCTTGCATATACTCTACTAAGCACATTATCGTGAAAATCTTCAATTGTACGATATGAATATAGAGTTGCAAAATAGATTTTTGGCCTTTGTTCCCACTTCTATTACGAATGCTTCTTTTCCCTTCTTTGAAACTGTTCTTTGCACTTCTGATGGTGATGTTGTTAGTACTTGCTTCCCTTTCTCTTCATCTTTTAGAAAATGAGTCAACTTCCTCGATCAATCATTCTCGAGAATGATTCTCTTTATGTTTCGCAATCGTTTGTTAGATGTCCATGAAAGCGATGGTAAGAACAATATTCATGACTTCGTCACTTGGTGGTGGTTCACTCCCCGCATTCCATGGTGGTGGTACGTCCTCCATTACAAGTATAGCTTCCCAAATTTTTTCCACACTAGCATTTAGTGGTGGCATTTCGATCTCTTCCCATACCACTGCGATTTCTTGGCCCTCCATGGTTATTATGCCTTCGTCCTCCATAAGTTTCTTGCATATGATCTAATCTCTCGAATTTTATTATTGTTGCCGCGGTTGTAGTAGTTCCTTTCTCTATCAAATTCCTCCCGATCTCGGCTCCCCATAGCCACTATTTTCTCGTTGTCCATCATCAACTCGTTTTCCCGGTTGCCCTTGCGAAGTGGTCGCCACCGAGTTTAAAAATTTTGGTAATAAACTTGCATTCGCAGCGTTCGAACTTGTATTCGCAATCGGGTATGATTCCATTTCATTTTGTCTTTCTTCCAAAGCAATGTATTCTTCTTGGAGTTCTCGCAGGCTCACCCATCGTAATCGTATTTTTAATTCGAATATTTGAATGTATAACAAACTTGTTGCGAACAGAGCATTTACAAATGATAAAATGAGATATCTTTCCTCTACCCTTCCGGCCATTTCACCGCACATTGTTCTCCATCTCATTGTCGATGTCTTAAACTCGCCGACTCTTTGTTTCAATCCGAATACATCTTCAATTCCCGGTCGCGTGGAATTGTTACTTATATACGCTCCCAAGAAAATAGTTTGTAAATGGTTGAATGATGAGATTGTGTTTCTCGGTAATCCTTCAAACCATTTCGGTGCTTCTCCAATTAAGCTTGATGCGAAGTATTTACACAATATGGCATCATGATTCTCCCATTGTAACATACATCTCATATAAGCCTTGATGTGTTGTATCGCATGTGTTGTTCCATCGAAAATGTTGGTTAATGCGGGCGATTGCATTTAGGTGGTATTCCTCCCATTTGTACTTCTATTGTGAAAGGAGTCTTCGCAGCTTCTCGCGATGGCTTCATCCAACTGCGTCTTCTTCCTCCTTCCTTCCTACTTGTTTAACAATTTTCTCATTTCTCGCTAGTTCTTTCAAGATTTGCTCATTTTCCTCGTGGATTTGATTCGCTGGTCTTTTTAGCTCGCTCTCGCCTCCGCGTTCATGCCTCGTTTTGACCTTCTTGTCCACTATTTTCTTCTCTCCTTTCTCTCGCGACTTTCTCCTTCGTCTCTTTCATCAATTCGCACACCATTATATCTATCGTTCTCTCTTCCGGGTTCTCTATCAACTCTCCTCTCGCATCCTTTCGTATTCTCCATTGGTATTTCTATTGACACGATTTTGTGCTCGCCTCCTTTCTCGGTTGTCGTGATTATTTTGCCGGATTGCTTCTTCCAATTCTTGGTTTTCCACTTCGCTCTTACTCTCTCTCTCTCGCGGGCTAAGCGTGCTTGTTCAAGATAATGTTTCTCAATGTCGTCCGCGATCTCTTTTTGCCTTCTCAATGCTTCTCTTCCATGCAAGATTGCTCTTCCTTCGCCGGTTGGATCATTTGGCCCCGAAATCGCCTAGTTCCCTCGATTTTCTTCACTCTGCTCATCTTGGATATTCTCGGGATGGGGAATATAACGATCTTCGCGTCCTCTCTTCTTTCGTGATGTTCGAAATGAGATTTTGTGCTTCCCGTTGGTTTTCTATCTCGTAATTTCTGTTGGTAAGGCTCTCCTTCTTTCTTCCCTAGTCGATCTTGAGCTCGATCTCTCAAAGTGCTTCTCGATCTTCTATTTTGCAATCTCATATTTTCCATTCTTAATTCATGGTTCTGTCTTGTCAAATTTGCTCGCTCTTCTGCCTCTAGTCGCCTTTCTTCATGTATTGTTTGTCTCAATGTTTCCAATGCTGTGATTTCTTCATTTCCTAGATTCATTTCTTGATCTCCTACTTCTTGTCCGTTATTCATCAACGTTGCTCTTCTTCCCTTTCATCCTCGAATTCGACCTCCAAGTATGTACACTTACTCTATCGTAATCCACAGTTTCATTTGCTATCGGAGGAATTAAACGTTGAACATGATTTTCTTCCTCATTTCTCATATTCATCCTTGACGATTCTCCTTGTTCAATTCTCCTTTCCCCAAAGAAGTCTTCCACTTCTTCTCACAAAGTTGTTCAAGTACATTTCTTCTTCTAGCCATTTCTCTTTTAGTAAATCTTTTGAAAATTATCACATTCAAATTCCTCCAAATCTCTATGCCAATCTTTTTTCAATTCACAAGTTTCTAGCGCCAATATGTAGTTGCAGGAAATCCTACACTACACCCCTCACTATATTTGGTAGATCTAAATCTTATTAATCATCTAAATTTCAAATATAAGTGCTAAAAATATAAATTGACACAAGGATTTTTTACGTGGTTCGATCAATGTGATCTACATCCACGATTCTTCACTATGATTGTTGAGGTTACATAAGAATTACATTTACAATCTCCATTAATGGATATTTTGTAGGGCTCTAGATCTAATTATTTGGGGAAGAAGATGATAAAGAAAATAAAATCTTTCTTCTCTAAAAATATCTCTCTCCAAAATATCTCTCTCTCCTACTAAAATTATCCTCCTATCGTCATCCAGTGCGTCATTTATATTTACCCCTCTGCGACTCACTCGCAATGTTGTTATCCGTTGTCTTCGCGAATTGTTGTTGTGGCGATATTATGATCCTACAATAATTCCTGCTTTTATCTTTGCCTTTTGTTTTCTTGTCTTGTTTCTCACTTGTTTGCGAGAATTGTTTTCAGGTACCTAATCCCTGTCTTCTAAAGATTGGAACTATCCAAGGTGCGGGATAGCTACTCGAAGAGGCACAATACTCCAACCAAGTCAAGACACAACAGAAGATCAAGAGTTAGAAGTGGAAGTAGAGTTACAAATAGAAGGAGAACAAGAGGTTTCATTCGTAGACGAACCACAAGTTGAAGAAGAAGAAACAATGGGTGATGCAAATCGTACACTCAAGGACTTGGCTTCTCATAGGCTTGATACACAACAGGGGTGTATTCAAACAAACTCTACTTTTGAGATCAAGCCGGGGTTGCTTAGAGAATTACCAAAGTTCCATGGCATGGTGAATGAAGACCCAAACAAGCATCTTATGGACTTCCACACCATTGTCATGGCCATGCTTCCAGCGGATATTGAGGCGAATGGTGCAATGTTGAAAGTTTTTCGTTTCTCTTTGATGGATAGTGCTAAGGATTGGTTGTACTATTTGCCTTCCGGAAGTGTCACGACATGGAATGGGCTGAAGCAACTCGTTTTAGAGAGATATTTTCCTGCATCAAAGGCTACTCAAATTCACAAAGAGATTTGTGGGATGAAGCAAAATGTGGGAGAATCTTTATATGAATGTTGGGAACGATACAAGAGATTGGTGGCAAGATGCCCTCACCACCAATTCAGTGACGCTATGATCAACCAATATTTCTATGAAGGACTCCAATCAAGTGATGGGAATCTTCTTGACGCTGCGGGTGGTGGTGCATTAGTGAGCAAGACGGTGGCACAAGCTAGAGAGTTGATTGAAAACATGGCAGCAAACTCCCAACAATTCTTGAGTCGTGGTTCGGATGTGCTTCTTAGGAAAGTAAATGAAGTGAGCGAGGTCGAGGAACTTCATCAATAAATGGGTAACATGACAGCAATGATGCAACAAGTTGCAGCCGCGGTGATACCAAGTTCCTCTCAAGCTTATGAAGACGAGCAAGCTAATGCGGTCTTTCCAAATCAACAAAGACGGTATGATCCCTACTCCAACACTTACAATCCAGGATGGAGAGATCATCCCAATTTTAGCTATGCCAACAAAAAAGGTGCAATCCAACAACCTACTTTCAACCGTCCGAGTGGATTTCAACCACAACAACAATAATTTTAGCAACCACAAGCACAAAAATCAATGCAAAATCAAGGTTCTGATATCGATTCAAAGCTTCAAACAATGATGCAAAGCATTTCCACCATGTTTAAATAAAGTCAGCAGGCAAGGAGTTGCAGACACAAATAGGCTCCATGGCTATTGAGTTGAACCAATTGAAGGCACAAACTAGTGGGAAACTCCCTTCTCAACCTATTAACCCAAAAGAGGGTGTCAATGCTATTACGTTGAGAAGTGGTACACAACTTGTGCAACCCCGGTTACTCGATTCGGGCAAGGTGGAAACACCAAAGGAACTGTTTTTTGGAGGAGAAGAATGAGGATTCTCCCCAAACTTCTAAGGTACCTATTCCTAACTCTAAAACTCCGGTTTCTACTTATGTTCCTCCTTTACCTTTCCCTCACAGATTTGCAAGTTCTAAGAAGGCGGAACTAGAAAAGGAGATTTTGGACGTTCTAAAGAAGATCCATGTGAACATACCACTCATTGATGCGATCAAGCAAGTTCCCAAGTATGCAAAGGTGTTGAAGGACTTGTGTACCAATAAGCAAAGGCTCAAAGGTAATGAAGTGCTAAGTGTGGGGGAGAATGCTTCGGAAATCTTACAACACAAACTCCCACTTAAGTGCAAAGATCCCGGTAGTTTTGACATTCCCGTCACAATTGGTAACACAACATTTAACAAAGCTATGTTGGATTTAGGTGCATCCGTCAATATTATGCCTGCATCAATGTATAATTCACTTGATCTTGGTCCTCTTAAAAAGTCTGAAATTGTATTGAAATTAGTCGATCGCTCTAATGTCTACCCAATGGGTATTGTTGAGGATGTTCTTGTGCAGGTTAATCAAATTGTATTTCCAGCTGACTTTTGTGTGTTAGAGATGAATGAAGGGTCACCGGACTCGTCTCTTCCATTGTACTTGGGCGTCCCTTCATGAAAACGGCGAAAACTATTATTGATGTGGACAAGGGAACGTTAACTACGGAGTTTGATAGAGAAACAATACGTTTCAACATTTTCGAGACGATGAGATATCCTAGTGATGTCCACTCTTGTTTCTCCATTGATGTTATGGATACATTGGCACAACAAATATTTGAATTAAATGGTGATGACGCTTTGGAAACCGTGTTAACTACATCCATGGATAATGGTGTAGAGTGTGGTAATGAAGTCAATGAAGCCCTTGGTGATCTTAATTCACTACAAGGATGCGCGGAAACTCATAATATCTCTTTTATTTCTTTACCATGCAGTGATGAAAAGCTTGTACCTTCAATTATTAAATCTCCAAAGTTAGAATTAAAACCTCTTCCCGATCACCTAAAGTACTTGTACTTGGGTGATAATGAAGAGTTACCTGTGATCGTTTCTAATGAGCTCAGTGAATTACAAGAGCAAAAACTTCTAAGGGTGCTAAGGAAGTACAAGACGGCCATAGGATGGACAATTGCCGATATCAAGGGTATAAGCCCTGTCGTTTGTATGCACAAGATACGTTTGGAGGACGATGCAAAGCCTACAAGGGAAGCGCAACATCATTTGAACCCTCCCATGATGGAAGTTGTGAAAAAGGAGATACTCAAGCTTTTGGAAGTGGGTGTTATCTACCCCATATCCGATAGCAAGTGGGTGAGCCCGTTACAAGTAGTACCAAAGAAATCAGGTGTGACGGTGGTGGAGAATGATAAGAATGAACTTGTCCCAACTCGGGTGCAAACCGGTTGGAGGGTTTTTATTTATTTCAGGAAATTGAATGCCACTACTAGAAAAGATCACTTTCCTTTGCCTTTTATTAATCAAATGCTTGAACGTTTAGTTGGACGCTCTTACTATTGCTTCCTTGATGGCTATTCAGGTTATAATCATATTGTGATAGCGCCGGAGGATCAAGAGAAAACTACTTTCACTTGTCCTTTCGGTACTTTTGCTTATAGAATGATGCCTTTTGGCTTGTGCAATGCTCCAGCTACCTTTCAAAGGTGTATGGTAAGTATCTTTTCATAATATGTTGAAAACATAATTGAAGTGTTCATGGATGACTTTAGTGTCTTTGGTGATTCTTTCGACCTTTGCTTGAATAATTTATCACTAATCCTTGAACGATGTGTTGAAACAAACCTTGTGCTGAATTGGGAGAAGTGCCATTTCATGGTAACTCATGGCATAGTTTTAGGCCATATAATATCTTCTAAAGGATTGGAAGTCGATAAATCTAAGATAGACCTTATTCGTGCTTTAACCCCTCCCACTACGGTGAGGGAGATACGCTCTTTTCTTGGTCATGCATGTTTTTATCGTAGATTTATCAAGGACTTTTCCAAGATAGCATCACCACTTTGCAACGTTTGAAAGAACTTTTGATTTCATCCCCTATCATTAAACCACCAGATTGGAGCAAGCCTTTTGAGCTCATGTGTGATGCAAGTGATTATGCGGTTGGTGCGGTGCTTGGGAAACGTGTGGGGAAGATACCTCATGCTATTTATTATGCTTCTAGAACGTTAAATGAGGCCCAACAAAACTACACAACTACTGAAAAAGATTTGTTAGCCATTTTTTTTGCTTTGAAAAAGTTTCGCTCTTATCTAATTGGTACAAAAGTTGTTGTCTTTTCTGATCATGCAGCACTTAGGTACTTGCTAATGAAGAAAGAAGCGAAACCGATGTTCATACGATGGATTTTAATCTTGCAAGAGTTTGATATTGAAATCAAGGACAAGAAAGGAATTGAGAACACCGTTGCGGATTACTTGAGCCGTCTTGCTATGGACAAGGAAGCTATCACATTGCATGAAAGTTTCCCGGATGAGCAACTATTCTCAATTGCCTTTGGAGAACCATGGTATGCTGACATTGTAAATTACTTGGTATCTAAACAAATCCCAAAGAACTTGTCTCGTGTTGAGAGGGACAAACTTAAGAAGTTAGGAAACCAATACATATGGGATGATCCATACTTGTGGAAACATTGTAGTGACTAAGTAATACGAAGGTGTGTTCCCGAATCTGAATTTAAATCTATCTTGTCTTTTTGTCACTCTTATGCTTGCGGAGGAAATTTTGGGAGTAA
Organism: Papaver armeniacum; assembly: GCA_023531295.1. Classification (NCBI taxonomy): domain Eukaryota; kingdom Viridiplantae; phylum Streptophyta; class Magnoliopsida; order Ranunculales; family Papaveraceae; genus Papaver; species Papaver armeniacum. The sequence continues at coordinate 159,667 of JAJJWW010019137.1, forward strand.
GAGAACCGCTCACAAGATACTTGAAAGTGGTTTTTATTGGCCAACCTTGTTTAAGGATGCACATATATTTTGTACAACTTGTGATAGGTGCCAAAGAACAGGCAATCTAGGTGCCCGAAATCAAATGCCACAAACTTTTATTCAATTTATTGAAGTTTTTGATGTATGGGGTATTGATTTTATGGGTCCTTTTGTCAACTCCCATGGGAATTTGTATATCTTACTTGTTGTTGATTATGTCTCTAAATGGGTGGAGGCTAAGGCCACCCCAACTAATGATTCTAAAGTGGTTTCAGATTTGTGCAAGCTAATATCTTTGCAAGGTTTGGAATTCCAAGAGCCATAATTAGCGATGGGGGTTCTCACTTCAAAAACAGGATTTTACAAAGCTTGTTGAAGAAGTACAATGTGTCGCACAAGATTGCAACACCTTATCATCCCCAAACAAATGGACAATCCGAGGTTTCTAACCGAGAGGTGAAATCCATTCTAGAGAAGACGGTGAACCCAACAAGGAAAGATTGGAGCATGCGACTTAATGATGCTTTGTGGGCTTATAGAACCGCATACAAGACACCTATCGGGATGTCTCCCTTTAGGCTTGTGTATGGTAAACCTTGTCATTTACCCGTTGAAATTGAGCATAAGGCGTTTTGGGCTATTAAGCAATGCAATATGGAGATGGATGGGGCTGGAAAGCAAAGGAAGTTACAACTCTAAGAGATAGAGGAGCTTCGCAATGATGCATTTGAAAGCTCACGCATTTATAAGGAAAAGACGAAAGCATTTCATGATAACATGATTTCTAGGAAACAATTTTGCATTGGGCAAAAAGTGCTTTTGTTTAATTCTCGCTTGCATTTATTTCCGGGTAGATTAAGGTCACGATGGATCGGACCTTTTATTGTTACTAATGTGTTTTCTCATGGTGCAGTAGAAATTCGTAACATAGCTACAGGAAAAGAACTTAAAGTTAATGGACACCGGTTGAAACCATATTATGAGAATTTCACTTCCGAAGTGGTGGAAGGAGTTAATTTTGTGGAAATACTCCCTCTGGAGGAGTCATAGAAAGCAAGGAGATAGTCGGGTTGACGACTTTAAACCAAGCGCTAAATGGGAGGCAACCCAAAGGATGAGTATATCTTGTCTTGTATTTATTTCTTGTCTTGTTTTTAGTTTTTCTTGTCTTGTTTTTCTTTTTACTGATTTCTTGTCACATTCATGTTAGAATTTCCCACCTTGACTTACTTTGGACGATTCAATTTACATTGAGGACAATGTAAAGTTTAAGCGTGGGGGAGTGGTTAAGCATTTGCATTGTAGATTTTTCATGAAATTTTCAACTTTTGTGTAAATTAGTGAATAAAAACTCCAACTTGTGGTTAGTTTAGAGTCACATAGTATACATGTCGCTAAGATTACATCTAGATTCTCATAAGAGTAACTGAACTTAGAGATGACAGAGAACATGATCGGGTTTCTTAATTGTATGAGAGTTAAAGTTGGATTTAACCATGCCAGTGGCAAATAAGGTGCAGACTGAATTCGGTATTAGAGTAGTGGTCCCCTATAGTGGAGACTACCCATGTTACATAATGTGAGGCACCGACCTTCAATTCTTTGTACCTGTCTAAATTTGTGTTAGAGTGTGTGTCACCGTACGTAAACTCTGGGTAGAATGGTGAGCTACCCAACCTCCCACCAATAGAAGCACTATTTTGATCTCTTGAGTGCTATTTTATCAATCATGATGGTGACATCGAATTGCTAACTTACATACCACTTGTAATCTTGTTCGCAGTTAGCACCATCTACTTTATCTCTCTCTACACCAACAGGTCCATAGAAACACCATCATCATCAACAAGAGGAGCATCACAAATTCGAAGGAAAGTTGAAGACGTTCAAGGTTTACAAGCAACAGTACATAAATGAGCAGATTTCAGATTCAAGTAAAGCAACAAGACAAGGAGCAGAATTTTTACAAGTTGAAGACTATGTACAAGAGCGAAGATTATCAAGGATGAGAGTTCGAGAAGTTTATGATATCAAAACATACAAGTTGTGAAGAATCAAGCGGTAAAGTACTTACACCATTGCCATTTGTACTTATTTTATGTTTATTTTCAGTGTGTGTTTATTTCTCTTGTTTATTAAAAAAAAAAAAAAAAAAAGATTGAAAAAAAAAAGATAAGAGAAAATTTGTTAGGTGCATTATTAATTTTATTATTTTTTTGTATTTGTTTTATTTTTCTTGTTTCAAAAAAAAAAAAGACAAGAAAAATTCATTGTATCATATTTTGGGTTTGTACAGTTCGTTTTTAGTTTTGTATTCTTTCAATAAAGGCAATGGAGGAAGAAATATCCATAATGAAGTTTCAAGAAACAAGGAATTAGAGGAAAAAGTTACATTGTCAAGATTCTACGAAGTTAACGATTTCATCATCAAGAATTGAAGACCGAAGACGAAGATGAAGACAAGGATTGAAGACCGAAGACGTTTCTATGGATGCTGTGAGAGTGGTGCTAACTGTACGTCGAACGGATAACGAGGTAAGTAAGCATATTCCCACCTTCGTTAAGTGGTTGGTTTCCTTTCTTAGAGATCGTCAGAAAAATGGGGTTTCAAAAATTATAAAAGATGTGGGTTTTCAAAACAATTCGGAGGGTTTTGCCTTCCTACTATTCAACGTGTCTCAGGATTCTCTCTTCACTCCTACCTAGACACATGTGTGACCCATAAAGAGTTGTTTATAATTGAGAGCAATTTCATAAAATCCTTTCTTGTGAGGCAGAGTCAAGACTTTAGATCACTCCGAACCCGAATTTCTTTCGATAAGGGATGGTTATTTCTCTCTCAACTTTTAAGGATGAGATTGTGTTCATTTATGTGTCTAACTTCTTATGACTAGTGTGCAGAATCTCTATGTCTTCTTAGCGCGTTGGATGCTATCATTTCAGAAGAACTAGTAAGTTGGAAAAGTAGGTTTTGTGGGTATATCTTTAGTAAACCCTCATTGGAGTTGTATGTATCCTTTAGAATAAATTTTGTTTGATTTGCTCGAGGACTAGCAAAGTCTAAGTGTGGGGGAATTTGATAGGTGTGATAAACACCTTGATATTTATCTATTGTTTATGCTTTCTTTGAGTTTTCATGTAAATTATGTATCTTATGTGTGCTTTTGAGCTAATCAGGTACTTTGGAGTCATTTGGAGCAAAAGAAGATGAAATCATTCATTTGAAGCGGAAAAGACAAAAAGGGAATTCACAAGTGATATTTGGAGCGGGCTAAGGTGCGCGAGAAGGAGGTTTAGAATGATCTGTCAGTTTTCCATAACTGATATTGAGTGAATAGAGATTTAGGCTGTCGGTTATTCGGAACCGACAAGCCATATATGGACTGGGTGGCCCTTATCCTATTTCTGAGTGCCTGGAGTTATATTCATTCCTACCATAACCCTAAACTCAAGAGAAATTCGTTCTCTTATCATTACGCCAAGAATTTAGAAAAGACGGGAAGTGAAAAATGGCTGCGCCATTAATGGTCGAGATCGACAGAGTCACAGAGAGAACGGATAATTGCAGCTGATTACATATGGGTATTTGTTGATTGATGTTGGAGGAAGAATTCGCTGCCAGATGAATTGAGAAATGGAAGAAGAGGAATTAGATCTGGTGATGTTAGACTTTGGTTGATTTTGAGCTTGAATTCAGGAAGGAAAAGGTAATGAGATGGTGTTTGTGCTACCATTATAATCGACGGTGATTCAAGAAGAGAGGGTTTGATGGAGATGAAGATTCAGAAGCTGATTTACAGTTAAATGAGAAATTGGTGATGATTATGTGTATAAGATGAAGATGTTCTTGATGATTCCGTTGAAGAAGAGATGGGGATGTTGTGTCACTGTCGGAGATGACAAGCAGCTGTTGATGGGGTATTTAGAGTGTCGATTGAAGAATGGGTGATTGCCAAGAAGATGAAGCTGTTGCTGGTTGTATGATGATGAACATCAAAGTAAGAGGAAAGGGTTTTCGAATCGATGATGGTAGAACCTGATATTTGAGCAGATGAAGGAAGAACTGGAGATGCAGAAATTGTTAGTGGATTTGGTTCTACAGCGTTCTATTAATGGAATTCAAGATGGTGGTTACAATGGGTCTTGGTTGAATCGAAGTCGGAGAAGAGACGGTTAATCTGAAGATTATGAATTAAAGCTTCTGTCAGATTGAACCTGAGATGGATTTGATGGCCTTGTTGCAGTTGCTGGGTCTGTTCTGATGATTGTTGCTGCAATTAGGCTTGAATTAAATATGCAGGGGTTAAGAAACTGGTAATAGATGGGTTTTTGTCAAGTTAGCAGAGTAGTGTTGTTACTTTGCAGCTGGAGTTATGAGTAAACAAGTCAAGTACTAGATGTTAATGGAGCTGTTAAAGCTACAACTATTGCAATGAAGTATGGCTTGAGACTGAGGTGTTGTTATAGATTTGAGTGCTGCGACGCAATGGATTGATGCAGTGATGACTTGTGCGTATGGATTTGATATTGCAGGTGCAGTTTTGATGTTGCTGATACAGATTTGGCTTGACATTGTGTATGAAGCTATAGAATGAGTCGCAATGGATGCAGTTAGAGAGAATGTTAGGTTTGCACTGAAGGTTGTGGCAATGGCTAGGAGATTGCAGGTCTTAAGTGCACTGGTGATGCTATTGGAGCTGAAACATCAGAGATGGACCAGGTGGAGATGAAATGGCGTAGAAGCTGGCTTGTGATGATTAAGAAGATAAGTTACGCAGGGAATGGTCGTTGCTGCAACTACGCGGTGTTGCAGTCAAGTTGAAGCGAAGAATGTATGTGAAGTTGCAGTCTGGAGATGAAATATGAACTACAGTGTTGATAAGTTTGGCAGACTAATTGAAGATGCCACTGAAGATTGTGCAGATTGAGACTATGGTTGTATGCTAGTGCAGGCAGTGCTGTAGAAGGTAGGATTACTGGGAACATGTGGTAGTAGTACTATTGGCTTGAGGTTCTGGTGATGCTACAATTAAGAAACAAGAACATGAAGTTGATGTTGTCTGAGATTGTGGTATTGTGTTAAAGCTCAGATTAACTAATGGACATGCCATTGAATCAGAGATGGGATTGCAGTTATGTTGTGAATTGATGGTGTCAGGTGGTGGCCAGAGAGAAGCTACAGGAATCCACAAAGTGCAGGCATGAACTGAAATGGTAGACTGAAGTGCAGCTGGATTTCAATCTGAACTAGGAACTACAGGGTTGAGTTGAGTTGCAGGCAAGGGAATGGCTCCATAAGAAGTGTGTTTTGTTGTTGCAAATGGTGATGAGGAATAGCTGCTGCCAAGACAAGGAAGAACGAAAGCCGAAGCAATAAAACGGTGTTGTTGCAGCTGAGAGTGAGATGATTTTGTATTTGATTGTGTTGTTGTTACAGGTGGTGGTACTGTTGAATTTGGGTTGAAGTTGAAGGACTTGAGGCACTGCAGGTTGTAGTGCAAATGCAGCTGATGTGTGGAAGTGGCAGAGAAGTGTGCAAGCCACTATGGCTGGAAGTGAAGCAGTGATGCACCATCCTGGTGCAACACAAACTTTGGCCTTTGCAAAATGGCTTTGGCCTGGCAAACCAGTTAGGCTCTGACTCAGCTGACTCGGCCTGACTTCTGAGTTGACCCGAGTTGACCCAATTGAAACGTTTGACCGATGATCGGGTGGACTTTTCCGGTCACCTGAGCTCTTTTTTCCGGCCAATTTCCGGCCATAATACCAGTTTTCTGGTGACTATTTTTTAGGACATATTTTCACATGGGTACTCCTCACTTATGGTCTTGGTGGACATCTTGTTATTGGACTTTGGGCTTTGAAGACCTAGTTTTGGAAAGATGAAAATCTTCAAAAGGAAAAAGTTTTCTACAACTAGATCACGTATTATTCTGGAAACTTGGTGAGAGCCGCTTTTGTTTACGCTACTAGGGTTTGCTTTTGTTCATCTTCTTCTTCTATTCAATTAATATTTTTATGATGAACTCCATAGCTATGAGTAGCTAAACAACTATTATTGGTTATGGGATAAAGTTGATTTCTCAACATGTTATTTGAATCTATGAATTAGTTTTGTCTCAATAATTTATTGTTTGTGATTCACAATTAATAGTGTTATATAGTTTGAATGCTTGTTTAGTCGAGTCCGGAATCGATTGAGTTTGCCTTCATCCTTATTGCTAGATCAGGATTTTCAATACGAAAAAGTTGTTTATCCCTGATTATAAGTAGCATAATTGTGGGTAGTGCTTGTAGTGATATATCCTACTAGTCACAAGTGAATCATAACTTTTGTTAAAACGGATTTGTGCTTTTACACGTTCGTTTGGATTGATTAGTCTTATTCCATAGAACTTATTGCTTTTAGGGAGTTAAACTTGATTGTGCTTTTACACGTTAGGTTGCTTTCTAGGAAGAATTCACATATGCATCTTTTAATGTGGTTGTGATGAAATCATGGAATTAGCGGGATATTCTTGCGATCAAGGTATCCTAGGACTTTTAGTAAATGAGAGATTAAAATACCGATTCTAGCCATTGATGAAAATACATGTTTGTGAATGATACTATCCCGTGACCAATATCTTCTCTTTCTTGATTATTCAAATTATTTTATTGCTTAGATAAAACAAAAATCCCCCCTTGGTTACTAAGAAACTGAAATTCTATAACAACAAAAGCCTCTCTGTGGGAACGAACTCTTTCTTATCACGTACTTCATTTATATTTAGTAGAGTGAGAAAGTGAAATTATTTTTGCTCGGCTGACAACCGACCAGCATCTTTTGTGTTGGGTAAAACTATTCCTGAAAAGGACATTGTAATGAAAATTCTCAGATCTTTTCCATCTAGGTACGATTCTTAGAAACATGCCATCTTAGAAGGAAATAACCTTGATTTGCTTTCCAGAAATACTCTGGTTGGGAAGTTAAAGATCTTTGATCATGAGCATGTATCCAAATATGGAAAGGATATTGCTTTTAAAGCATAAAAGAACACTAGGCATCTCTGAAGATGATCCTTCTGAGACTGATTCATCAGATGAAGATCTTGAAAAGTCAGTCTCGTTGATCACAAGACAATTTAGAGATCTTTTTTGAAGAGAAGTAAACGGTTCACTAGAGATAAACCTAAGTCATCAGTTAAACCTCATAATCGTGTTCAACCTAAAATAGGGATACCGATGATACTGATGACGAGGATATTCCACAGTTCTTCAAGTGTAAAGGCTTTGGTCATTTTGCAAATGAGTTTCCAAATCGTAGAAAAAACACTGGAAGCAAAGGTCTTGATGCAACTCTTGATGAACTGTCTGATCACTACGATTCTAATGAAGACGAAAAATCAAATGTTGCATTCTTCTGTGAAAATATTGACTTTGATAATTGTAGCAATACGTTCATCAATCTTGATATTCTTCCGGGAGTAACTTCAACCATCTTGGAGGATAAAATGGATTTCTCTTTGTCTACTGGAAATTCTATTTCTGACTTTTCAGGTTCTACCGTTTGTCTAGCAGACTGCACAGCATTGACGTCTGAACCATCCTCCATATTGACATGTTCTTATTGTACTCTCAAGGGTCATGAACTCTCTAATTGTTTCAAGTACAAACATAAAACAAGATATGTCAACAAACTTCAACGGAGAGCAAATCGATTAGCAAATAAGCTTAAACTTGTTCAAAAATCATATGAGGTATGTAATCTAAACCCCTATCCTAAAAGATTAATTTCTAAAGAACCCGTTAGACCTCTCCGGAAAAGAAAAAGGTCTAAGCATTCTGTGGAAGATATAGTTAGGAATTCTTTCCAAAAGGTCCATGTGTACAAATCATTGTTCACTCCAACACAACTTAATTGTGTTGGCTGTGCATCTTGTCTCATGTGACCGATTTAAAAAGAGACAAGATTAATGCATATTCAGGTCTTAAAAAGAAAAGAAAAAAAAATTCTCCTTCTTTGGGTTCAATAAAAAATTGGTTGATCTTTTCATATCACAAGTTGGTATTGAAATGGTCTTTCTTTTTTTTCCGTCAAAAGGAGGGTTAAAATCGACAATTATACCTTCTTTTGGGGTTGAGAATTGAGCGTACGTGAATACTTAGTTTGTATAAAGTTCTGTAACTCTGCATTCATTTTTCCTTCTCAACAAAACTCTTTTCTTATCACAAGTTTGCTTGTAGAGCTTGTTCAGTGATCTTCCTTCACAAACCCATTTTTATGGAGACTCCAAGCATCATGACTTCTGATGAAAAAGATGTTAATATGATTGTTAAGCCGTCAATCATGAAGGAAAAAGCTAAATTGGTATGTCCCTCACCCTCAAATTTAAAAAGAAAAAAGAGGAATGTGAAAAAACCAAGGGTTGTTCCTTTAAATCTTCAGAAGTTTTCTGGTGTTCTTGAAGAGTCGAAGGAAATAAGAAAGGAGATGCAGCAAATAAAGGCTTTTGTGTTTAGGACTCTTAAAATTCAGAAGGCCCTGGTTCGGCATCAGTCAAGAAGGTTCGTTGAAATTGACTCCTATCTCCATGAACCTTATTTTCAAATGGCTGTTGACGACAAGGAGTTCGGGGACGATAAAGAATTTTTCAAAGGTCTTAATGTCTAAGAAGCTTCTTATGAGAATTTATTCTTGTGTTTTAAGAAGGATAACTAGGGTTTGGAATAGCCATTATTGTGAGTACACATAGCTATTTCCAATGATTTTCATCTTGCAATGCTTTTAGATTTATTTATTTAAAATCTAAAGTTTATATGGAAGATGATTTTGCAGTATTAATCTTTATGGTTTCACATATTGTAACTTGTTATGGGATATGTGTGTTTGCGTCCGTGAACTTTGATTATCCCATATTTGTCAAAAGTTAAGTCTTCCATATGTCATTATGAAAATATTGATAAAAGATTGAATGAACTTTTGACAAACAAAAGTTAAGCCTATTATGTCATTATGCAAATATTGATGGAAGATAGGATGAACTTTTGTATACAAAGATAAAGTTTATTATATGTCTTTATGCAAATAGTGATAAAAGATAGAACGGATCTTAGTTTATTCCGCAGTATTGGTCTTCCCTGATTCACATCTTTGTGTAAATACTGTGCGGCTCCGTAAGTTTTCTTATGTTGAGCATTTTCGATTAAATTAATCATAGGTTCTCTTGTGGTTAATTTAATTGATTTTTTTGGAAACAAATTCATATTTCTTGTGATTTGTTAATGTCCAAAGAAATCCTTATTTTCTTGTGAAAGTAAGGTCGCTCTTGTTGTTCTTTCGGGAATGACATTTTATGGGGGAGAGTTCTTAATTGAACTTGTGCTTAATTACCAAATCTTTGTGGGGAGTGCGGCTGTGAAATATTGTAGGGGTTATTTTGTATCTTTATAAACTCCTTGATGAATGCATGCAGTTTCAGCTATATGATGACACCAAAACAAGTTGGTATGTTGTTCTCTTTTGGTCATGAAGTATCTCTATGGAAATTTCATTAGGATCCCACTAGTTTTCGTACCTTTGCCAATTTATATTGACAAAAAGGGGGAGAATTAATGTGTATTTCACACTACAAATATATATGGTTTACGGATCATTATGTAAGGGGGAGTGGTTTTCATGTGAGATGAAGTATTGACTAAGGGGGAGTGATACATGTTGATACATGAAAAATATTCCCCCCTTAGACGGCCTAGTGCGCCCCCAAAAGTGATGCAAACTCCACATGAAACATGGGGACTTGGGGACTAAAGCCCAAGTCCATTAAAAAAAGTATCCATAACATGGAAAGGACAAGGGAGGAATTAATAGGAAAGAAAGAGGTTGTATTAGAGAAGAAATGACATTAGTAGTAATTAAGGAGTTTTAGGACATGTGGCATTGTATCATAAAAGAGGGGCTTTTGAAAAGTCTATATAAATATGCATGTAGTACAATAGAAGGGATCTTTTTTATCTCTCTCCTTTTGGGAATTGGGTGTGTTGTGGCTAGGACTTTAGAACCAAAATTCACCCCTCAATATTTGGCGACCACACCCGGAGGCTCGTGCCTAGCCCAGCCATCCAATTCCCAAGATACTTCTTTTCTACCCGCCCTTTTTCATTTCTCCACTTAATGCAGCCGCCCATGTTTTTACTGCCCACTCTTCTCTCCCGCGTCTTCTCATTCTTCTCGTCCGTACCCTACAAACACAAGTGCCTTTACCCTCTTCTCATCTCCGCGTCCACCACCACCACTTCACCCCATCAATACTCTTAAACTTCATCAGCGCCCTTATCTCTCTTCGGGCGATCTGGCTACACCAACACGCCTTCTTCCCAAACACAACGACAACGCTACCCACCTTCTCCTAAGCCGCTCCCCATAACAGTTCCCCTTCTCTTCACTGCTCAAATTCCACCAACCCTACCACTTAACTAGCGTAAACTCACTAATCCCCATTCCATCTAAAGTCCCAGGAGAAATCAACAACACATGAAGTCCATCCCTTCACACGATTCAAGCAGCTTTAATCGAGCCCAAGGAATCAGTACCAAGAACGATGGCCCCGATTCTCATCTTGAGTCCTTGGAAAATCTGACAATATCATCAACAAATACGATTGAAAAAGAAGGTACCCTGAATCGAATCTAAACCCAGTCAAGGTTGCTACTAATGGAAGTGATTTTGTAAATTTGATTGTGAGATGCGGTATATGGTTATGGTGCTTTGAATCCAGTATAGCAGTTGAAGTGTGTATGGATAATGCAAGACAAAGAAAAGGTGCTGGAACCGCAAGTTGAAAAAGATGGCAGTGTTGCCGCTGGTGTTGGCTTCAGATAATGGGACAATGTTATGGGTGTTGATTCAGACATAAGTGACTCAAGTTTGCAACTATTAAAAGAATAGCTGAGTTATATATGCAGTTAATATTATTATTATAGAGTCAGCCGGTCGCAGTTGTACAAATGGAGTTGTGGCCGGTAAATATAGGGAAGACGTAACTCAAGCTGCAGGATAAGAATGGCTGAGTCATGTTGAATACTGTAAACTGTAATGGACTAGAACTGAAAATGGTGGTGCCGCCTGTCTTGCTCGAGAGTGAGTTGTTGCAGAGTACATGGAATTGCAGAAGAAACACAAAGCTATCACGCGGATTTTACGAGCCGAATTTTCAACATTAACAAGCCTATCAAGCGCATGCTGCTCTAGGCCACTCCCGATCCTCATTTGACAGACTATATGGAGTCACGCGACAGTTGAGAGGCGCTACTGATTCGATCCCCCGCTCCTGCTATTGCTTGCTGAACATCCTATACTAGCTCAACTTATAATAACGCCACCAGCTCGACTCTGAGAAAATCACGTCAAAACTAAAGTATAAAGTACCCTTTCCCCGAGAAGAAGCATGCGCTCCCACCTATTCTGATAAGGTAATCGAGGTATGTCCTTTTAAGCCTCATTTCACATGCCTAAAGTTCTATGCAACACCACTTGAATAATCCTATTGCATGCTCCACAATGTTGTATATTATATACATACTTAAAAGCATGTTGAAACCTCATACGTGTATTAAAATGTTTGAGCTTTCCGTTTTACTTCAATTTCCAGTATAAAGCATGTACTTGCCGACCTATATGTATGAAAAGCTCGCACATCTTTCAGCCGCCGTCCATTCAATGGGATTACCATGTTTTATTTGATGGTTTATTTGACAAGCATGATACAATATTTAAATATGATACCAGGCGCCTTATGAGATTTGCTTTCATGATGTCCTCACAAATGTTTTGTTTCGCGCGCATGAATATTTGCACTTCATGAAACATGCATGTCATCTAGTCGCATGTATAGGTTTTATCACTTTATTAATTTTACTAAGCATCAATATGATCTTGTCTTGAATATCATGATGGTTGCAAAAAAAAAATATATATATATAGTAACGTGCTTCGGGCACCATGCTAGCAAGGGTCCATAGAGGCTGCTTGAACAAAAATTTACAAAAGGTCTCAGGTCAGCCAAGGGCGCCTGATTGACTGACAAATCTACAAGGGGTCTCAGGTCAGCCAAAGGCGGATGATTGACTGGCAAAAGGTCTCAGGTCATCCAAAGGCGCCTGATTTACTGAAAAAAGGTCTCAAGATAGCCAAGGGCGCTTGATTGACTGACAAATCTACAAGAAGTCTCAGGTCAGCCAAAGGCGCCTGATTGACTGGCAAAAGGTCTCAGGACATCCAAAGGCGCCTGATTGACTGACTAAAGGTCTCAAGTCAGCCAAGGGCGCTTGATTGACTGATAAATCTACAAGAGGTCTCAGGACAGCCAAAGGCGCCTGATTGACTGGCAAAAGGTCTCAGGACATCCAAAGGCGCCCGATTGACTAACTAAAGGTCTCAAGACAGCCAAGGGCGCTTGATTGACTGACAAATATACAAGAGGTCTCTGGTCAGCCAAAGGTGCCTGATTGACTGGCAAAAGGTCTCAGGTCATCCAAAGGTGCCTGATTGACTGGCAAAAGGTCTCAGGTCAGCCAAAGGTGCCTGATTGACTGGCTAAAGGTCTCAAGACAGCCAAGGGCGCTTGATTGAATGACAAATCTACAAGAGGTCTCAGGTCAGCCAAAGGCGCCTGATTGGCTGGCAAAAGGTCTCAAGTCAGCCAAAGGCGCCTGATTGACTGACTAAAGGTCTCAAGTCAAACAAGGGCGCTTAATTGACTGACAAATCTACAAGAGGTCTCAGGTCATCCAAAGGCGCCTGATTGACTGGCAAAAGGACTCAGGTCAGCCAAAGGCGCCTGATTGACTGACAAAAGGTCTCAAGACAGCCAAGGGCGCTTGATTGACTGACAAATCTACAAGAGGTCTCAGGTCAGCCAAAGGCGCCCGATTGACTAGCAAAAGGTCTCAAGTCATCCAAAGGCGCCTGATTGACTGACTAAAGGTCTCAAGTCAGCCAAGGGCGCCTGATTGACTGACAAATCTACAAGAGGTCTCAGGTCATCCAAAGGCACCCGATTGATTGGCAAAGGTCTCGTGTCAGCCAAAGGCGCCCGATTGATCGACAAAGGTCTCAAGACAGCCAAGGGCGCTTGATTGACTGACAAATCTACAAGAGGTCTCAGGTCAGCCAAAGGCTCCGATTGACTGGCAAAAGGTCTCAGGTCAGCCAAAGGCGCCTGATTGACTGACTAAAGTTCACAAGTCAGCCAAGGGCGCTTGATTGACTGACAAATCTACAAAAGGTCTCAGGACAGCCAAGGGCGCCTGATAGACTGACAAATTTACAAAAAGCTACGGAATGCATAGACACCCGGTCAGCTGACGAGTTTACAAAAGGCCCCAAGATGGGTCACGGATATACGAAAAGGTGACGGGTTGATATGCTCATCCGATCGGCCACAGATATACAAAAGGGCGACAGGTTGCTCCGTGCATCCGATCATCCACGGATTTACAAAAAGGCGACGGGTTGCTCCGCGCATCTGATCGGCTATAGAAAAGGGGGAGCGTGTTTTCCTACCTTGGAAAAACAAAGGAAAGGGAGGGGCGAAGCATATGGACTTACCTCCATTACAAGGGATTCACCTCTGAAGGCGTGTTTTGCCTACCCAAACATAATCACGAAGAAGACGCACCTATCCCCACAAAGGCGAAACACCAAACACTGCGTTCCGTTGAAAATAAAAGAAGGGAGTAGGCGCGCACTAATATTGCCAAACAACATTGTTCGCCTATCTAAGAACACTCGGACTACCCGCACAAGTTTAACCGAATATCAACGCACGAAAACGAGCAGTATCTACATCCAGAGTCTCCACCTTTAAACGCGTCTGAACACTCGCCAAAGCAAAATCTCAATCAGCTTCGTCTACCAACTTGCGGATGTTATCCATAATCTTATCAGACGATTGTGACCCCCGCGTAAGTGAGACAATCTTTTCATGCTCGTCATAAGCTTCACGCGCCTTTAATGAATCACCCTAAGAGACCCCAACATGACCACCTCCTCCTTCAACACTAATAAGCGTACTAGTTCACCCCGAAGGTAGGATGAAGATATAAGCGCAGATAAGATCGCCAGAGTCGAGGTATATCCAAGAAGTTGTGGAGTCGCTCGATTAGAGAAATGAAGATGACTACCAGATATGGGGCATCCTATAATGGGGACTTTAGGATGGCATCATCAGAGGACAATGACTACTGTTGAAAAGTAGAACTTAAGATAAGGCATTATGTGACTACCGGTCCCTTTGACAATTGACCCAGTAGTCAGGGGACTAATGTTGATACATGAAAAATATTCCGCCTTAGCCGGCCTAGTGCGCCCCCAAAAGGGAGGCAAACTCCACATGAAACATGGGGACTTGGGGACTAAAGCCCAAGTCCATTAAAAAAAAAAATATCCATAAGATGGAAAGGACAAGGGAGGAATTAATATGAAAGAAGGAGGTTGTATTAGATAAGGAATGGCATTAGTAGTAATTAAGGAGTTTTAGGACATGTGGCATGATATCATAAAAGAGGGGCTTTTGAAAAGTCTATATAAAGAGGCATGTAGTACAATAGAAGGGATATTTTTTCTCTCTCTCCTTTTGGGAATTGGGTTTGTTGTGGCTAGGACTTGTAGAACCAAAATTCACCCCTCAAAAATACATATCACCATAGTATTGTTGTCAAAGTTGTGATACAATTGAACTTTGATGATGTGTAATAATACTATGACATTGTATAACAATGATTGAGAGCTATTGTTTTCTCATTGTTATAACGACGGATCTTCAACAACTATGATGCTGAGTTGAACACATTTAGAATCATTGGAGTACTTGGAAGTGATAAAGATTTCGAGTAATGTTTAAGAACCAAGGAGATAAGGCATTTGGATGAGAAGTTACAAAGTTTATTTATTTTGTAATCCATATGTATTGATAGTTTTGTCACTAAAATTGACAAAGGGGGAGATTGTTAGAGCACTGCTCGGTCGAACTCGCAAGTTTTGCTATCTCAAGCTTGTTTGTCAAGTTTAGTTGCCAAAGCTATAAGTCTTGATTTCTAATCTACTTATAGCTAAGTCTCGGATTAGGATAGTAAGTGTAGTTGAGCTTTAGACTCCACAGCGTTCATCGAATGAAGACGAAGAACTACTCAAGGGAACTTATGGAACTTTACCAACAAAAGGTATGTGAATACTTGAACTCATCTATCACTCAAAAGTCTATCTACTCTATCTCCTATTTGAGACAAAAATTCGTATTTCTATATAGACTTCAACTATACACATTTGGTATTTTGATCCGAGTTTATCTCGCTTATCTATTTCTCGAAATGTGTGTTGGTAAGCTTTCTCTTTAACCAAGTTCATCTTTTAATCTTGACGAAAGTCAAAAGATGATCATGTGAAAATCGCCTTGTAACATCTTACATGATTTGTGTGGGACAGTCATTTGATGTAGACTCGGAATGTTTAGTATCGATCATTTGATCACTTGAAAATTGCTTTGAAGCTAATAGTTTATGTGAGACAACTATTTTCGTCTTCCAAGAATGTTTCAGTGGTTGAAATGAGGGTTTTGAACATGTAACCATGTTTGGATATAAACATAGTGTGTATTCACATTAGTGTAAAGTCCAAAACCGGGAACAATGGTATGCGTACATGTACACGTACTTTTTGGTTGTTGGAAATCCGGGAACATTTACCCGTATGCTACTGGCGGAAGTTCAAGTCCCGTGAATTTCTGCTGGAGTTTGGAAGTGCGAAGTGTTATGCATACATGTACGCATACTAGCGTAACCAAACTCGGTCCGGCTACTTATGTATGCATACCAGTTTGCATACTTAAGTAGGTTATGTTCTAAAAACGGTTTATTCATGAACTAATACATTTATATAATAAGGAATGAAATCTTTTGCAAACAGTGGCTATAATGTTCATGAAATGATTCGAGTGAATCAAAATCGATTTTGCTTCAATTGTGTCTTGTATACTTCTATGAGAATATAAACAAATGAACAACTCTGTAACTAGTTTCATTTGAGTCATTTGAACTAGTTATGATAAAGATGAATAAGCCTGATATGAAAGTGATCATATGGCTAACCTTTGTTTAACTATTGTTGAACCAACTAAGTGTACACGTTTAGGTACAATTACCTTTATCTAAATGACGTACATTTCATTTGTGTATAACAAGCTAAGTTCAATCTAACAGTTGAAAGATATTAGCTTGAATCTAATCAGGTTTTCATCTAACGGTGAATATTCAATGCTTTGTTACCAAGGTAACATTGATTGCAAACCTTGTTTGAAGACTATATAAAAGAGAACTCTAGAAATTGGGAAACTTAATCCCACACCTCATGTGTGATACTAGTTGCGACTAGAGTCGATTCTCCTTTAACCTTAGGTTTTTCACGAAACCCTGTAGGTTAACGACTTGAAGACTTCATTGTTATTGTGAAGCCAGACCCAATTATTTCTTTGTAGTTTCCTGTTCGGATCTTGCTGTTTTCTATCGTGATTGAGTATTATCTTCTTTAAGATTTACTAGAGATTTATTCTCCGATAGGGAAGATTGAAAAGTAGTCACAAACATCTTCGTCTCATCGTTTGTGATTCCACAATATCTTGTTTTGTTAATCAATTAAGATTATTGTGAGGTGATTGATATTTCTAGGATGTTCTTCGGGAATATAAGTATGGTATATCAATTGGTTCATGTTCACCTTGATTTATATAAAGACGGAACAAAACTCATAGGTATATCTATGGGAGACAGATTTATCTATTCAATAGACTTTTCTGTGTGATACAGATTTGTTTATCAAGTCTTCGACTTTGGGTTTTAGCAACTCTTAGTTGTGGGTGAGATCAGCAAAGGGAATCAAGTGCATAAAATCCGGTGTGGTTCAAGGGGCGTAAGGAACGCAACTGTACCTTGATCAATGTGAGGTTGCTTAGGGCTCAACTACATTCCAGTCCGAAGTTAGCTTGGTAGTAGGCTAGTGTCTGTAGTGGCTTAATACAGTGTTGTGTTCAATTATGGACTAGGTCCCGGGGTTTTTCTGCATTTGCGGTTTCCTCGTTAACAAAATTTCTGGTGTCTGTGTTATTTCTTTTACACATTATATTTTGTTATATAATTGAAATACACGGGTTGTGCATTGAATAGATTAATTGGTAAATCCAACCTTTAGTTGTTGATTGAAATTGATTGATCCTTGAACATTGGTCTTTGGTACCGTTCAAGTTGTTTCACATAATAATCAGGCTCACGGATTTCTATCTGTTTGATTTGCTGATTACATTGTGAATCAGAGATACGAACTCTTGGATATACTTTTCTTGAGATTGAGTTTGACTGTCTAGTTGATTCTCTCGAAAGTATATTGGAGTTTGTCCATACGGATTGCTAAGAGAAATATTGGGTTTGGTTGTTAGACCCCCGCTTTTTCACTATGACTACCAGAGAAAAAGCTGGTGTATTCAAACCAAAAGTTTATTCGAGTAAGTATTCCTTTTCTTCTGATATTCTTGCTAAGATTCCACCTCCAACACCAACTTGTTTCATTCAAGCTAACAAGAATCCAAATTGGAGACAAGCTTTGGTTGAAAAACACAATGTTCTACAAGATGCAAATACTTGGACTAAGATACCATTTCATCCTTCAATATATCTTATTGTGTGAAAATGGGTCTTTAGGATCAAACATAAACATGTTGGTGCTATTGATAGATATAAAACAAAATTAGTTGTTAAGGGATTTCATCAACAGGGGGGTTTGGACTATTCTGAAACCTTTAGTAGCAAAGCCTACTACAATTAGAATACTTCTGGCCATTGCAGTTAATTTTGACTGGTCATTACACAACTTGATGTTAGTAATGCTTTCTTCATGGAAATTTATCTGTAGAAGTGTGCATGTCTCATCCTCCTAGGTTTGTTGATCCTGATCATCCAACTTATGTTTGCGAATTACATAAATCTTTATATGGATTAAATCTGGCTCCAAGGGCATGGTATGCCAAATTGCAGCAAGTACTTTTATCCTATGACTTCATCCTCTCCCCAGCTGATCATTCATTGTTTATTCATAAGATTGGTTCTAGAATTACCTTTAATCTGGTCTATGTTGATGATATTTTAATAATAGGAAACTCCAATTCATATTGCAATGATTTAATTGTTCAGCTTCAAGGTCATTTTTCTATCAAGAATTTGGGTAACTTGCATCGGTTTCTTGGTCTTAAGGTCAAAAGGAACTCTACTGGTCTTTTTCTTTCTAAGACAAGTTACGCTTTAGACTTGTTAGAGAAACACTCCATGAGTAGTGCCAAACCATGTTCCTCTCCAGTTTCACCTAGTTTCAAGCTTCGACCATTTTATGGTAATGTTTTACTTGATCCAACTCCCAACAGATCTCTTGTAGGTGCTCTTCAATACCTTACACGGACTAGGCCTAAAATGTGCTATGTTGTAAATCAAGTTTGTCATCATATGCAGTGTCATACTTTTGAATACATCATTGAATCTAAAAGAATTTTGAGATTTATAAAGGGTACTACTGATTATGGCATCTTGTTCGGCAAAGGCTTAACTGCAGTGCATGGTTTCAATGATGCTGATTGGGAAGATGATCATGTTTCCAGAAGAAGTACTGGTGGCTACTGCGTATTTTTCATATCATCGTCTAGTAAGGCAATATTGTTGCCAGATCATCCACCGAAGCTGAATCAGAAGCCTAGCTAAACTCTGATGTTGCGGCTATTTGGATTTGCAAGTTGCTGAAGGATATGCACATTTTTCTCCCATTCTCTCCTTCTATACTCTGTGACAACCAAAGTGCTTTATCATATTCATCCATTCCAATTTTTCACACAAGAATGAAGCATTTATCTGTTGATTGTAATTTTGTGCGAGATTTAGTTTAGTCAAAAGACTTGCAAATTTCTTATATTTCTAGAATTGATCAACTAGCTGACATTTTTATAAAAGGCTTGTCGGGACCAAGGTTTGCTACTGAAGATTCAGCAGATGTCTGCCTACATCAGTTGAGGGGGGCTAATAGCAGTTAACTCTGCTTAACACTTCCTTTACACTCCATCTATGTGTTATCACGCATCCAATGGTTTCTCTTATTGCGTTGATGTCTATTTTCTATTGGTTTATCTATCAGTGCGGGTTAGCATTGATTGTGTGTCAATGTATACGTTAGACTGTCTTAAATATCTACGTCTATTTGTAACATAAACTGTAATTCATTTTTTCCGTTCTTATCAATCAATCAGAAGATCATTATATGATTCTCTTTCTTTTTGCGTTCAATAATTCATGATCTAATATTCAAATTATTAGTATGTTGCAAAGAGGTTATATCATAATATCCGTGCATAAGATTATGAACGGAATGAGTTCTCCGACTTCAAGTTCATTATTGCAAACATCACAGGGAACATTAATTAAATACCCCTCTTTTTCAAGGTCTTCACAAATACCCCTAAGAACTTCACAAATACCCCTAAGGGGTTATTTTAAGTGGATAATGAAAATGAACTAGTATTTTTTTTGGATAATGAAAATGAACTAGTATGTTCTTGACGCGTGAAAACGTCAACCCAACCTCCTACGGAGGTTGAATTGACTTAATATAATTTTAGATGTGCCAAAAACTATACCCTAAAAACTTAAAATATACCCCTAAAGGGTATATTTTAAGTTTTTAGGGGTGTTTGTGAAGACCCATGAAAATGAGGGGTATTTATTTAATTCCCACAACATCAAACGCCCTGTGCGTAGCATACAAATCTAAGGGATATTAAAACGGAATTCTGGTTAAAAGGATCCACTAATTATGCTTAGGCATTATGGTTCTCGTGTTAACATTTTTCTCATGCTAGCTAATGAACCGTCTTAACCATTTTCTTTTTTTTTTTTCTTTTCTCTTCTGAGATCGGTAAAACTATCTTGACTTCGACTTTGATGACACGCTAAGCAGGACTACCTGGTTGACCAAGGATGTGACAAATCTGTTTCTAGGGGACGGGCCCGCCTACCTTAACAGAAAGTGAGCCATAAATCATTATTCATTTTCATGTAATGCGTAGTAGAAATGGTACGATAAGTGTTTAAAGTCGGTGTTCTGCAAAACAAATACTAGCACATGAAAGGAATTGTGAAAGTGGTTCACATCATCATGCTCTAACTTTTATGGAAGCCTACTCGAGTGGCAAACAACATCGCATGTCAGCGGACATAGTTAATGAATTATGTGCAACGTTGGAACCCGAAGATACCAAAAGAAGAGCTTGATTAGTTTCTTTGTTGATGATTTCTAGTTATCTCGTACCACGAGAGCTAACACAAGCAATTGAGGAGGACCACTAGACGTCGACATTGATAAGAAGCTACCGACTATATTACCATAATTCCTCCCTACATTCACATTTGACAGTACACATGGGGGAATGGGATGAATGGGGATCTTAGGTGTCGGTGATACAACCCTCCAACATACACGAATCACATAATACGAGTACTACAACTATTTTATGTGTCCCCTCAAACGGCCCCCCACTGACTTAATAGCTTATGGGTCCTGGGGGTTGAAGAAAAAGAGAAGAAACCAACAATCCATCCCCAAATTTCAAACTTTAATTAATGTCGGGAACGGCTTTAAAAGAAAAGAAAAAAGGAATAACTAATCTAAATTTGTGTTTTTCATTTGATTTGCCTGGGTAATAAATTAGATCAAATGATCAGATTTGACAAGTCACGAAAACACTGAATTGCAGATAATCAAGTTGCCAGTTAAGTTACTAGTAATTTGATCATGACATGAATTTTGTACTCGTTTTCTAGCAACTATTGATCCACACTGGTAGAACCGAACCCCATTCAACGGTGTCAAATCTGCTAGATCCTGGTTTCAAAAAATAAGCCAAATAAAGTGTTTATCACATAAAGCTGCCCATAACTTCCTGCGGAATGAGTAACTACTGCAACTTTCATTTGCATCCCGACTGATCCAGATGAATATGAACTAGCAGAACTAGCAAACAAACCAACGTTAAACCTACCGTTTCTTCTTGTATTGCACCCAATCCCAGTGATCAAGATGGTTCAAAAAGAAGAGCAATCACAACCAATAGTGGTAGTAGCATAACGGTTGATAAAATGACACATTCACAGATTCACTTTACTAAAAGAGACACAAAGGAGATTTGTTATCTCAGTGCAAGTCTCATGGCTTTGAATTGTATATGTTTATATTCATAAAGGGGGTGACAACAAACAACGGTGGTGGCAGAGAACAATGAGAGCAACAGCAAGGCATGCAAGCAAACTCTAAAGAGGTCCAGAGTCCAGACTAGCAATAGCCTTGTTAATTACCCTCCCTTTCTCATAACATAGCGTAATTAAATAATTTAAAGGTATTATTAACAGCTAAAACCTAACACACTCTTTTTCTCTCCAGTGGAGAACGCACCACATTTCTTTCTTCTTTTTTCTCTTCATCATACAAGAATACTATTTCTTGGATGTCCTATAAGTTTATACTATTTCATCCACAAAAAAGACTATGATACAACTGCACATCAACGTATAAATAAAATAATTTAACAATCTCTAAGAGTCTTTGTTTTACTACCTAATTTTGTGGCTTTATTTGTTGCTTCTCTTGTTGTTGCTGTTGTTGCTGCTGCTGCTGTGTCTGTTGTGGCTGCTGCTGTTGCTGCTGTGTTTGCTTCTCTTGATGTTCTTGCTGTTTTTGCTTCTCATGTTGTTGGAGTTGCTCTTGTTTCTTGTTATGTTTGATTAAAAGTTCAGCATAAAGAAGCTCATTCCATAAGTCAGGAACTCCAGGGAGACACCAGTGACTACAATCCTGAAACCTCAAAGGAGATCTACGTTCCTCTTCTGGCACATTCTTTTTCCTATAAACTGATGGATGAGCATCTTTCCGATAGTCGGTCATTCTTGTAATATTCAAGTACTTAACCGGTGTTTTCATCTCTTCCAATACTGATTCCAATACTTTCATTTTCGGTGGATAAGCTGTTAAATACGCGTCATTCTTAATGGGCTCGGTTTCGTGATCACATGCCCCACCAGAATTCCATTGGCCACCACTAAAATAAACAGGATGGTTAGAAAGATATCAAAAAATTGCTCTTCCTAACTTCATTCACTCCCAGAGAGTGTATGTCGAGCAAAGTTACGATAATCTAAAGAACTAATACATGGGCATTCCAATCTCAGAACAAATTTTCTGATCATAATCCACTAAAATGGATATACTGATATGAGGAATGTAAAGGCGACACTAAGATTATAGATTTGTTAGTCAATTACCTGAAATGAGAAGCTGAATAACCCCTAAACAGAACATGTGTCTTTTCAGGATTTACATTAGCATCAATCCATTTCGCCCACGTTAGTAAAGCTTCATGAAATGCATCTACAACGTTCAGCGATCCAAATACATGGTTTCCAACTTGATAATAATCCTTCCTACAAATTTGATCAGTAATTCAGTTATTCACTTTGAATAGTTATTTTGTTTTGACTTGAATTGAAGTTCTCATCTAATGACAAAGACAGAGACAGTAAAGAGTGAAAATCAGCAGAATTGATAAATGAATATCCATACATACCCCTTTGAAGTCTTATCATGAGTCCACCAATGTCCAGTGTTGAAGACAATTACATCTGCATCTTTATATATTGATGATGATTTCTCAACTACATCGAGTCGCAGGGTTTCTTTTTTGGTCCCATTAGTATCTGGCATTTCCCATTCTTGAACTAGGAATGGAGATCGGACAAACTCGATTTTGGAATTATAATCCTATCAATTCAAGCCAAATCCATAATCAAACAAGAATGTTTATCTAAGAGGTTGGTGCAAGAACTAAGTAACAAACAGTTATTATAGCTGCAATCTGAATTAAACAAATACTAAACTAAACAATAAACAGAAAAGGACGAAATTTGGACTTAAAAATGTACTTAAAAAACTAATTAGAGATTTCTAAGAACAGAATACCTTGAATATAAAAGCATAAGCACCTTCAGTTCTAAATTCACGTTTACCAGATGCTTCAAACACCTTGGTTTTATCTGGAACAGAATTTCTAAGTATACAAACAAGTGATTCCCACATGTTCCTATTAAGAGAATCACCAACAAATACTAAACGTTTATCTCTCAATAATTCCAACATATCTTTTCCCTTCAACCTGCATTACCACGGAAATAAACAAACTTTCATCATTTTAATCAAAATACACCAAACCCCAATCAGACTAACAATCAAAATAAAAAGATCTCACCTTGGAATATCACAATCCTTTGGTTGCCATCTCATTCTGTCATAATCCTTATCAAGTCTACCGTTAAGATGGCAATTGAATGATTCATCTATATGTGGGCAAGACCCAGGTTCGTAGAGTGGATATGAATCATCTTTCACCCAGTTTCCATCATATATATTGCAATCCATCAACGAACCCTTAACTTTGTTCTTCGTTATTTCGTTTGTAATGTTGACAGCTTTGATGCCATTAGAGGAAGTATTATTTGTGTTTTTCAGTAAAGAAGAAGTAAAATTTGAAACTTTATTCTTATCAACAGAGGGAGATTTCTGTGGTAATGGTGGTGGTGGTGGGACAATTGTTACCGTCAGATTCAACTTGGTGGGTTTTGTTGATGGTGGTGTAACAATAGCCGTTGAATTACTGGTATTAACTGATCTAGTTGAATTTGGGTTAGTTTGTAGAGTGGGTTGAGAAGAATTAGGGAAAATGTAAGAGAAGATAGATGGCGTAGAAGTAGAAGATGAAGAATCAGAAATTGTAGAAGAAGAAGTAGAGAAAAAATTATTAAACCATGGAGAAGTAAAGTTAGCAGAAGGATTAAAAGCGACAATTGCAGTGAAAATAACAAAAGCAAACATAAAACCATAAGCAAAAACTGTTGTTCTTCTCGTTTTCAAAACAGAGAAGAGATTTTTGAAGTCTGAAATAAGACCTCCTCCTCCTCCTCTACCACCACCATCTCCATTAAAGAGTTGCTTTTCTGAATCTACCATGGTTTTCTTCTGAAAAGAGAAAGTCTGAACTGAAGAGACAAGAAAGAAGAAAGGAGATTTTAGTGAGACCAAAATGGTATTTCGTGGAGCGAAAAACAAGGTGGTATAAGATTTGGGAAAGCTGTAAAGGTGATCAGCGTAAATTTGGACAGAAATGTATATTGTATGTATGGTCTTTATTTTCCAGTTAATATCCAAAGTGCCACTGATTTGAATTTATGTGGGACATATGGTGGTCATTTGGACAAACTGAATTGGCTCTTTACTTTATGAGTTCAGTATGGGTCTGTATCTCTGTGACTCTCATCTCACTTTCAACATTTTGAGTTTTCGGTTCTTATTACCGTAAAATGTGTTGCCGAAACTTCACTTACCGGAGTATTCTGTTTTTTTGTTCCTTTTCTGCTTTAGAAAACATTGGATATGGTTTCGCTTTTAGTCGTCTATTTTGAAATTACGGAAGAAGTACCTGTAGGATGTAGCAGTGTTTGTATGTAAGCTTACTTATTCGGTCACCAGTTTGATGAGTACAAGGCAAAGGCTGGTAGGGCTAAATCTAGAGGTGTAAATTGGGCTGTGCCAAGATGAAAGACTGGCCCGGCCAAAGACAAAGACGCTAAAATTTGAACACGCCCAAACCCAAAGACGTGACTTAGCTTCAAAGACGCGGACAACAACGTTAGTTAAATGGGACGTCTTTGGGTTTGACTAATTGGCACAAGAAGACAAAGACAAAGACGCTAAGACGGATAAGCACGTGGCTGACCCAAAGACGTTAAGAGAGCACGTCATAACATGTACAAATACACCATATAACAAGGCATAATACATTACATTTTTTGTATATTTCACAAAAGAGTCACTATCCTAGCTAGTTTTTAACATTTTATGTTGGCTTATTTATAACAACACATATAATACCTTAATATTTGGAAAATATATTTCAATATCGTTGTTATAATGCCGTCACCTATATTTAACTAGAACATTAATTTACATGAAAATAATCCAATTTTATATTTGATGGGTTATTTCTTTTTATTGAATAAACTTGTTAATTTTACTTGAAATAATTTCAAATGATATGTTGTCTAATTAAATTCTTGTGATAATGTCTGACTTAATGTATACATTAAGTGATTTCAAATTGTTTATAAGACGTGTGCCAAAGACGGCACGTTTATTCGTGTCTTTGTGCTCGTGTAATGTGGCCGTGCCTAGCTTTTGACTAGTAAAGCACAGCACGGCACAGCACGTTTAAATCGTTGGCACAGCACAACACGACACATGGCACGTGAAGCACGCGACTTCGTGTGCCGGGCCGGCACGCTTTACACCTCTAGCTAAATCTGTGTAAAATGTCGGCAGGATATACATCGGAGCGAGTCATGCAAACTGAATTGAAGACACCACTGTAATGAACACGAAGAATCCCGTTTTGGAACGCTATATATAGACCATTTTAACAGGGGTTAGTCAATTAGGATTTTTATCAAGGATTAATTGGGGCCCAAAAAATAATTAGGGGCCCGGCCAATTTATACCCACACCAAAATTCATAGGGGTTCCAAAACTAGATGGAAGTATTATTTTACCCTTTTCCAAATAATAAAAACTTAAAACCTAATAACCCTTAATCTAAAATCCCCCAAATCAGAAAGCCAACTCCCCTCCCTCACCCGACTCCCATCTCTCTCGCCATTAATGACATCCGAAGAAAAAAAATTCTTCAATTGATTTCATCGTCGTAATCTTCGATTCGAAAATAAAAACCCCCTAATTTAATTCCTGTTTGCGTTTAATTTGGTGGGTTACTTTCGAAATTAGGTTTTCCAACCGAAAAATTGCAGTTACAGTTATAGGGTCGTCATATCGATAGGTTTATACCCTAACGACTTTTTATCTGCATGTTTTTTTAATGAAAAATCGTCAACGTGTAAAATGTAGGAGATAACGACCCTAATTCTGGGTTTTATGATTTAATGGCCTAGGTTAGAGTCGTTAGTGTTTTATGGGACCATTGACGATCCTCAATGACGACTTGTTTTTATATAATAACGACTCTCTAGGGCCAAAAAACCACCTCTCTGTCCAAAAAATACGAGAGGATCGTCATCCTTTTACTTTGGGTCATCATTTGATATTTGAGAATCGTCACCATATATACATAGAGTCGTCAATTGTAATTTTTGGGTCGTTAGGTGGTGTCCTAGGATCGTTTAGCCATTTTAGTTTACTAATAGGTTAGTTAACGATTATATACTACATAGGGTCGTTTGTAAAATCGTAGGGTCGTTTGTACCAAAAATATGTAGTATATAATCGTTAGTTTACTAATAGGTTAGTTAACGACCACAAATAGGTAAGGTAAGAGTCGTTAGGATAAATAGCTAAATTGTAACCGACCCTAATTCGAAAAAAATAATTATAACGACTCTAGGTGACCTAAAAAAGGAAATCGTCAATATTTTCAAAATTGATTGACGATTTTTCATAACTGCATATTAGAGTCGTCAATTTTTTCAAACCTGAATGACGATTTTTCATAACTGCAGATTAGAGTCGTTTATTTCTGTGTCAAATAACTAACGACTCTTAAGGGTCGTCAGTTTATTATACTCCCGACCTAACGACCCTCACTCTGAGCAGTTGCATAGTGACCATGAATCGGCCACTTGGAGCACCATTCATACAATTACAAGAGTATAGGAAGTTTACCTGATTGTTTTGAGCTTCGGGTTCTTCATTTTGAGGGTTGGTTCAAATAACCCTAAATTTTCCCCCAAAACTCACTTTCTTCTTCTCCACACCACAAAAACAAAAAATTTCTTTTATCAAAATTTTATCCCTAAATCTGATTTTAATCTAACTAAACTAATTAATAACTAATCAACACAATTAACACTAATCATTAGGGGTAGTTTAGCCATTTTAAAAAAATGAGGATAAGGGGTAACCCCCAATTACTATTTCATGACCTTTTTTGTCATGTAGCTAGGGCCCCTAATTATTTTCTGGGGCCCCTAATTTTTTTTTGATTTTTAGAGATATCGACAGAATTTTTTTGCAAGAGATTTGGGGAGACTCTCTATAAGTCTATTGATTTTGGGTGACTCTCTGAGCGATTTTTAGGAAATCTCAGTGAGTCATTGAGACAAATATATAGGAATTTTATATTACATACTTCAAATTAGAAGGAAAAATAATTCAAAAATCATTGTATAAAACTAATATATCATAAATAATTCATAGATTTATTTATTCATATTAAAAGATGGAAGAATATAATCAATGAAAAATTATAAATTTAGGAATCGTGACTATTTTGTGAACCGAAAATTAAATCAAATGAACACGAACATAATGCATGGGTTGAGATCTCGCATAATGTGGAGTTTTTGGAAAATAATATTATTTTTTATTATATGCATGAAATTTATTATAGCTTGATTGTTAATTTTTTGAATATCCTAAAGTCTCTACACATATCACCTATTTTGGAGAGACTTTGTTTAAGCCTTTTATGGTATATTTTCACTTAAAAGTCTCCAAAAGTCTCCCATAACCTTAAATCATTGATTTGGAAATCCAAATCCAATAACAGAGAATTCTAGTGACTTTCAGAAAGTCGCTATCCAATAACAAAGAATTCTAAAGACTTTTAGAAAGTCATTATCCAATAACAAAAACTCTCATAGATTTACAAAGACTCCCTATCGACTAACAAGAGATTTGGAATGTCTCCAAAATTCTCTATAAATCTCAATTGACTAACCCCCTGTAAGATATTTTTCTTATAGATCGGATGAGAAGATTTTATTAGAAATAAAAGAATTTATAAAGAAGCCTATTATTGGGGCGTCACATTCCAAAAGAGGGGCTTCACATGGGTTCTTAGTGACTAAAAAATTGGTTATGGGGTGTCTTGATGCAATATAAAATGTCTAATTTACCCTCCAACCAAAAAAAAAGTCAAAAACTAAAATCAAAACCTAATTTTTCTTCCAAACTTAAATCATAGATTTTGATATATTGTCTTTCGATTCACTCAATTAAGAGAAAAGCTATTTCTCTAAAGTTGTTACGGTTAAGTTCGATTTAAAAAACCCAACCGTAAAAAATCCTGGATCTGAATTATCTTTCAAAGTTTTGTTACGGCTAGGTTTGAGATTTTAAAAGCAAACCGTAACTGATTATGGTTGGGATGGTTTTCTTTATAACTAACCGTAAAAAGTTCTGGGTACATAAAAAATTTGTCCAACGGTTAGGTTCGAGTTTACAAACTTAGCCGTAACATTAATGCTATATGAACAGAATTTTATTCGATCAATTCATTTCCACAAAATTCTTTTATATATATTCGTTTTCCTAAAACAAAGGAATTTGGTTGAAATATTAAACCCTAATAACTTTCAAACCGGACAACTCTAACGACAACTAAATTCAATACAAGGAAGAAAAAAAAATCACGTTCATACTATTCATGCATGATGATCCGATGTTTTGGTGAATTGGGACAAGAGGTATGTACCGTTGCTTATTGCGTTTAATGGTTTAAATCAAGTTCAATTGGTACCATGATAATTTAGCAGCTCATACTTCCCTTTCCATTTGTTTACAAATTCGAAAAGAAGTTATCATTACTCATGGTTAACCTCCACTTCTATACCTAATCGTGATAGCTTGTCTCAAAGACGTGAACTCCACTTGCTTCTTTAGTTTGAACGTAGAAACCTACTAATATCAAACGAATGTCAAATAAATCTCCATGCATATAAACATGAGTAAGTAACCTTTAATTCAATCAGTTGTTTCCGATATGTGAATATATCTCATTTACTTGCTGTCTAGTTGCAGGATGGTCACGAGACTAATCAAACTATTGCAGAAGTGACGGGAGGAATTCCAGCCGAAGACACTATGTTGTTGGGTGCTATAGGAGTAACACAAGCTAATATTGCATTACACCCAACACAGGAAACCATATTGTTGAATATAGATGATTCTGCAGTACAACAAAACCCGCAATACTTTCAAGGAAACAACTAGTCTTCCCAGCTAGATGATCAAACAATTCAAGACAATGGTCTATTTTGGTTTGCAGAATGAGCTAGCATACAATTAATATGAAGACGTTAAACAATAATTTATGGCTGAATCAGTCACTCTATGAATTACTTTTATAATTTAATGTTGCCATCCCTGTATACATACACATTCCAAGCTCCCAAGATGGTTCTGTTTTGAGTATGCGGATGTCATATGCTATTTGCTTAACTAATTTATACACTAGTTCTTTTAGTCATTTTTATCAGTGTTTTCTTCATCTCCCTTTGTTGCGATTTCTCTTTTATTTCTCTAACTCACTTTTCCTTTTTAGCAAAATAAAAACAATCAAAAGAAAACATCAATACGACGAATTAATATGTCTTCTTGAAAAGAAAAAGAGCAGTACATAACCTTCCTTCACTCCCCTCGGACCAAGCATCACAGCTAGGTATTTTGGCAAAAGAAAATGAGATACAAGGAAGAAATCATAACCGTAGAACCCAAAAAAGAAAAGAAAAACAGTACTAGTATCACTGGATTTGGTGGAGGAAGAAGAGCAAACTTGGGGTTCGAAGCTTGTCGCAAACTTGATAGTTGATACCCTTTTTCTTCCATTGATCACCAAAACGATAATAACAACACTTACACTATTTCTTAAATTTCATCTCACAAACACCCCAACTCTTCTATCATCTTCAATAGCCCAATGATGTACTCTGATGTCCAATAAAGCTCGAAATATCTTGGGGAAAATAATCATCATCAAATTATGATTATCAAATCATGATTATGATCGATCACCCATGGAAATGGCAGCAGCCAACTCAACCCTTCGTGATGTTATTAACCTTTTAATAATCTTCTTTCTCATCAAAACAGCTCATACAATTCATACAATAAGGGTTTCCGGTGAATCGAAGATGAAAAAGATATATTGAATCTTCTGTTGGCTAGGTTGGGATTTAGAATTCCTAGCCATAAACAATCTCCAAGCCGGTTACGGCTAGGAGTTCTTCATTTCCTAGCCGTAGATCGCAAGAAAATACATTTACGGCTGGAAATATAGTTTCATTCCTAGCCGTAATCAAAAGCATAATCTGATCTAGTAAATCAGGAATCTTATCTAAATCAAAACCGTTAATATAATTTGATTATCTAACTTAATTAGATAATTATCATTAATAAACTGGGGATAATTTTGTCATTATAAAAAATAATTGGATATGGGGTTTTTGAAATTACTAGCTAGTGACCCGTTTTTGTCCTATTAGTGAAGCCCCTCTATTGAAATGTGACGCCCCAATAATAGGCTTCTTTATAAAAGAGTTATAAATTATATAAGCTGAAAAATCGCATCCCAATTTTTTATTTTTTTGAACATCGGGGATATTCATTGATTAAAGCTCCCAAGAGCTATCACGGACCCCGATCACAGGACGACGTACGGGACAAATGAGACCGTATTAGTGACCAACACATCGATGCCTTCAATGAACAACAA
This sequence comes from Papaver armeniacum, assembly GCA_023531295.1. Classification (NCBI taxonomy): domain Eukaryota; kingdom Viridiplantae; phylum Streptophyta; class Magnoliopsida; order Ranunculales; family Papaveraceae; genus Papaver; species Papaver armeniacum. Next base: position 190,353 of record JAJJWW010019137.1, read on the forward strand.
CCGAAATACCCCAGGGCATAACAATGAGACCAATTGAAATTCACATGGTAACCAGATACAAAAGATCAAACGATACATCAAACACTAGTCTCATATGGTATCACAAACAAGGTCCAATATCACAAAAGACAAGCCCAAATCCAACTCTTATCTTAGAAAATTGGACCCAGACAGACACAACACCACCACCCAACAAGAAACCCTAGCCGCCACCGCTGCATCATCACGGAGACACACACTGTCCTTCCAACTCCGTCTCCGAAGCGTGCTTCACATCAAAGCCACATAGAGACGTCACGACGTCCACTAGCGCAAGAACATCTAGACTAAAGGTATATGCACTTCCCTTTCCCAATGAAAAAGATTTTGCAGATGCTGGAGGCGTGGGTACGAAACGGAGAGGTGGAGCTACCTCCTATATGGCGTCCACCGACCGATCAAGAAATAATGGAACCGAGATATTGTCATTATCACCGGTTCCTTCACCACCCTACCAGTGAATGCAAAGCCTTGAAGCTTAATTCAGAAGAGTAGCTTTCCCTCTCTGAAAATTAGTGCAGATGATTTCCTTGGAGAGTAGCCTTGAAGCTTAATTCAATGATCAAACATCATGTTTGTTTCCTTTTTCCACGATATTTACAATTTCATGTGACATGTATAATCATTCGTAACCAAGATGCAAATTCTATTTAGAATAATCTCTTTCAGAAAATCAATTGTTCACAAAACTATCTCAAAAAGTAAACCAGTTCAAAATTCAACCACCTATTAGTTCAAAACCCGATCAAATTGTGAAAGGAAATCCTCGCAATCACTCAAAAGCATCTAAAGAAAGAACACAAGTAGGCGGCACTAATCCTTCAAGGAAAGCTCTTCAGCAGCAACTCGTCCTTCTGAGCAAGAGCGGCTTTCATCCTTTGGAGCGCGACCTGTTTCAGCTTCAACTCCTTAGATAACTTTTCAACCTCTTCTTCCTGGCGAGCAATACAGTCTGCGGAAGGAACCTCGTCTTGCAATTTCTGAAGCTCCTGGATCTCAGAGAACCCTTTGAAGAACCAAGGAGCGTTGAAGTCGTACTGCACAAACACGTCTCGATGGCACTTCCAGTCTTCAATCATCTCCTCAGAAACGGTTCTACCAATCGTGACGCTCATCCCATGGATAGAGAATAAAGCTTCCTGGATGTGGTTGACCAATGCAAGGCGACTTTTGAGCTTCGTAGTGGTAGCAATGTGGTCGTGCTTCTTCCATATCACCGTGCATAACTCCTCGAACTGAGCTGGCACACTGAATCCCCCAACCAAAACATGACATGCATAAGGGGAATCGAAGGGAGGATTGAAGATAGCGCCGGGAACAACAGATTGCCTTACCATTACTTCATCAGGAGGCCTTTCAGAAGAAGTCACCACAACTACTTTATCAGTTGGAACCTGCTCGGGAATATCTTTAAGGGGAGCCGCCTCAACAATAGCAGATGTTGCCTCTCCTTCATTCCTCCTCATGTCTACCTCACTCTGAATGCTGATTTCCGTCACGACCTCGTCTACAATCCCACTAAGGTTTCCACTTGGGGAGGCACTCCGTTCGGTCGAGCTTGCACCATCTTTATCCTGAAGAGGATCAATGTCGCCAGACCCTTCTTTGAGAGGATCACCAGACTTCTCCGTATGAAGATCAATATCGCCAGACCTCTCGTTATGACTACGAGCCAGTCTTGCGAAAGCATTTTCTTTCTAGATGCCCTGATCGCCAACAAAAGACTACCTTTAGTGAAAGTTGCTCATGAAGATAAAACCAAGGGATCAAACAGAAAGAAATTTAAATACCTGCATATTGGAGGAATTGAGGATCACCGAACCACATGCCTGCTTCTTAGATCTCACTCCTGCTTGGGGGATGCAGTCGTCATCTCTGGTTCGTTTACCTGGGAGTGGTTTCAACCGAGAATGCTCCTTCAAAACGTCAGAAGATGGTTCGCCGCGGGAATCTGTCACAACCTCCTCCGAGAATTTCTGAAAGGTTAACAATTTCTCCCTCCAAAATTCCTTATATCTGCTACCTCCCCTTATGGCCTTGTCATTGTACTTTTTTTAGTTTTACAAAGGATCACATTTTGGAGTGTAATCTTGGTTAATATATTTACTGTCAGTTCTGTCTCTATTGAAAAATCACTTTCAATCCAAAACAAAACACATTAACATCAAATTGGAGAGAATCAATACCATCACTTCCAAAACAAACCATTAGTTTTAGAAGTATGGAGGAAAACTGTTGCAAAAAATTGTCGGAAAATACCCAAAAGCTTAACAAACAAAAGAGAAACAGGTATCTACAGTATGAACAAGAGGTCTTCTCACTCGATTTACGCCCTAATGGCCCAAATCGAACAAGAATCGGGCTAGATCTAAAAAGAGACGTTCAGGAAGTTTAGTTTCTTTTTTTTATTCGCAGAGAGAGAAAGAGAAGATCTCGGCAAGATATATTTCCGAAAAATCGCATCCCAATTGTTTCCTAAAGAAACAATGTAATTTCCATAAGCTGATGCCTAAGCTAGAACAAGAAATTTTACTTCAATGATCAGAACGTCAACCGTTTTGAAAGTATGCTTATTTTCAAAGATACGAGCATTCCTATCATTGCAAATTACCCAAACTATTGTCCCAGGAATCATCATCAGATGATTTCAAAACTCTTGTAACTACCCAAAGGTCAGTAGTGAGCAAAGGGAAATTCCTATGGAAATGTACAAAACCAAATTTTTGTTGAGTCGTGTGGATGGTCAAATGTGGTTTCGAATCCCTATGTTAGAGCACTGCTCGGTCAAACTCGCATGCGTTGCTATCTCAAGCATGTTTGTCAATGTTAGTGATCAAAACTATAAGTCTTGATTTCTTATCTACTTATAGCTAAGTCTCGGACTAGGATAGAAAGTGTAGTTGAGCTCTATACTCCATGGCGATCATCATACAAAGACGAAGAACTACTCAAGGAACTGGTGGAACTTCATCGACTAAAAGGTATGTGGAGACTTGAACTTATCTATCACTCAAAAGTCTATCTACTCTATCTCCTATCTTGAAACAAAAGTCGTATTGCTACATAGACTATGATTATACACATTTGTTATTTCAAGCTGAGTTTATCTCGCATATCTATTCTCGAAATATGTGTTGGTAAGCTTTCGCTTTGGCCAAGTTCATATTTACTAGTGACGAAAGTCATGTTAAGTTTCAATTACTTGAAAATTGCTTTGACGAAAAATGGTTTGTGAATAACAACTATATAACATCCTCTAAGAATGTTTCAATGATTGAAATGAGAGTTTAGAATATATAACCATTGTTGGATATAAACATTGTGTGATAACTCATACATTTATAAGTCCTTATTCCTTGAACCAAAGTATGTGTACTTTGCTGATTAGGAAAACCAGAACTAAAGTCCGCGTACCAGTATGCGCACCATCGGAAGTTCACGTCCCGTGAAAATCTGCTGGAGTTTGTGAATTGAAAACAAACTGATTCCGGGTACTTAAGTTGGTTATTTTCTAAAAACGATTATTCGTGAACTTAAACTTATATAAACTAAGGAATGCATATTTGCAAACCGTGGCTATAAAGTTCATGAATCGATTCGAGTCAATCAAATCGTTTTTGCTTCGATTGTGTCTTGTATACTTCTATAATATCTAAGCAATTGAACAACTCTCTAACTAGTTCATTTGAGTCATTTGAACTAGTTATGGTAAAGAAGAATATGGTTGATGAAAGTGCTCATATGGCTAAGCATTTGGTTAACTATTGTTAAACCAACTAAATGTACATGTTTGGGTACGGTTACACAAACCTAAAGCATGCATTTCATTTGTGTGTAACAAGCTAAGTTTCGATCTAACGGTTGAAAGATATTAGCTTGAATCTAATCAGGTTTTCATCTAACGGTGAATATTAAATGCTTTGTTACCAAGGTAACTTAGATTGCAAACCCTGATTTGAAAGACTATATAAAGGAGAACTCTAGCAACTGGGAAACCTAATCCCCACACCTTATGTGTGATACTAGTTGTATAAGCTAGAGTCGAATCTCCTTTAACCTTAGGTTTCTACCGAGACCCTGTAGGTTAACGACTTGAAGACTTCATTGGGATTGTGAAGCCAGGCTGATAGGTGTCGTAAAATACCTAATTTTATATCTAGTATTTATGCTTTCTTTGCTATTGTCGTGTAAATTATGTATCTTATATTTGCTTTTGAGTTTATTAGGTATTTTGGAGTCATTGGAGTAAAAGAAGAAGAAATATGTGAAAAGGGGCCAAAATTGTCATTTCATAGGGAAGTGCTATTGAGAGCCTAGCTAAGGTTAAGGGACAACCAGTTTGGGTGGCCCTTGTCCAAGATTGTGGGTGTATTTATCCGTCCACTACTTGTACCATAATTCAATCGAGAGAATACATTTTCTCTCTTTTATTTTGAATCTGAGCCATGAATGATTGAAGATGATGGTCGCTGTGCTAACAAGGGTTTGAGGAAATCGATTAAGAAAAGAAGAATGGGTGACTCTCAGTGGCGATGTTGAACTCGAAGACAGAGTCACGGATGAGATGATAGAGCTGGAGGCAGTGATGGTGTCGGAGGTGGAGTTCAAGACTACTCGAACCAGGGAGAAGAAACGGAGTCTTGCTACCATCGATTTGCAGTGAGCAACTGAAAGAGATTTGACAGGTTTATTGAGTCCATGAACTATAATTAGAAGATGGGTTTGCATCGGATTGGAAGTTGAATTCGTTTCTGCTGCCAAGAAGCCAGTGAAGAAGACGAGTTCACTGCCATTGGTTGATTGTGGAAGAATGGAGTGGATAGTCCTTTGAATGAATGTGGTTTATGTATGGAATTGAATTGTGCAGGGAAGGAGCTGTGGAAGATTGCAAATCCATCGGAGCTATATCTATCTCCACTTTGCAAGGCGCCTAGCAGGTGTTTAACAAAAATCCTGAGCCACCAGCTTTGCACAGTTCAGGTTCAGTTTCTAGTTCGGTGCAACTAGTTGACTGAAGCAGCCTTGCTATCGGCTAGACCATGGTTCTGGTGAGTGTGAGAAGGCATTGAAGGAAATTGGTTGTTGCCCGATGTTTTGCAAGCAATGGTGCTCGAGAAGTGCAGCTAGAAATGGAGGATGTGAATGAGTTGTTGGATGCAATGGAGCAGCTGGGATTGGAGTTGCAGTTGTGCAAGAGCAGGTGTGGTAATTGGCAGCAAAGAAGGAGAACATTGCAGATTCGGAGTTAATGGTAGTTGTTGGGCGGAATGATCAAGCATTGAGTGTTGCATTTGAGTTGCGGGCGAACCGAGATGGTGGACTAGCCGTGTCGTCGTGACTGACTCGCTGCGGTTGCAAGATGGCTGAGTTGATTGGTAGAGTGAAACAGAGATGGTGGTATTGCAGCTGAAATGTTTAGATGTATGTCTAGGGCAGGTACCTGGTGCAAGGTTATGATTGCGAGAAGATGAACTGAACTACCACCAGTCGAATGTTTGTGGAGTTGAAGCGAAGTGAACTGCAGATGAGGTTTACAGGCTATGTCGCTGCTTGTGATGTTCAGTGAACTAGAAATGAAGTTGGTGGATTAACTGGCATTGGTGGTGGAATTGATATTGAGACACAGGCCGCGATGTTGCAGCCGCGAAAAGAGAAGAATAATGGACAGGAGGCTGGTAACGTTTGTAGTTAAGAAAGTTGGCAATGCAGTGGTGAAGTCGAGAGGGGTTGAAGCGAATATTTTTGTGGCTTACAGAACTGGCAGAGAATGGTTCATGGGTTGGTGTTGGATGTTGTGTAGCTGAACTGGTGATTGTCATGGGAAGAATGCAGTGATGGTGCATTGGTGCTGTTATTTTTTGCAATTTGAAATGGCTAGTAGAGTACTGCAGCTGATTGTGGCTAGCTTGTGATATACATGGATGGAAGCAAAAAATGGCCTGAGCTGTGTAGCAGAAGTCGCAACCAAAAACACAGAAATTGTGCGAAAACGGAGCAGAAATGGCGAGGCGGTGGTGCTACTTCCGGTTGTCGGATTTCGGAATGGAAAGTGGGAATTGTAAAGTTTCATTTGAATCATGAAGGGGTACGAGTCGGATGTAAGATTTGGCGGCCGGGTATATGAGCTATGAGTCACGCTTTTGGGCGCGTTTTCGCAAGAATCCAAGAGTTAGTTTAGATGGTGCATTTGTGAAATATGGCTCTGAATTGTGAGTGTATGAACTGCAGAGAATGATAGTGAGTTGCTGGGAGTTACGATAGTCGGATACAAGCTCAGGTGGTCGGAGATAATTTTCAGGTGACCGGAATCCGGCGACCGGTGACCGGATTCCGGTGATGACGTCAGCAATTCGGCGACCCTTTTGAACCCAAAAAATCCAGAAGTTATGTTTTCACACATGGGCTTGGTGGACCACTTGGAGATGGGTTTTGAAAAAACCTAATATTGGAAAGAGTATCCTTTTGGAATGGAAGAAACATATAAATAGAAAAATCTTTCTCAAACCTAAAAATATCTCCATTAGGGAGGCTTCTACTTGTTTTCTAGGGTTTCACATGATAGATTCTTTTAAACTCTTTGTGATGATTTCCAAAAATACAAGTAGTTGATTTATTGTTATTGGTTAAAGATGTAGTTGGATTTTGAAAATAAGTTATGATTTTTATGAATTAGTTTTCTCTCAAAATCATTGTTTGATTTCTACGGGTTATAATAATTGCATGATTGATGTATTGCAATATGATTGAATGTTTGTTTAGTTGAGTCTAGAATTGATTGAACTCACATCCATATCTATAGCTATTTTAGGGTTCATCATTGAGCGATAACCTTGAATACGAGTAGCATGATATGATTATGCTTTGTAGTGATACATCCTTGTAGTCATATGTAGAAATTGACCTTTGTTCGAATTGTGTGCGCAATGTATTTCAATGCATTGATTAGCCTATTTCTGAAACTTAATGCTCCTAGGAATTGAACTTAATTAGCGCAAGGCGTTAGGTTATTCTTTAGGTAGAATTCACATACGCAGCTCTAATGTGTGTGTTGATGATTTATGAAATTTACGGAGTATTCTTGCAACAAGATATTCTAGGGCTTTTGATGATAGCGAGATTAAATATGAATTCTAATCATACATTCAAAACTTGTTTACAATTGAAGATGAAACCTTTATCCAATATTTCACAACCTTGATTTGTGTGTTTATTTTATTATTTGCTTTTATTTTATAAAAATCAGAAAACCCCCGTGTTACTTATAAGATACCGAAACATATTGACAACCTTGTCCTATCTGTGGGAACGATCCTTTCTTGCCCTTGCTTCATTATATATTTTGATTAGTAAGAAAGTGTAATTTATTTTTGTGTCAGCTGACAACCGGTCACAGGCCCAACTATTTTCTTTGTAGTTGCGTGATCTGATCTTGTTGTTTCTATCGTACTAAGTACAATCGTAAGATTGACTTGAGATTGATTTCTCCGATAGGCAAGATTAAAAGAAGTCACAAACATCTTCGTCTCATCGTTTGTGATTCCGTAATATCTTCTTTCGCTAGTCGATTAAGATTATTGTGAGTTGATTGATAATTCTAGGCTGTTCTTTGGGAATATAAGTCTGGGGTATCAATTGGTTCCTGTTCACCTTGATTTATCAAAAGACGAAACAAAAAATCGTATGTATTTCTGTGGGAGACAGATTTATCTATTATCGTAGACTTTTCTTTGTGATACAAATTTGTTTATTAAAGTCTTCGACTTTGGGTTGTATCAAATCTTAGTTGTGGGTGAGATCAGCTAAGGGAATCAAGTACGTAGTATCCTGCTGGGATCAGAGACGTAAGGAGCACAAATGTACCTTGGACCAGTGTGAGATTGATTGGGGCTCAACTACAGTCCAGAAAGAAGTTAGTTTTTAGTAGGCTAGTGTATGTAGCGGCTTAATACAGTGTGTGTTCAATCTGGACTAGGTCCTGGGGTTTTTCTGCATTTGCGGTTTACTCATAAACAAAACTTCTGGTGTCTGTGTTATTTCTTTTACGCATTATATTTTGTTATATAATTGAAATATCACAGGTTGTGCGTTGAATCGATCAATTGGGAAATCCAACCTTTGGTTGTTGATTGATCCTTGAACATTGGTCTTTGGTACTGTTTAAGTGTTTTTCTCTTATGTTCAATTAGACTCGCAGATTTCTATTTGCTTGAGTAAGTATTGAATCGAGAAAGTGAGATATAACTCTTTGATATACTTTTATTAAGATTGAGTCTGACTGTCTAGTTGATTCTCTTAAAAGTATATTGGAGTTAGTCCATATAGATTGCTAAGCGAAATATTGGGTGTGGTTGTTGTACCCACGCTTTTTCACCCTAAATTTTCAGAATTATTTTTCTTATTATATGCAGTCACAAAGTGGTAATATATTGTTTCTTGCGCATTCTGCAACAGGTTTGAACTTCTAAAGGAAGTGCAAGGGGTAATGCACACAGTAAATACTTGTTATTCTTGGCTGGAAGAGCGGGACTGGTGTAATGCGCCATTATAGTAACCTCTCTATCCTGGTCCAAATCATGTCTTCAGAAAACAAAGCAGAATCCATGGACCTTAACATTGCAATTCAATGGACTAGTTATGTTGCTTTGCAGTTTACCATGGGGTTCTGGTCCATGTAATGGCAGGCCGGGCATTTTTAAATACATTTTAGTGCCTTTCACACTTGAGGCAGAAAATCATGGCATTGTTTCTTTGCATCCAGGCCTAGCCCTCCCCTTATGGCCTAGTCATTGTACTTTTTTTAGTTTTACAAAGGATCACATTTTGGAGTGTAATCTTGGTTAATAGATTTACTGTCAGTTGTCTCTCTATTGAAAAACCACTTTCAATCCAAACAAAACACATCAACAACAAATTGGAGAGAATCACTACCATCACTTCCAAAACAAACCATTAGTTTTCGAAGTATGGAGGAAAACTGCTGGAAAAAACTGTCGGAAAACACCCGAAATATTAACAAACAAAAGAGAAACAGGTATCTACAGTATGAAAAAGAGGTCTTCTCACTCGATTTACGCCCTAATGGCCCAAATCGAACAAGAATCGGGCTAGATATAAAAAGAGACGTTCAGGAAGTTTAGTTTCTTTTTTTTTCCGCAGAGATTGAAAGAGAAGATCTCGGCAAGATATATTTCCGAAAAATCGCATTCCAATTGTTGCCTACAGAAACAATGTAATGTCCATAAGATGATGCCTAAGCTAAAACAATAAATTTTACTTCAATGATCAGATCGTCATCCGTTTTGAAAGTATGCTTATTTTCAAAGATACGAGCATTCCTATCATTCCAAATTACCAAAACTATTGTCGCAGGAATCATCATTAGACGATTTCAAAACTCTTGTAACTACCCAAAGGTCAGTAGTGAGCAAAGGGAAATTCATATGGCAATGTACAAAACCAAATTTTTGTTGGGCCGGGTGGATGGTCAAATGTGGTTTCGAATCCCTAGATCTAAAATTTTTGGAATTATTTTTCTTATTTTATGCAGTCGTAAAGTGGTAATATATTGTTTCTTGCGCATTCTGCAATAGGTTTGAACTTCTAAAGGAAGTGCAAGGGGTAATGCACACAGTAAATACTTGTTATTCTTGACTAGAAGAGCGGGACTGGTGTAATGCGCCATTATAGAAACCTCTCTATCCTGGTCTAAACCATGTCTTCATAAAACAAAGCAGAATCCATGGACCTTAACATTGCAATTCAATGGACTCGTTATGTTGCTTTGCAGTTTTCCATGGGGTTCTGGTCCATGTAATGGCAGGCCAGGCATTTTTAAATACATTTTAGTGCCTTTCACACTTGAGGCAGAAAATCATGGCGTTGTTTCTTTGCATCTAAGCTAGCCCTCCCCCTATGGCCTAGTCATTGTACTTTTTTTAGTTTTACAAAGGACCACTTTTGGGAGTGTAATCTTGGTTAATAGATTTTCTGTCAGTTCTCTCTCTATTGAAAACCCACTTTCAATCCAAACCAAAACACATCAACAACAAATTGGAGAGAATCACTACCATCACTTCCAAAACAAACCATTAGTTTTAGAATTATGGAGGAAAACTGCGGAAAACACCCAAAAGCTTAACAAACAAAAGAGAAACGTGTATCTATAGTATGAACAAGAGGTCTTGTCACTCGATTTAATCCCTAATGGCCCAAATCGAGCAAGAATCGGGCTAGATCTAAAAAGAGATGGTCTGGAAGTTTAGTTTATTTTTCTCTTTTTTCCGCGGAGAGAGAAAGAGAAGATCTCGGAAATATATATTTTCGAAAAATCGCATCCCAATTGTAGCCTACAGAAACAATGTAATGTCCATAAGCTGATGCTTAAGCTAGAACAAAAAATTTTACTTCAATGATCAGATCGTCATCAGTTTTGAAAGTATGTTTATTTTCAAAGATACGAGCATTCCTATCATTCCAAATTACCCAAACTATTGTCGCAGGAATCATCATCGATGATTTCAAAACTCTTGTAACTACCCAAAGGTCAGTAGTGAGCTAAGGGCAATTCCTATGGCAATGTACAAAACCAATTTTTTGTTGAGCCGGGTGGATGGTTAAATATGGTTTCGAATCCCTAGATCTAAATTTTTCGGAATTATTTTTCTTATTGTATGCAGTCTTAAAGTGGTAGTATATTTTTTCCTGAGCATTCTGAAATAGGTGTGAACTTCTAAAGGAAGTGCAAGGGGGTAATGCATACAGTAAATACTTGTTATTCTTGGCTGGAAGAGCAGGGCTGATGTAATGCGCCATTATAGTAACCTCTCTATCCTGGTCTAAACCATGTCTTCAGAAAATCAAAGCAGAATCCATGGACCTTAAAAGTGCAATTCAATGGACTAGTTATGTTGTTTTGAAGTTTACCACAGGGCTCTGGTCCATGTAATGTCAGGTCGGGCATTTTTAAATATATTTTAGTGTCTTTCACACTTGAGGCAGAAAATCATGGCGTTTTTTATTTGAATCTAGGACTAGCCCTCCCCCCTGTGGCCTAGTTATTGTACTTTTTTTTGTTTTACAAAGGATCACTTTTTGGAGTGTAATCTTGGTTAATAGATTTATTGTCAGTTCTCTCTCTATTGAAAAACCACTTCCAATCCAAACCCAAACACAACAAAAGTAAATTGGAGAGAATCACTACCATCACTTCCAAAATAAACCATTAGTTTTAGAAGTATATAGGAAAACTGCTGCAAAAAACTGTCAGAAAACACCCAAAATCTTAACAAACAAAAGAGAAATAGGTATCTACAGTATGAACAAAAGGTCTTCTCACTCGATTTAAGCCCTTATGGCCCAAATCGAGCAAGAATCGGGCTAGATCTAAAAAGAGACGGTCTGGAAGTTTAGTTTGTTTCTCTCTTTTTTCCGCAGAGAGAGAAAGAGAGGATCTCGGCAAGATATATTTCCGAAAAATCGCAACCCAATTGTTGCCTACAAAAACAATGTAATGTCCATAAGCTGATGCCTAAGCAAGATAGAGAAATTTTACTTCAATGATCAGATCGTCATCCGTTTTGAAAGTATGCTTATTTTCAAAGATACGAGCATCCCTATCATTCCAAATTACCCAAACTATTGTCGCAGGAATCATCGTCAGACGATTTCAAAACTCTTGTAACTACCCAAAGGTCAGTAGTGAGCAAAGGGCAATTCATATGGCAATGTACAAAAGCAAATTTTGTTGAGCCAGGAGGATGGTCAAATGTGGTTTCATACTATGGAAAAGAAGTGGGCGGTTGATCATTCTTTAGATCTAGCCTGATTCTTACAAATGTGGTTTCGCACTATGAAAATAACTTGATTCCTACATGTTTGTTAGGGGATTGAATATTTTAGATCTAGGGATTCGAGATGTGAAGATAGATAGTGATCATCCAACATTAATAGACTCGTTTTGTGTGTGATTGATCATTTGTAGGAATCAAGTTATTTTCGCAAGTGATACTTTAAGATTGAAGATTGATTTTTTTATTTTTTTAATATTCCGATCTTGGTGATACTTCACGCACAGTTGATTCTCTGGGATCCAAACAAGCAGTTTATTTTGATAGACATCAGACTTGTAGTAGTTGTTTTACCTTGTAGAGTTGCTTGGATAGAGCTTGTTCACTGAGATATATTATTTACAGTGTTTTCCTTTGTTTGATCTTTGACCAAAGGAGTTTATATTGATAAACTGAAGATCCTTTATACTAAAATTTATCTCTGACCATTGTCGGGTTTGGGAGGTATATGGTGAGGTGGTTGCTGGAACAGGTTAGTCCTTTATTGTCTCGGGTTACGATCCAAAGGAGTTGAGAGCAGAATTCTTCACATCAGGTGAAGCGACTTGAGATAGTGGACTTTACCTTAGGATTCACGTGCGTAGACCAAATTGATTTTAGGTACAGGGATACTGAAGGAACTGAGTGACTTGGAGGTAGTTTAGTTGGTATCAACTATACGAATTTGCGATAGTCAATTTGTATAGCGTCTTAATTATGAGAGTATCTAAAATTGGACTAGGTCCTGATATTTTTCTGTCAAGCAACTTTCTTCTTAAAAAAAAACCTCGTGTGTTGTGTGATTATTTTTCTTTCTGTGTTATAAATGTTATTGTAATTAAGTAATCATACTCGTACATTAATCCACTTGGTATATGATCCCATAGTTGGTTCAGTTCCAAACATATATTATTACTATATACCAAGATAACATCTCGTTGAATTAATCTTTTAGAAAATATTGTTTCTGTAAGATTACATAAGGTGTGTCTGTAGTAGATTGATACGAAAAGATTGTGGTTTACTCGGTACCCTCGTAATTTCATGAGGGATATGCAATATTACATGCATCTTCACTTATTCGTATTACAACCCATTTTTGATCAACCATTTTCTGTATATCAGATGGTAACATGATATAAGCCATATATTTGTATTCTTATGCATTATTTTTGGTTGTGTTGTAAATGTGCCATTACCATATTGCTATAATATAATGAATCATCAAGTTTGACAAACAATCTTTAACCGGTAGATTTGCGGATTGTCAATGTGACGAGACAATCTTTCGTCGTTAGGGGCAGATCTGGAAAAGGATTTTATAAGGAAGCAACATGAATTGTTGGGGTATGTTCCTATTCTCTCTCACATTTATTCTTACACTCCACAAGTGTAAATGTGAAGTGAAAAAAATAATTGAGTTTCTGAATATGCACTGATATCGCTAAATTGGTAAGATCACACATACCAGCAACAAATGTGTCTGCAAGGTTAGAATTCCCAATAATAGATATACATTATAGACTAAAGTATTGCAACTACACTTGGTAGAAGTGTATTTGAGGACATGTCTCCATAACGGAAGGTGGATGAACCTCCAGGTTCAATCAATTCTCATCTAGAAAGGAAGTAGGTGAATAAGGCACAAACCTTATTCATATCATCAATGAGATCAACTCATTAGATTGTCTCCGATTATATCCATGAGCCAAACTGGAGGATGCCTCAAAGCTTAATGATTCTAGAGAAAAATGATTTCCTAATGGATTATGAGAATGCGCACAAGTCAATGAAAAGGTTATGCGTGCATATTGATAATTATATTCATATACGGTTGCTCAAGGAAACTGAGTAGGTGATATCGAACCATGATCTTTATTGCTTCATATCAACAAAGGGAAAACTTGGCCTACATAATCCGATTAGAAATTGGCTCTCTGATAAATACACATGTACTTGGCATGGCAATGCTTACCCAAAGATCAATGACCAAGACCCATTTCCAGTAGCAAGTACCAGATTGGGTAGGAGAACAAGTTAACTCCCAAAAATTGGACATAGTTTTTACGCCGGCCTGACCAAGCCTTGCACAACCGGATGGCAATGCTTACCCATCAAACGTAAATCATGTGGGATATATATGATCATTTGCCACAAAGTGTAGTGAGAATGATGAAGTCTTAAAGCATAAAGACTCATCTAGTGACGCGTTCCTATAATGAACTTTATATCGCTCTGCCACTTAGTTAGTTTGATAATTTCAAAAGCACTTGAAATTTAGTGGTTGCGTGGTAACTTGGATCATAGCTTGTCACCATCTTAGTTTTATTTTCTTTTTCCGAAGCACGAGGATATGTCATACCCGATAAGTCATTTGTTACAGTTTGGTTAATAAAGAAAGGCATTGTGTGATCTCAAAATGTCATCGAGAGGTTTGATGTTTGACTGCCAATTGCGTAAAATTTGCCCAGACATCTGCTATTTGGTTTCTTTCCTTGTAAGTATGTTGGATAGTACACTAAAGAAATCTGGCGCATTCTCTATTTAATTTCACGATTCACTCATGTTATACACCAAGGTGGTTCCAAGTTAGATTTTAAGAATCTAAATAAATTTGCCGAGGCTGTTTCAAATCAAGTTGCAGTTTTTGACAATTCCATTGTGTTGCCGTCCTCGCTGCTATCTGCAAGGCCCGCGTCTTAACTGTTAGAGCGATGGTTATCAAAAGTATATTTTTTATCGAAATTATTGCAAACACAAAATTGGTTAAAAAGACCAAAATCAAAATTTCCTGGGTGAAAAGGACAGTCAGATTTAGATACTGTTTAAATGGACAAAAATTTAAAAATAGGCAAGATGTAACCAGTTTCATCATGTTCATTTTCAAATATTTTTTCTTATTTTTATTTTACACAGGATGCATCTAGTTTCATCCTTGTTATTTTTTAAGTTTAAGCCAGGATGAATCCAGTTTCATCCTTGCTATTTTTTTTTTTTGTCCATTTCACCCATAAAATTTTTTACTCGTCCATTTGAACCGTGTTTTAAATTTTTTTGGACAAATGACCCATTTTCCGTATTGCAAACTATATCGAATTATCGATCAATACTATTAACTTTATCAAAAAAATTTCACAATAATAAAAAGTACTGTATTTTTCTACTTCCGAGAACAAAAATAACCATGTCTCCAGCAGTAAGCGGATATTTTCTGAAAATGTGAAAATTGCATCTAATTTTCGCAAGAGAAGTGAGATTGCAATGGTAGAGTTAAATTTTCAAAGGAGATTTCCTGTTTGAGCGAGCCTAAACAGCTAATTAGGCTCGCTCAAGGTGTCGGAATATAATGCATAACAGAGAAGGAAATATCACATTCAAGGAAGAAAGAAGACGAATGCCAAAGCGAAACTGAAAGCGCCATTCCATGACAATGTAAGAAGGTGAAAAAGAAACTAATGCAAATGACATTAAAATTTAAAAAGCCATTTGCTTTTAGTTTCCTTTCCACCTTTCTCTCACTGATATCTTAGGTTGTATCATACAAAAAAAAAGATTTGGAAACAAACAACTTTGTCATTTATACTACTCATAAGACAATCACTCATGTTAAAAAATTGTAAGTTGTAGCCCCAGTCATAAAATGCGGCAAGAAAACAAAGCTACACAAGGTTTCAACAAGCACTGTAGCTGCATAAATTCACGGACATTATATAATTCAGATGAACAGATAACTTGACAACAATTTTTTTACTCCTACAAAGGATCTACGAGTACAAGTATTCCAATGAAGATATACTAACATGTGTGTGATATGTTTACATTGGATCCCCCGACGAACCTGTGATTTTCAAGAAAACTTGGGTTTGGGTAGCAACGTCTTCGACTTGATCTAAATCTTCAGGGATTTTGACATGCGCAAACATATCTAGAAGCTAGACACTCACGAAAAATGATAACAGAGATTCTTGGGCTTGATCTAATCTTCCGTGGTTTTGACAATGCGTTAACATATCTACAAGCTGGATGTGCGGAGCGGATGATAAAATAAATTTGGTATTAGCCTCCAGGGGCTGTATCATGTCTAAACTCCTCGACCGGTGAAGGAAGGAGATGAACAAGTCTGTCTTTATAACGCTCAATCCGTTCTTTTCGTTCTTCTCTTAATCTGGACCGTAACAAGCAAGAATTCTCTTAAAACCAGAAAAATTGTTGACGTGTGCAGTAAATAAAGCAGCTGCTTAAGATATTGCCACCTAAAGAAATTCTAAATCTTAAAAGAATGGAGAAACTAAGGATAGTATATCAACAAACTCACCGTGCACGAACCCTTTTAGCACGCTTTATGTGTTTCTGTAACAAGTCATGGGAAGACAAATGCTGTACAGCGGCTTCATCCTGAGAAGATGTAAATGTTAACACGTTATATTTCCTCCACCACACAAAACATATCACATGGTTATATTTCATATTACATCCTAAAAGTAAGGAGAAGCTGAAGGTAGACTGGTGTGTGATCATGAGTGTCCGGTTTCAGCTTTAAAACTATACAAATATCTTTGCTAAACGAAGTACTGCTAAAATCTTCTAGAACTACAAACACGTTAAATAATACTTATAGCTTCACAACATTGAAGAGGCAACATTGTATACATGGAGAAGAGCGTTTCCAGAACCTTGTTTGTCACCTCCAAAAGTCATTATAAAAGAATCAAATAGGGCTCATGAGTTTGACATCTGCTAGTAATTTTTCCTTTTAGTTTTCAGATTGACCAATTAAAAAAAAAAAACAATAACATATGTAAAAGCATATCAAGCACTTATAAATGTGAGGAACAAACCTCTACTTCTTCCTCATCTTCATCGAAATTTTCCTTCCTTTTACGCACATTGGTGTTTCCTGGTGCCGAAGGCTTGGGTCGTGGAAGTGGCTTTATCCCACCAATGATTTGTGTCTGCCAATACAAACATTCATAACAGTCAGGAAAATGAACAGAGAAAAGGTCACAAAAATCTCAAATCAATTTCTTGTCAGTATCAGTACTTTCAATAATGCAACAAGTGTATCATTACTTGAGTTGATTGCAATATTTTTAAATGACAACAGAAAAAGAGTTCTTCTTCAACTCATGTTCGGCTGCAAGATGCAAGGCCTCATCAAGTAGGTTATACCAAGGCAGTTTTTTCCATACGCGTACAAAAATGCATTTTGTACACCTAATAACGTACAAAATTGCACTTTGCCAGCACGATTGACAGAATTTATATCATATCGAAACTTATCGCACCTAGTGTGGATACTGAACACCAAGAGTTTCTTGATGTTGCCTAGCCGAGATATACATTAGGAAGGGACACAAATGACTTAAAGGAAGATCGGGGACAAAAGATTCGGATGAAGGAGATAATAAAGAACCCCGCTTTATACAACTATAAAATAGAGTTATTCCGGGTTGTAAACTTTTGCTTCGTATGTAACCGTATAAATAGCTGCTTAGATTGTAGAATTGCTAATTATAACTCATGTGGTTACTACACGGTAGCAGATCCGAACAGTAAAGGAACAGAATTACCAATTTTGTATGGAAGTTTTATACAAGTTCCAAGAGTAAGACCGTAAATAAAAGCTTCAATGGAAAAACATAAAACATGATGTGAGCAAAGGAGATGCAAGTGAATACCTGACTTTCTTGAGGAAATCCATTGTGCACCCATGACCTACAGAGTGCGTAGAGAGAAGCACCATCGGCTAGCCGAATCTACAAATTACAGAGATAGGTGATTATTTCATGTGGTAGGTGCTACATTTGCATTACAAAATTATAAACCAATTCACACAAATAAAGTTTCAATACTCGAAAATTTTACATCTCAACCCTTATGATGAATATACTATTTTCGTTTCAAACCAGCTTGCTGACTCAATATTAACATTATAAACTCGTCACAAAAGTGCCCTATGCCATTTGCACACAGGTCATCAAACCAATCTTCCTAGATACATACATATTTAAATCCGAAAACTAAAACTCCCAATGCTTGTGCAAAATCAAATTTCCAGAAAACAAGAAAAAATGAACATTGGGAGATAATGAATGAGAAACTATTTCATAATGAACAGAAAACAAGCAATCAGGCTTACAAAAAAGAAGAATATAGAAGACCACAAGATATGTATTTACAACCGAACCTTCATTCAACAAAATCACAACAGGGAAAATAAGAGTTACGAATAGTAAACAGCTATACTTTCTACGTTCATATGATGCATCTTTTGAGTAACACGAACTCAGGAACAAAATGGGCATAATGACCAAAACAATAATAGTTGCTTGACATTTTACACAATTTATGGGGTGTTGAAGGTTGGTAAACAGGGACCAGGAACCTTAACCTAACATAAATATTATCTGCATTTAGGGTTTGCTCCCAAACTCCTGCACTTTAAATGTGGCACTAAGAAAAGGGAAGGGTATCTTGATACAAGTTGAAAAGACAGTCATAAACGGTCTACTAATTTTTGTCAAAAGATGTATATGGTATAACCAGAACATGAACGTATATAATCAGCACCCATTAACCAATGTTTTGGGCTGTGGTTCCATATATACATCGCAGCAACGTCAGTATACAAGCACGTAGGTCAAAATCTTATCTTGATAAGCTAAACTACATATTCTTTGGTTACTATTTTATCTCAAAAATGCATAAAATAGAATTAATTATGACTTGTTACAAGCAACAGAGAGCTAAGAGATTTTCCATATAACTATCCTATATTTCCGTTCATACCGTAACAAGACCAAACTACTATACAAAGAAAATCACCTCATAAGGCTGAGACAGGGACGAGAATCTGAAATTCAAACAAGAATGGAGAACGTAACCCTATTAATGTAGTAAATCAATCAAATTAAATAAGATCATGCATACTTACTTTCCGATCATTAATAGTAACACATTTATCATCTCTATTTTTATCCCTGTAGAGAACATAATATGAAATATTAGTTTCCAAAAATCATACAATAGAATGAGATTATATAGAAAGCAAAACAATTACCTCTTCAAGCCGTCATAATCAGGTGACTTTGAAGGAAATGTAGCAGTCTACAACAATCCACGAGCAAATAAGTGTTAGGGACCATGGAAGTACGTGACAAATTACTAGCCAAAAGAAAACAGCAAATAAAATTTTGCACACTTTGAATGATAACGTGCATGTACTGATTGTCTGAAATAAAGGAAAGTGTAAAGCATGAAGCAAAACTGATACATATAGATAATTTTGAGCATAAACTTTAGAATCGTGTTATTTAGGATCTTCCATCACATCAAAGCTAATTTCTCGTCAGATACAAGCAGGAAACACTCAATTGATGGCTGCCAGACGTCCGCATCATTATACAGCCGAAGAATCACAGTTTACAAGATCGTGTAAGGGGGTAAGCATATCACGAATTATCTTCTAGTTCGTCCCAGTTTTATTATTACACGTCATACCAAATTTATAGACGTAAAATAGGAGGATATTTCAAAGATACCTTGAAACTCCTAAACGAAAAAGAACTAGATAAATCCTATCAACGATATTCCTCGCCCGAGTATCAAAGGATATGGTAGGTGCACCTCAAGTAGGTCATAAATAAAAAACTGCATTACTGCTAATCTCCATGAGAGCAGATAAAAAATAAATAAAGTCGAACTTTCAATTGAAATGCAACCTGTAATGTAAAGAAAATGGTGGGAGAATGGCGCAGTCTTGGATATTCATGATCTATCCTAGATAGACCGCACAAGAGGCCTCCAAATGAGCTAAAGGAGTTGGCATATAAGATCTAATCATCCTTGTTACTTGATGATTGATGATTGAGCAAGAAGGAAACAACCTCCAAATGAGCTAAAGGAGTTGGCATATAAGATCTAATCATCCTTGTCACTTGATGATTTAGCAAGAAGGAAACAACGTCCAAATGAGCTAAAGGAGTTGGCATAAAAGATCTTATCATCCTTGTCACTTGATGATTTAGGAAGAAGGAATCAAGGGGACAACTTAACGTTCTACTCACGCAGAATTAGGTGAGGCATACCCCGTATATCCAATAATAATACAAAACCCAAAGTGTCATTTACTTATATAAGTGTCCAACATGCAGAGTCAATAATCAAGAGCTCAACTAAGAGGCAATTCATGGTGTAAGCAAGGCGATAACTTGGCAATTCATGGTGTAAGCCACTTTGAAAACTTACGTATTAGTATTCAATGTTATAACATTTTCCATAGACAGAATATCAGTAATGCTTTTTACCCATTATTCAATAGGTCTTGGTTCCTACACTTTTAGCTCAAGTTAAGCAAGTCCACCTCTTTCAGTTTTGGCTACAAAGAAACTGATGCCTAAGGCTAGCTTTTACCTTACACCTCTATTTGACCTACCATCTCATAGTGTTGCAGCTAACCGATCCAGGGACAGCAATAACAATCAATTCAACACAGATGCTCCCACAATCAATCACAAACATTTCCCCATCTTGTAAGATACCCGTTTGAAATCCCCGTCATACAAATTGTCCTCGTGATAATCATGAAACCTAAATTAACCTATGAATAACAAGTAAACTACAACTAATTTAATAGAACACACCCAAAAACACTAGAATCAAAACTAGGGCACAGATAAATCGAACCTTTGGATGAGGAATAGCAGCAGAAGGGATATTCCTTACAAGACCAGCAGGATTGGGACGAGATCCAAGATGAGGATGCTGTAAAGAAGGCGGTCTCATCATGTGAATGTGATGTTGACGTGTGTCAAAAGCATAACCCCTGAGCTGATTATTATGAGGAAATGGATGAGGAACCGGACGGGATTGAAAACCCCCACCGCCGGAAACGAATTGTTGTTGTGGTGGTCTAATGTTTCTAGGAATGTAAGCTCCACCGGAAGTCATAACTGGGCCAACTATTACTTGTTGAGAAGGATGAAATTGAGGATTTGAGGGTCTTGTAGCCATTGTAGGATGGGGTTGTGGTCTGAAAGCCGCGGGAGATGGATTAAAGGGTGTTGTAGCAGTAGGAAGTGGAGACGGAAGAGTAGGTGGAGTTAGGGTTTTCGATGGATTTGTAGGAGGAGGATTGCGAGGATCTGAAGAAGAAGCCATCACCGCCGATGGATTGGTTGGCGGGAGTGATGCTTTAGAGAGAGAGAGAGAGACTTTCAATTTTAGTTTTTTGAAATCAATATATTTGCCTTAAATGGGATCCATCTTTAAACTCGGGTTCCCAAGTACCCATCAAATGTCAGATTTAAATATCCTTTATACCCTGTTTGGCAACCGTTGAAACCAAATATTTTTTGTTTCGAATTTTTCATGTAGAAATCACTTTTTTTTTTTTTCAAACCCTCCATTTTAAGGTTTTGGTGCTCTGGCCTTTTCGACCTTTGGTGATCTTGAGGACGATCTGGTGGATATTTTTAAGAGACTGCATAATCACTTGTCTAGATTTGATATTAATGCTAAGAAATGTAAAAAAAAAAAAAAAAAAATCTTGTTATAGGGGCGACAGATTTTATTAGAGGGGCGGTGGGTAATCAAAAGGATTGCGAGGAGGACAAATAGGGTCATTCTTTGGTGATCTTGGACGATCTGGTGGATAATTTTTCATAATCACTTGTCTAGATTTGATATTAATGCTAAGAAATGTAAAAAAAAAAAAAAAAATCCCTGGGTAATTATCATTCCATGGTAATTTCACTTCTGTCTAGAAAAAACTGAAAATGACTAATTAACCCTTACATAGTTTAGTGTTGATAATCTAGTTTAGTGTTAATGATTAAGTTTCACTCTAAATCAAAACAAAATCAGATTTTAGAGTTTAAAAAAAAAAATCCATTTTTTTACATTTTCAGAGTTAATTACGGTTGGAATTTTGCTCGTAACCAACCGTAAATCTTAGTTACGGTTCGTAAAAGATGAACTACCAATCGTAACTGGTTAAATTTGGGGAAAACCCAATCGTAAAACCAGTTACGGTTGGTAACCAAATGCTCGAGACGAACCGTAACAGTATTTACGGTTCATCTCGAATTTTAGTTATGAACCGTAATTGGTGACCTTTCTGAACTCTGGGTTAAAGGGTTATTTACGGTTCGTAATTCTGGTATCGACATCAACCGTAAGTTCACTTACGGTTGAAAAAAAAAACGTAACTGAAGAAAATTCTCAGATATAAGAACATACGGCTGGTAATAGTTCAATTACCAACCGTAACAACATCAAAATATCCATTTACGGTTCGTAATTGAGTTAAAATCAACCGTAACTCACATAAACCCAGAAATTTCAATTTCAATTTTCATCTAAAACCCTAATTTTTGATAGAAATTAAACTTAAATCGAACAAAATATACCAAATCGTAACTGGGTTTTTCAAAACATACATCATATAAGTCATTACACTACACTTGATTAATTTTCGAATCGTCGATTAATCGAAGACGATGAAATTTTGAGTTTTAATGGAGGTTACGGTTGATGGGAGGAGGAGAAGAAGAAAGAAAATAAATTTTCAATTTAGCTTTGATTTAGGTTAAAAAATGGGGAGGGTAATCTAGTCAATTTACACCCCCTATAGGACATCCCCTAACCAACTAGAGGGACATTATTATCACACTGCCGCCCCTCTAATAAAACCCGCCACCCATATAACAGGATTGAAAAAAAAAATAGAATCACAGATTAGGGATAGTTATACGTAGAGGAGTTGGAGCCCAGCTTGTCGCTAGGATTCCATCTAGTTTTGTTGTTGATTCTCTTTTGGATGATTAATTCACCTTTCGGAATAAAAATTTAAGCACAATAAAAACTCGATATATATACCCTATTCAGATTTGGATAATCGCTGCAAATTAAGTACCTCGTGCAATTTGGGGCTACTAAAAATAACTCAGGCTGCTAAATTAACGCCAACTAGTTTAGGATGGTAAGGGGTTCCTAAAGATTTTAAGAAAACAAAGTTACTCTTTCCATAATCGGCAAGGTCAAAACACATAACCGAAGCTGAGCATACTGGTGAACCAAATAAACAGCTACATCAAGAACCGGGAACAATCTCTTGACAAGGAGATAAGGAATGGACAAACATTATTGGTACTATGAATAGAAATGAAAGATGGAATAGACCAGATCCCCCTTTTAATAAAATAGACTTTGACCAGATTACGAGACCAGTTTCTTGTAGAATTCGTATCTTAAAAGATAGATAACAAGTTTAATTATTTGGCAGAATTCTGATTGGATTATTTGGATACGACTAGATTGATCTTGGATACTAATTTTTGAGATCGTCCAAGTATTCTGCTTAACAATCAAGTTCATAGATTTGTGTCTGTAAACATACTGATTAAGTAGAGGTTGAGATATAAACTTTATATACATATTGTCAAGGATCATTCAATTAGTATACTTGTGTTTGTATATTGTCTATACAGGTTGTCGAACGAAACAGTTAGGTGTATTTGGTATCCCATGTGTTTTCAGTGGACAACTACTAATATCTCATCGTCAATTATTGTACTATATCGAAGATTCTAAACTTACCGAGGGATTATCCGAATGAGAGAAGTAGTTGGGTTCACTTTGCCCAGCACATATCCAAATTATAGAGGGACTTCCCACCTCTATTGAGTCTCCACTTGGTAAAATCTCTCGGTAAGACTAACAGCTCCCATAATATATATTTAAATTATACTTTAAAGTAAATTACACAAACGTTAACTCCGTATTACTTGATAGTGATCCTATAGAGTTTAGTTAAGTCTGAACCTATTATCAAGTAATCACAATTTGATTGTTGTATTGTCTCGATCTCATATCCATAGACGATAACACAAAGTGTGAATACCGATTCGTTGTATTGTCCCGACTCAGTCCATAGACAATCACTTTTGGTAAGAGGACTTATAGGTGGAAAAGTTTAAGATTGTGGTATATTTGGGTACCCTCGTCTTTTCAGTAAAGCTAGTTCGTGTGGAAGATGCTACATAGCATATTAAGCCAAAAATATGCAATATAAGACGTTGGAAGTGAAATGAGCAAATAAAGTTGGTGGCATAGTCAAGTTTGATGTTGAGAGTTATGTGGAACTGCGACATTTAGCAGCGATAGCATGGAGCTAACGCAACAAGAATGAAAATGTAAGTACATCAAGTATATGAGTTAAGAGTAACTCATAGTTAGGAAGAACATGATGTTGTTTTTCCGCCACATTAAAGCGCATCAGTTTGGAAAAGCAAGTGATGATTAAATTGCTGGTTTCAAAGGCACGTGAAGAGGATGCCTTGTCCAAAGTGACGGTGGGATGTTCCGGGTAATGCTAAGTCATGACTATACCAAAGTCATGCATTTCAATCAAGGTGTTGCGACAACGCAAGCAAAGAATAGCAAGGTGTTGGTTCTTTGGCATACAAATAGTGCAAGTCCAAGAGGGTGAAGTTTGTAATTTGATTTGGAGGCCAAATCTAGTGAAAGTGCTGATGTTGGCAAAGTGAAGCAAAGGCTATAGATTTTGGCGCATACCAAGAGTGGTATGGAATCATAGAGTGCATACCTTAAGACATGGCGTGATTTGGCGTAGGCACATATTATTGAAGAATGAGGCCAAGTCTTGTATAATCCATGTTATGTTGCGTGGTGCAACTAAAGTCGGAGAATGAAGGCATAAGACTATGGCAATGATCACTATGATTTCAAGTCTTGTATAATCCATGTTATGTTGTTTGTCAAGTTTAGTTTCCAAAACTATAAGTCTTGATTTCCAGTCTACTTATAGCTAAGTCTCGGACTAGGATAGAAAGTGTAGTTGAGCTCAAGACTCCACGGCGTTCATCATGCAAAGACGAAGAACTACTCAAGGAACTGGTGGAACTTCATCGACTAAAAGGTATGTGGAAACTTGAACTTATCTATCACTCAAAAGTCTATCTACTCTATCTCCTATCTTGAGACAAAAGTCGTATTTCTATATAGACTTCGATTATACACATTTGCTATTTCGAGCCGAGTTTACCTCGCTTATCTATTTCTCGAAATATGTGTTGGTAAGCTTTCACTTTGGCCAAGTTCATCTTTACAAGTGACGAAAGTCATGTTGATTATTTCAATATATTGAAAATCGATTTGATGAAAAATAGTGTGTGAATAACCTCTACTTAACATCCTTTAAGAATGTTTCAATGATTGAAATGAGAGTTTAGAATATATAACCTTGAATGGATATAAACATTGTATGTGAACTCATACTTGTGTAAGTCCAAAATCCTTGAACTAAAGTATGCGTACTTTACTGGTTCAGGATGTCCGGAAGCTAAGTCCGCGTACCCTTACGCGTACTGTCGGAAGTTCACATCCCGTGAATTTCTACTGGAGTTTGTGAACTGAAAACAAACTCAATCCGGGTACTTAAGTATGCGTACCGGTATGCATACGTGAGTGGGTTATTTTCTAAAAACGGTTTATTCGTGAACTAATACATATATAAACTAAGGAATGCATATTTGCAAACCGTGGCTATAATGTTCATGAATCGATTCGAGTGAATAAAAATCGTTTTTGTTTCGATTGTGTCTTATACACTTCTATGAGATCTAAGCAATTGAACAACTCTCTAACTAGTTCTTTTGAGTCATTTGAACTAGTTATGGTGAAGATGAATAAGGTTGATATGAAAGTGCTCATATGGCTAACCATTGGTTGACTAATGTTGAACCAACTAGGTGTACATGTTTAGGTACGGTTACACAAACCTAAATGAACGTGCATTTCATTTGTGTATAACAAGCTAAGTTCGATCTAAGGTTGAAAGATATTAGCTTGAATCTAATCAGGTTTTCATCTAACGGTGAATATTGAATGCTTTGTTACCAAGGTAACTTAGATTGCAAACCCTGATTTGGAGACTATATAAAGGAGAACTCTAGCAACTGGGAAACCTAATCCCCACACCTCCTGTGTGATACTAGTTGTATAAGCTAGAGTCGATTCTCCTTTAACCTTAGGTTTCTACCGAGACCCCGTAGGTTAACGACTTGAAGACTTCATTGGGATTGTGAAGCCAAACCCAACTATTTTCTCTGTAGTTGCGTGATCTGATCTTGTTGTTTCTATCGTGATTGAGTGCAATCGTAAGATTGGCTTGAGATTAATTTCTCTGATAGGCAAGATAGAAAAGTAGTCAAAAACATCTTCGTCTCATCGTTTGTGATTCCACAATATCTTGTTTCGCTAGTCGATTAAGATTATTGTGAGGTGATTGATATTTCTAGTCTGTTCTTCGGGAATATAAGTCTGGTATATCAATTGGTTCCTGTTCACCTTGATTTATCAAAAGACGGAACAAAACTCGTATGTATTTCTGTGGGAGACAGATTTATCTATTCATGTAGACTTTTCTGTGTGATACAGATTTTTTTATTAAAGTCTTCGACTTTGGGTCGTAGCAACTCTTAGTTGTGGGTGAGATCAGCTAAGGGAATCAAGTGCGTAGTATCCTGCTGGGATCAGAGATGTAAGGAGCGCAACTGTACCTTGGATCAATGTGAGATTGATTGGGGTTCAACTACAGTCCAGGCCGAAGTTAGTTTGTAGTAGGCTAGTGTCTGTAGCGGCTTAATATACAGTGTGTGTTCAATCTGGACTAGGTCCCGGGGTTTTTCTGCATTTGCGGTTTCCTCGTTAACAAAACTTCTGGTGTGTGTTATTTCTTTTCCGCATTATATTTTGTTATTTAATTAAATTATCACAGGTTGTGCGTTGAATTGATCAATTGGAAAATCCAACCTTTGGTTGTTGATTGAAATTGATTGATCCTTGAACATTGGTCTTTGGTACCGTTCAAGTTAATTTCTCTTGTATTCAATTAGACTCGCAGATTTATATTTGCTTGAGTAAGTATTGAATCGAGAAATTGAGATATAACTCTTTGATATAATTTTTATTAAGATTGAGTCTGACTGTCTAGTTGATTATCTTAAAAGTATATTGGAGTTAGTCCATACAGATTGCTAAGCGAAATATTGGGTGAGGTTGTTGTACCCCCACTTTTTCACGAAGTTCAAGCCTAATTCAGGGAATTGGCAAGAGGAATTTCAAGTTTGCATTTGGGTGTTGATATATGATTTGCAATGGATTTGAAAGCGGTCGCGACACAACAACAAAGTTCAAGATAAGTAGGATCAATGACAAGGCAGTAAAGCTAAGTGATGTTGATGCTAAAGCATAGAAGTTGGCTAAGGGCGTTTTGCAAAAGCTAGCAAAGATTGCTGAATTTCAGAAAGGGTTCTGAAAGTGTATGCAACAAAGATTGAGACCAGCATAGAGTTTATACTTGGTTGCGTTCAACGAGGGCGTTGAACGAATTAGGTTGGGGAGGTCTATAATGTGTCAGGCAAGTGACGCATAATGATTGCGCGTTACGGTATTGCAGGCCAAACCCTGGAGGGCCAGTCAAGCGCAAAGGTGGCGCTACACTGTAAAGATATTTGGCTAAGTAATGAAGCTTATTGGCCGATACAATGAAGCTTCATTGAGGGAAAGGCAAGACATGGCCAAAGTGACAAGATGCAACATGCGATGTTGACATTAAGGCATATCCATGGAATTGAGTTGGCCCAAACTCAAGGATGATGCAAGAAGGTAAAATAGGCCAAGAGTTGGTTTATGGCATTAGTTCAAGGCTGGCCAAAGCTTGAACAGTGCAAACAAGCTAACAATGCAAGAGTGACATTGTTATTGTCAAGCAAATTGGCTAAGTGAGGCATATGACGCATGAGCAACCAGAATGAGCTTAAGGAGTTGGCCTTGATGATTGAAGCACAAGGATTGTACGTGCATTATCTTAGAGCAAGAAGTATGCAGGGCCAAGATGGCTGAGCATAGCATTGGATTAAGGGCGAACTCAGTAAAGCACAATAGTTGTCCAATACAACTTAAGTGACGGTTATGAGTTGGTTATTGGCTTTGCGAGCATGCCAATGAAGTGAGACAAGTTGGAACGGTTATAAAGCGTGTTTATACTTTATAACCATATTAGAGTGTTCATAACCAACAAGAACAGATGTGGCATCAATTGGCGTGACAACACAAAAGGTAGCAGTTAAAGTTAGCGGTTGTGGAAACTACTTGGACACTTGGTTGTCCAAGGCTTGTGCAAGCGGTTGCACAAAAATTTTGGCCTGATCCTAGCATGTATAAATAGATTAGGAATTAATAATGTTGGTGTTGTTCGTTTGAGAGAAGAACCACTAATGTAGAGAGTGTTTTAGGCATTCGCCAAGAGGGTGAATGGCCTGTTTTGGTCCATGAGTTGGATTGTTGTTTGTAATCTTCCTTAATGCAATAAAATGAGTTTATTGTGTTATATCTTTGTGTTCCTGATGTTGCTGATCTTGTGAAGTAGTTTGAGTACATTTATGTCCCATAAAAAATTTAGGCGATTAAATGGGCGTGTGGTGTGACACCTAGGCAGGTTTAGAACATGGACCTCCCTATCCATACCTTACCGGATTAAAATACTTAAATGTGTGAACAGAGCCGATCCTGTGCGTAGAAGGGCCCTGTGCGGAAAAATTTCGTTGGGCCTTTTATAAGGTCAAATATATTTTTTTTTGATAATTTTACAACGACAGTAAACAAAAAATGCCAATAATTTACAAAATTATAGACAATGGTGCACTAGATAATACGTAAAGTTGCAAAATTATAGCCATGGTTATACACTTATACGAATATTTATATAGATGGGGTGGTAATAATATGATAAAGATGCTTAGTTGTTATAATTAATGGGCTGTAATGACAACGAAAACAATTTGGTGGCCTAGTGGATCGATATACTCATGGTTTCACCGTGGGTCAGGCGTTCGAGTTCTGGTAAAAGCATATTTTTTTTTAACATAGGACTGGATTGGGCTTGGAGGGAAATGTAAAAAGGCCCTCGGCAGAGCTGGGCCCTGTGCGGTCGCACGGCCTGCACGCCCTCAGGCCCGGCTCTGTGTGTGAATGGTCAGTGGGAAGAATTCAATTGTGGCGGGTGGCCATCGGGAATATTGGAGGTCAAGTGTCAAACCACTTGGCTATCCATATTAAACGAACATGAAAAAGGTTGGTTGGTGCATTGGCTGTTTTTGTGGTTCTGTGAATTCAAGTTTCAATCTGTCCTGCTGCTGCCCCACTGACTCAACCAATAATGATGATGTTTTTCTTTTAGTAACAGTAATGACGAGGTTGATTGCAGCTTTGCAGTACATAATCGGTCTTGAATTCAGTTGATACTTTATTTTCATTATTCTGTAAATAAAGTTCATAAAATCTGTTCCTCCGGAACAAGAAAACTCTTTTCTGGATTAGTTGAATGCATATGATGAAAAGCAAGATACAAGAAGCACTTAAAGAAGGGAAAAATATGGTTTGGTCCTTTCTTAGGTGGGCCCATGTCTGTTTAGTCCTTTGGTCAAATGCTTTTACTGTTTGCTCCATAATTATTTAAAAATATTTAAATAGACAAAAATACCCTTCCATGTTAATTTTTTTTTTTAGGAGTTCTTCCGTGCTAAAAAACAGACTTCATTCCCAGGAATGAAGTCCATACAAAAAGCTAAAAAACAGACTTCATTCCCAGGAATGAAGTCCATACAAAAAGCTAAAAAACAGACTTCATTCCCAGGAATGAAGTCCATACAAAAAGCTAAAAAAACAGACTTCATTCCTGGGAATGAAGTCCATTCAAAAGCTAAAAACAGACTTCATTCCCAAAAGACAAAAAGCTAAAAAGCAGACTTCATTCCCGGGAATGAAGTCCATACAAAAAAAAAAGCAGACTTCATTCCCCAGGAATGAAGTCCATACAAAAGCTAAAATGCGAGACTTCATTCCAAGGAATGAAGTCCATACAAAAAGCTAAAAAAATCAAAAAAGAAAAAAAAAACATTCAAACACCAGCAACAAATCATCATCATCTTCATCGTCTTTCTTTTCTTCATCGTCTTTCTTTTCCTCTCAAATCATCATCATCATCTTCATCATCTCAAATCATCATCTTTCTTCATCTTCATCATCATCATCTTCATCGTCTTCATCGTCTTTCTTCATCTTCAACATTCAAATCATCATCTTCATCGTCTTTCTTCATCTTCTTCTTCTTCTTCATCAATAACGACATCAAAAACAACAACATATCCATGAAAAATCGTCGTCATCGTTTTCTTCTTCTTCTTCTTCTTCTTCATCAACAACAACAACAAAAACAGTAGCAGAAAGAAAAAGAAAAAGAGAAAAAGAGAAAAAAAACTAGATCCGAAAACATGTGGAGAGAGAAAGTAAATCTGAAAATAAAGATATTTTCTAGGGTTTTTGTCTATATATGTGGTCCCAAAAGGGTATTTCTGCCACCACACAATGAAAATTACATCATCCATGACATCACCCTAGGACCAAACCATAATTTCTAGGACCAAACTATAATATATTTTCCCAAATAGGACCAAACAGACACATGACTGAGTCAACTGGACTAGACTCTCTCTAATATATTATTCCTAGGACCTAATGGTATTTCCTACCTTAAAGAAACATGCAGGAAAAAATGAAGATAAAGAGAATCCTCGGCATTTATGAAAGACCTAGAACCCTTCCGGTAGTAGTGTCAACATCAATGTCGAAGAAGCAAGGTCTCGTTGGAAGTCCAGGCATCGTACTCATAGTACCCACCAGTGGGTAAATAAATCCTGCTCCTATACTGGCTTTCACATCGCGGATTGGCAACTCGAAACCAGTCGGAGCTCCTTTCTGAGATGCAACATCTGAGAAAGAATATTGGGTTTTTGCCATGCAAATTGGTAAACCAGAGAATCCTTGTTTGTTGTACATTTCGATCTGTTTCTCGGCCTAAACAAATAGGAAGAGACCAAATGTGTCAAAAAAAAAAGAATATATACTGATACTGTAATATGCAGTGAAATGTTAAATTGTTGAGAATTTATACCTGCTCGGAGTATTTGACACCAGAGGCACCGTAAGACTTCGCAATTGCTTCTATTTTCTCTTTGATGCTAAATTCCAAAGGATAAAGGAACTTCATTGGCTGTGTCACATTCTCACATGCTTTCTGAACCGCGATCCCAAGTTCAACCTGAAGATTGGGAAGAGCAGTCAGTTAACCATGTAATCCATTCATATACAGCATAATGCATTAATATCATTGATATGAGGCCGACATATAACTATTTTTGATATTGAGTAGCAAAGAAAGGAAAATTCTGTAAAAACATGTACAGCTACTTAGTTTTCAAAAATAAATACAGCAACTTGTATTTGGGCTTTTCAGATATCTTTTTAAAGACATTAGAACCTGGGAAAAGCTTTAGATCTGATATAAAATTTGCTTTCAGATATTAACAGCACTGCAAATGCAACCCAAGTTATCGAATGTGTCCTAATACTGGAAAAGGATTTGGCTACTTTGGAACAAACATGGCCTAATTGTGTTGATTGTTAGGATCATTATTTCAGGTTCAGAGATCTCCATGTTAGGCCCCATTGCCCGATAGGATAAATGATGCAGATGATCACATCCCACCAGCATGCTAGAGACCATATACAAAAGAAAATTACACTCTGTTATAATCCCTTTCATTACTAAATTTGAGGTGATAATGGAAAAGAAGTTACTAACCGCTCCCTTTCCACCATGAGCATGATGTGTGCAAACAACAGCATCAAAAGCACCAGCAGCCATTGCTGCATTTCTCACTGCAGTCATCTCTGCTTCAGTATCAGTTGAGAACATATTAACTGCAACCACCACATTCACCCCATAAGCTTTCGTGTTTGTAATATGCCTAGCCAGATTCACACAACCAGCTTCAACCAGAGCCACATTCTCGGTTAAATATGCACGGTCAAGAGGCTTCCCAGCAACGACTTCAGGCCCACCACCATGCATTTTCAATGCCCTTATTGTTGCCACAATAACAGCACACTGAGGAGTTAACCCACTGAACCGGCACTTTATATTCATGAACTTTTCAGTACCAATATCAGCACCAAAACCTGCCTCTGTAACTACAAACCCACCAGGACCTACAAGTTTTAACGCAATTTTATCTGCTACAATTGATGAATTCCCGTGAGCGATGTTAGCAAAAGGACCTGCATGAACAAGAACTGGGGTTCCCTCAAGAGTTTGCATTAACGTAGGGTTTATAGCATCCTTCATCAGCACAGTCAGAGCCCCACCGACACCTAAATCATCTGCTGTAATCGGATCCCCAGCTTTGCTGTTTCCTATCACCATCTTTCCCAACCTCTCTCTCATGTCTGACAGGGAAGTAGTGAGGGCCAAAACTGCCATTATCTCACTAGCAACTGCGATATCGAATCCCGTTTCTCTGGTCATGCCTTTTTCTTCGGGTCCTTGCCCAACTGTGATTTTCCTCAAGAAACGGTCGTTCACATCCATAACTCTCCTCCACGTGATCGATTCAGGGTCAATATCCAGCCTAACCAATTTCTTGATTTCTTGGGGAGTGAGGTCCCCGGGGTTGCTTTTGGAGATCCCAAGCTTGCTTAAGCGCCTTAACATGATATCAGCGAAGGTACGCTTCCCTTCTTTGTTAGGTGGGCATAACCTATTTAGCAGAGCCTTGTCTGATTGACTTGATTCATGGAACATTCGAGTGTCAATGGCAGCAGCTAAGAGATTGTTTGCAGCTGTAATTGCGTGAATATCACCAGTCATGTGCAAATTAAATTCATCCATTGGGATCACTTGACTGTAACCACCACCAGCGGCACCTCCTTTGATTCCAAAAGTAGGTCCTTGAGATGGTTGGCGAAGGCATGTCATAACCTAGTAAAATCAACAAGCAGTCATGTCACCAAATACGTTATACTTCAAGATAGATCAGAATCATCTAAATTCGCACAACTGTATCTACTAATAATTATTTGTAAAAGGTGAGACTCAAAAAACATGCTATATATATTATAATTGCTCCTCCTCCAAAAACTTTGAGCATTTGACAAGTCATATGCTCAACAAGTAAAACATTATGATCAGTCATCAGTTTGACCAAATCCCCCAAAAAAAAAATCCCTATATCATCTCAACATTTCCATCTCCTGCCAGATATTGTTTCCACTAATCTGTCCAGATTTAATCTTCCTACATACAGTAGCACAACAGCTAAATAGATCAGGGGACAAATGCATCAAAATGGTGAAAATATTTCCAAAAGCCAACATTAAACGACTATTCATCAATAATAACACCAATTCAGGGGTAATCCAAAAGAAAAATACTCATCAATCAACAAGACAATCAAAATTAAAGCTGTTCAAACTCTTACACAAATGAGTAAAATGATAATTACCTTTTTATCAAGATAAGCTCCCAAAGCTTGGCATAAACCAACTGTAGTAGTAGATTTACCTTCACCAAGAGGTGTAGGAGTAATTCCTCCAACAACAACATAATACCCATCTTTAGACCCTTTAAGCTCATCAATCACTGATAATAGAACCTAATAGAAAAACCCAAATCGATAAACATCCAACAATAATTGAAGTAAATTTATAATATTTTCTCATGGGTCAAAAAATTGGAGTAATGGGTTTTAATAATTCACCTTAGCCTTGTATTTTCCATAAGGATCGTAATGATCAGAGCTTAGATTAAGCTCATCTGCGATCTTTGAGATATGAAGAGGCTCGACAGAATTGGCGATATCTATATCTGCAGGAACTGGAGAAACTACTTCCAATTTTCGTAGTGTTTTTGATGAACTCATTTTTTCTATCACTTCTCTGAAACTGATATTTTTTTTCTCCACAAAGACTGAAGCCCTCAGTCTCTTTTTATGGCCGAGATTAAGATGGTTTCTGTGTCTAGTCAAGGATTTAGATGTTTGAGGAGAAATAATGAAGAATCCCGGACCAGTGACAGCAGCTCTATCCTGGGATTGGATCATTATATAATACCTCCTATTTTATCCTGGCGAGATTGGGGTATACTCAAACTAATTGGGGTATACCCAATAAGACAAAATCTGGTCATTATGAAGTAAAACCAAGCCACCCCTTAACCTTGTATTTTCAAAATGGCAAAATTGCCCTCGTTTAATTAACACTAAAATTATGATTAGATTAATTAATTGAGTTTAGATTAAAATTTTGAAATTATGAATTGATAGATTAACCTTTTGATCCGTCATATGAGTTCGATTCGATCTAAAAATTTTGGTTTTGAAAATGCATAAAGCGTGCAAGGTCTGGTTTGAATAATCTTAGACCAAACATACGCTAGGAAGGTTCCACTTTGAATAAGCCGCTAGAGTTATACTCCGTGGCAGTTTCAACTTTGAATAAATCAGACCATATATCCATAGGAATGGTCCTCGGATGAAGAACACGCAGAGCTATCTTGGGCGGCAATCTTGCGGTAGGCATGTAAATATTTCCTACCCTTAGGCTATATTAATCTCGGCATGAAAAACAAATACAACCTATCTTGGTGACATAATATGGAAGATGTAATTTACTTTATTCATTCAATTTTGGTTACTACATTGATTGAAACATAAAACCTAATCCTTGTCGATGAGGAAAAACGAATGCACTTAGCATGTGCATCAAGCCTTTGAACCCCTAGGCGACCCTATTGGATGAGTTATAGTCTCGTGAGGGTTTACATAGAGGTCTACCCACAAAACCTATACTAAAACTTCTAAAGCCATCAATCTTCCTCCTAGAAGACGATACACCCTCCATCATCTCGGGGGCATACTCGGGATTTTGGATTCCATGAATTGATAGCTTGCATCGAATGCGAATGCTTCCCCCTTTTCCTCCAAGTAGCGCGCTTTCACGACTTCGTGCTACAAAAACACAAAAACAAACTTATATTTGTTAGTGGTGTTTCATTGGAAGATCAAACAACATGGATCACGTAAAATAAACCACAAAAATACTTACAAATTGTTCAATGGACAAGTTAAAGTGGGGAGCGTTGAAAATTGGTTTTTGGATAGCTAAATAGGCAAGTATCGCATTTTCAATAACTATGTGCCTATCGTGCACTTGTTGAACACTTCTTGAGTTAGGATTCCCACACTCTTGGCTAAAAGTGTTGTGAACCCTAGCCCAAAAGGTTGTGGAATCCACCCTTACGGAGGACTGCCTTGAACTCTAGTCTCCGCATACCAAGCTTTGGTGATTGCCAAATCTTCATTAGAATCAAATGAAGCCATTTCTTGTGTGTAGAGAGCTATTGGGTGAGTTAGATGGAGTGTGTGATGATATGAGCTTTGGAGAGTATATGCAAATAGTTGTGTGTTGTTTTGTGGATTACAGTAGTGCATTTATAGGATGGTGCCCAAATTTGGCCGTTATAGTGTCCAAGTACAAGTGAATCAATGCAATTGTACTTGCAAAAATTTGAATTTTGAACACGCCGGCAGGGTCGTAAATTTGCTACAATGCCGGGGTCCCAAAACAGCCGAAAATGTATGGGTTCATTAGCATGCGGCAAAAATACCATAGGCATTTTCTGTTTTGTTTCCCTCCCGACCTTACATGATTCTAGGCATCGGAAGAATGGTTTTTTTTCAATATATGGCCGCGGGGGTCTCTATTTTAGTACCCTTAGGCTACCGAACGCCGGCTTGGTAGGAATGGTATTACCTTGCCGGGCCCGGTAACTACACGATTTTTTGTTGACGGGCGTGCCGGTCATCATTCACAACCTTGCCGAGGCCCAGTAATTCCCCAATTTTTGTTGTGAGTACCGGCAATGTGTCATTTCACAACCTTGCCGGCCCTGGTAATTCCCAATTTTTGTTGACAGGGCCGGCAATTTGTCATTTCACAACCTTGCCTGAAGCTCTGGGACATGACAGGGGTAGCTTAAAAAAAGCATCCGGCAAATGTATTGACACTTTATATAGCTAAACAAACCATTCATTCATCCAACATTTTTTGTCCAAAATACGAAACATGTCCCATAAACCGTTAACTTAAACATTTGTCCACACCATTAACTTAAACATTTGTCCACCACAACATAAAAAAATGAACTAGGAAAGAATTCATTGGCCACGACCACGACCACGACCACGACCACGGCCCCGTTTAGGAACACTACCTTCACCACCACGACCAATGCTGCTACCTTCACCACCACGACCACTTCTTGATACCTTCACCACCGGGAGCACTACGAGTCCTCTTTTTATCGGCCTTTGTCTTGGCTTGTGCATCCTTAATAGCTTTTTCTTAGCCTTTACTTGAGCTTGAAGTTGCTTGAACAATAGATGGGCATCCTCATTGTCAACATTGCAAGCATAGTCAATGTGCTTGCTTTGCCTGAGGTTCTCCTCTATCTTTCGCGCAACATAAAACCACGACAAAGGTCTTTGATCCTTCTATATTCAATTAAACAATAAACAATTAATAGAATGATTCGGTAATGCAATCAATCTTAAAATAGTAAGAGCAACTCTAAAATACTTACAAATATCTTAAGCATTGTTGTTGGGTCTTTCGATTCCATCTTCTTCTTACGAGCCGGTTCTTGGTAGTCATTGGCCTAATCACGGTAGGACGAGCCCAACCCAAGTACCACGCCATGTATTTCTCGGTAGCTTCATGACCGGGTGGTCACCTCGTCCAAAGACTCACATCGATGTTACGGCCCGTCTATTGTCCCAATGTTCTTGAGTTGCGCTGGATCGTAAGAGACGTTAATAGTTTTTGGGAGGTGGTGCGGTTATCCGGTTCACGGTAAGAACGGTTCTTCATCGAAATGAGGTTCTTCTTGGACGTAACCCAATTGTCGCATTACCGATGTGGATCGTACATTGAAAATCCTTCAAACACAGTCATCAAGGGTCCATAGTATAATGCAACAACTTCATTTCTCCTGGGGATTAAACCTTGATTTCTATCCTCCCGATACGGATCAAATATCACCTCTTCCGCAGTCAAATTGTCGATGGCGGCTCGGAGTTTCATAAGATTTTGCGGCATTTCCTTATCCTGAGTACCCTTAAACTGTACCTTTGAGCTCTTGGCAAATGTAAGGAACACCGTTATCCACTTTGAAGTAAGAGTTGTCTTTGAACAAAGAAGGAAAGCGTTCATATATCCAAACCTTTGCAAAAAGAAAAAAAAAGTTTAGTAAGAACCCTTATCTTACGAGATTTGCAAATATAAATGTTTTAAACAATAAAGTTACCTGGAAGAGACATGTGTTTCCGTTAACTTGCTTAGTGAGTGCCCTAGAAGATTTTGTCAACTCATTGTTCAAGAAGGCAACCACCGCAGTACCCCAAGAATACCCACGCATCTCATGTAAGGGATCCAATAGTTGCAAATGCTTGGCCTCGACTTGGTTTAGGAGCGTCGGGAAGATACATCTGCCCGGGGTGTATAGCAAATAAGCGGCCGCGGTAGCATTGATTCGCACCGGGTGCACCATTCCTTCACTATCAAGGATTTCACGAGTCTTCCATAGTTTGTCCCTCAACTTCTTCACATTAAACTTCTTAATTAGTCGACCATCCTTCTTGTCAAGAACATCATCCGTCTGAACCTGACTCCAACCAAACAATTTCTTGCTTAATTCGTAAATCTTCTCGAAAGAAATGGCATTATCGAATCCCTCGGTGACTGCTTTTCCATCAACCTCGAGGCCTAGAATTTGTTGAGCATCATCGGGAGTTATCGCCATCTCATCGAATGGGAATAACATAGTATCAGTCTCTCCGTAGAACCGCTCTGAGAATGCGAGAGATGGTAACTTTATCATGATTAATATTCGAACTCTCCACCGCAGGCAACAACCCAGAGTTCCTCACAATCACTTTCACCTCCTCACATTCCAAGCCAAGATTCCAAGTATGCATCACTGAACACGAAGCTTGGCGCCTCATGAGACGGATGGCATGCTTGTGATCCTAAATACCAAAAAATAGAAAATGAAAAGAAATACAAACACTTGATGCAAATTTAATTAAGATAGTTACACACTTGAATAAATAACAAAGACGGATTAAGATTACTTACGATAGTATTATGGACCGTACATGCCCATGAGTGTTTGTATCCAAAAGAACAGACTCCACCATCTGCTTTGGGGTCCCTTTTGGAGGCTCACCTTCTTTCGGTGCAACCATCAAGTGTTTGGGAGGCATGTGAGAATCAGTAGGTTTAGTGATCACCCTCTTCTTCGTTCGGTTGAAGTTGAGGCCGAAGCTTCGGTGGCTTGAACAACGGCTAGAGTTTGTTCTCCTTCTCCATCTCCATCTCCTTCTTCTTCTTGTTCCTCTTCCTCTTCAACAATTTCATCTTCAATGATATTCTTACCTTTATCTCCATTACCATCATCATCATCACCATCATCATTACCTCCTCTGACCTCATGCATGTCTTGATCACCACCATCATCATCATCATCATGGTTACCTCCTCCGGTGACCGGATTGGTTTCATCAACATCATCATCATCACCTCTTCTACCGGATGGAATTGATTGGTCTTCATCTGGAGTCTCGTCACGAATCATTGGGTTCGGATAATGGTTCTAAGACCTTTGTCGTTCGGGCACAACATACACCCTCGATGTTTTGAAGACAATAGTTTATCACCAACACGAGGAGGGTTTGAAGGAGGACTAAGAGATGCTTTGAGCTTCTTTCTTCTTTGCCATTCGCAATCCGAACAAGAACAATTCGGGAAAAAAACATTACATGCCGGCGGGTTAGATATATTCAACATATCCAGGCGGAACAATAGCCAGTAAGGTTGACCAAAAGATGAGTGCCCGGCTAAACAACGCGGCATTGTATCATCAAAATAGCCTTAGGCGCAAAAAAAAAAAAAACAAGAAATTTTAACTATACAGTCGGCAAGGTCCATTACACATACATT
Source organism: Papaver armeniacum (assembly GCA_023531295.1). Lineage (NCBI taxonomy): Eukaryota > Viridiplantae > Streptophyta > Magnoliopsida > Ranunculales > Papaveraceae > Papaver > Papaver armeniacum. The sequence goes on from JAJJWW010019137.1 coordinate 229,196, forward strand.
TCCGGTGACAAAACTCCGGCATGTTTTTATATAACTACCCTTAGGGTTTAAAAACTCTAGGCATCGAAACATTCAACGAAGTAGCTAGGAAGGGTAAAAAACAAAAACTTTAGGCTTCATTAAAAGATAACAGAGGCAGGCAATGTATACAGTTGAATAACTGCCAGGCCCCTGCTAGTAGCGATTCGAAACTATCTGACAGGCAAGTTCTTCAACCTTATACCCTTGGCAGACCCTAACTATGAAATCCGGAAAGGTCGATAACCAAAAACCTTCTGCGCGCTAGTAACTACCAATTCACAAATTCGATTTTTTCGACCTAATTTGACATGCAAACATGAAATTGAAGTACTAGAGTGAGTTTAAGTGTTCCCTTACTTTCTTAAGCGCACCATTTCACGTGTTTGTGGGTTCAATTCCTTCTTCTTCAACCGTTTTTCTCTTCACTTTCTTAGCAACCAAATTTGCAATTCCGGGGTTATACTCATTGGGTTTCGATTAGATTGTTTCATACGAGTTGCCTCCTTCCGTGGTGGATCCATTGATGAAGATTAATCGGAGTTTTCGAATCGACGATTTTAACGAATTGATCGACGAGTTTTGGTGGTGGTGGGGTGATGGAGCCGGTAAGGTAAGGTTGTGGAGGAGAAGAAGAAGAGAAGAAGATGTAATGAAGAAAGAAAACTGATTTTGGTAGTAATTAGAGTTATAATGAAAAAGGGTAATTTTGTAACTTTACCAATTGACCTCCCCCTTTGCCCTTAAAAAAGAGTCCCTATAAAATTGGGTATACCCCAATTAGTTTGAGTATACCCCAATCTCGCCAGGTATTTTATCTCCTCGCTTTACGAGTCAATAATTATAATTTTGTGGGGTTGGGTTGGGTTGGGTAGGTACAGTAAAACCGCCTTATCGGACTCCTTTTGAACCAGAACCAATTTAACTGGAAGAACGAATTCAACTACAAGGACCGTTTTCTATACCAGGCCAAATACTCGGATTAAGGCCGGTTCCTATAGACATGGCAAAGCTCCAGGTTTGCCATTTTTGAACCCACTTCGGGCATGGCAAAGTGGTAAACTGATCTGGCTAAGTAGCAAATTTACCACTTAGCACTGGATTATAAGTTGGTTCTCTGCAGGTAGCAATGGAGGGAGCTAATTCTGCACAAAAGGAGTATCTACTCTCTTATAATCACTATACGGATATTCAACTATCTTTCAAAATATCAAACCTAACAGATTTTCTACCATTGAAAGAATTAAACATCTTGTTAATCAATGTTGTTTTGTTATAGTGCAATCTAATAATGTCCGGTCTATACAGTTACCACTTTCTGCTCAAAAGTGGGAGCCTCCTGATTCGAGTTTTTTGAAGATAAATATAGACGCTAGTTTAAAAAGAAGACTAGGAAAGCTGGCATTGGTCTAATAATTCAAAATTGTGCAGGTGAGTGTTCCGGATCTAAAGGGCAGTCAATCGAAGCAAGGCTAAATAGAGATCACGAGGTAAAGCAGATGGAATGTATGGCGATGAAAGCTACAATGGAATGGGTTTTTTCTTTAAAGCTAGAAAGAGTAATCTTTGAGTCAGACAATGAACTCCTAATAAAATCTATCAAGGAAAATGCTCCTTGTGTTCATAGAATAAATCATTCTTATATTTTAGACATTCAAAAATATTTTTTCAAGGTAAATCCATAATAGTTTTGTTATTTAGTCATTAGAGATGAAAAAAAAATAGAGTAGCAAATAGTATTGCTAAGAAAGTTAGAATTACTAGTACTAGCTTTGAGTTTTATGAGAATTTTCCAGCAGATATAAATGCTTGGATATGAAAGGATAAACCTTATGTAATTGCTCATTAATAACTCTCAATAAATCCCTTTTTATAAAAGAAAAAAGAAAAGAAGAAAAAAAAGTGGCAAATTTTCCATTTAGGCATGCAGGTCTGATCTCTACCGAGCGGTGGAGTCTCGGCGTCCGGTTTTGACCGGGCGAGCTAGTATGCATCGTTAGCGATCAATTGTTTATCGTTGAGTGATAATTTTCGTAGTTTTATTATTAAAAGCTTACTTCTAAATCTTCTCAGTTATCAAATCTATTATTTTATTGGAAGATTTTATGACGTGGGGACATGAAACATGGTCCAGTTCGCTACACGCATCCACACAGTTAAAAAAATCCCGCTAAAATTTGTGGGAAGTACAACTGAGCGACGTACTCTCTATCTAACAATTGAGATTGTGTCTCTTAAAACATTTTTGCATAGTGGCGCGCATCATTTTCGATGTTCCCATAGGAACCGGCCTAAGGGGGTGTAAACGGATTCGCACACCATAAAACAACCAAATTCGGTCGGTAATCCAAATATATATATATATATATATATATATATAGGGAATACCCCGTGTCGCTATTTCGCATTGTCCTAAAATGGGTATTTCGCATTGTCCTAAACTGGGTTAAGATAGTTCGGCATTACTGCCAAAGATTCATCCGCATGTAGCTTATTTCCGCGCAATTTGAAAAATTGACAGTTAACGTCATAATTTACTTTGAAAATTATATGTTTTTATGTTTGGATAAGTAACATCATATGATAACTCCGGTTTCTTTAGGTTGTTTAATACCGTTAACAAGAATTTATCTGTTTTTCGAAAGCTTTTGTGGCTCAAGCCAAAAATCTTCTTATGGTTATTGATATTTTCTCAAAAGCGTCATGTCATGTCATAAATTTTGAAAAGTTGGGTTACTTTGCTAGTCTAAAAATGCATCATAAACATATTAAATTGCTAACCAAGTGTTTGAAAATGAAGTTCATACCAAAACAAAGAAGTATTTTGGGCATGCCTCTTTTTCTGGAAAGAGCAAAATCCAAATCTTTTGATATTTTTTATAAAAAAAAATCCTTTAAGTTAGCTAACTGGAAAAAGAACACCCTTAATTCAGAAGGGTGAACTATTCTTGTTAAGCATGTTCATGCTAGTCAAGTTACCTATCATATGTCATGTTTTCTGTTGCCTAATAAAATTACCAAAAAAATTGATTTTATTCAACGCTCCTTTTGGCGGGCTAAAAAAATACCCTAAGTTTGCTGCTTGTTTTAGATCTTGGAGTTATGTTGGTGAGCTTAAACCTTATGGAGATATTGATATACACAATTCTCATTGTCCTAATAAGGCCTTTATTTCAAAGCTATGATGGAGATTATTGAGGAATCCTGACAATTTTTATGCAAAGTTCTTATAGGCATCCCTAATAAGCATCTTTTAGAAATTGGCAAAGCTCCATGTTCTACCTCCTTTATTTGGAAAGCCGTTGTTAGTATGCTATATTTTATTAAACATGATATTATTATGAAGGTTAATAATGGGAAAAAAAAATTGGTCGTCAAACTGGATTCCAGGTACGCAAATTACTGTAAATGCTTATGAACAAGATATGAATCAATTTACAATGTTTAGTAATCTTGTTGATTATGCTAATAAGGTGTGAAACTTTTCTTTGCTGAATATGATTTTTGAACCTCAGATAGTTAAGAAACTATGCTATTTACATAGGACTTTGGAGAAAGAGGATCATTTTATGTGGTCTCATACATATAGTTGAATTTTCATTATGAAATCGGATTATAAAAGATTAACTATTCAAAGTGATACTCATATTTCTTGTTTCTGGAGGAAGATCTGGTCTTTAGACTGTCTTCCACAAATCAAGTTTTTCATTTTAAAGATTTTCTCTTCCATGATTCCTGTGAATATGGTTCTCGCTAGATATATTACTGATGGGGATATGTTTGTCCGCTTTGTAAGACTTTTGAAGAAATTGTAAATCATTTATTTCTACAATGCCATATTGCTCTCCATATCTAGTTTTCAATGTTTAAATCTTTTGATTCCTAATACTTCAATGGATTTTCAAGATTGTGTTATATCCTGGTTTGATAAGAATTTATGTGATTCTCCTTATGTTGACGATTGGCCTAGCATTGGGGTTATTATTTGCTGGTTTATTTGGAAAGTGAAGTGCAATATGGTTTTATAACTTAAATAAATTGTTGTTTGATATAAGAAGATTCATAATTAATTATATGTTCCTACTCCTATTCGTGAACTTATTTCCGATTCCATGAATACTACGAAATCCTTGGTGGACCATGTTTTATCTCTGGATGCTTATGCAAAAGATTTTGATTTAGGTTTGGGTGTTATTTGGTGCCCGAATGTAGGCTCAATTAGAGGTGTAAACACTATCTTTAGTCAGGCTCCATAAGCAGAAATGAGAGAAGCTTTTGCTATGATTCTGGTTATATCTTGGGCACAAGATCTAAGACTGTTTAGAGTTCTTTTTGTTAGTAACTTTCTCAATTTAGTGAACTATGTAGTTAGAGAAGTCATTACATCTTAGATGTGTGTAAATTTCTCTTTTGTTAATGCAATTGCTTCTTTCCGAGCAAAAAAAGAAAAAGAATTAATATCGTTAACATACACATTCAAGTGTCGAAATAAAATATTGAGATCTAACAAAAACAATTGATCAAGTCTTGTAAATATATAGGCAAAATGCATTTCCATACCGAGTTCGATCCTTTACCTCTAAGATTGTTGAAAAAGTTAAAAGAGGGATACATTGACTTTTGCTATTTAACCAAAAATTCCATTGTAATATCGTTGAACCTTTATTTGATTTTTTTTTTTGTAATTATTATCATCTTATTTTTGTACGTATTTTTGTTTATAACTATCATATTGTTAAAGTTCTTTGTACCACTTCATCAGCAGTTTCACCGTTCAATTACGGCGGTTAGGGTGCATTACTTGACCTAGGAATTACGTGACTTCAAGATTAATTGTTTGAAAGCAACTTGGCAATCCTTGAGCATCACGCATTTTAAGGTTCCCTTTTCTTTTGCGAACATTGCGAAAATGTTGTTCCAAAAACCTAGATGCGACACGGCTTGATCACTTTGGATATTTTCTCTTGTTTAAAAAACATAAGCTCTGCAAATAATTGAATCCCTTCTTGAGTATACCTAGGGGCACGAACTCTGGAAGGCATTTTTCGTGATTAGAATGAGATTAGCAAGAAATTGAAGTGAAATTATAAGAAATTTTGGACGTAGAATGTGTGACCTTAGAGTTGAAAATAGATGAATTTATAGGGAATGAAATTAAGAGCGATTTCAGTTCATAGAAGACCATTCGCCTCAACCAGAGCCGAGCCTCGGCCTTCGCTTGGCCGGCTCACTCAAATTGATTCGACCGACTCAACTTAAGATGGGATGGGAAACACCCATAGTTGAACCTTTGCCCATCCAATTTGACCACTTGTTTGCTCCACTACGAGGTGGGAATGGGTGATAAATTGGCTCGTTTGCCTACCCACCGGAGTTGCTCTTAGGCTAAGTCCTATGGGCTAGATTGGCCAAAAAGTGTTGCAAATCATGAAAAAAGTGTGGGAAAAAAGTTAACCCTCAATCTGGCTACTTCTCTCTCCTAGCATTTGCTCGCAGTCGCACTATCGGAGAGATTGAAACGCAGAATAGTGCGGCGCTCAAAAAAGTGGCTATAAAGCCGAACCATTCGGCGTTGAAGAAAGAATATGAAAAAAAAAAAAAGTGGAGTAGATGGAGAGAGGAAGTGATGTATTGGAAAGAGAGTGGAAAAAGTGGGGGAGAGAGAGAGGAAAAGGTGGAGAGAGAAGTGAATAATTAATTTTAAAAAAAATATATTTGTGGAGAGAGAGGAAAATGTGGAGAGAGAGGAAAACGTCGAATGGTTAGGCGTTTAAAGCCGAATGGTTAAGCGTTTAAAGCCGAATGGTTAGGCGTTTCTAGCCCATAGGACTAAGCCTTGGGAAAGTAATTTCATTTCAAATTTTTGTTTATACCCCGGACTTTAGAAATGAATGGATATGCAGGGATGGACTTCTCCATTAGCCCAACTTCTTAACAATTTGGCTGCCGTGGGCGTACCACTAGTTTTACTAGCTCGAGAAAGCAAGTAACTCGTCCAATATCGGACTCTCTGTTCTATTTTTCCACTGTGATGTTAAAAAATATACTTGAAAGTTTGTACATGAGTCTATACGTTTGTTTTGGATAAGCCCCTTCCATATCCCTTTTATCTCTGTCATAGAAAATAGATATTTAATCTTTGCCTTCAATTTCTCTGCCCATCACAATTAATCTTACTTTCCAATCAAATCCCCAAAATCAACAATTTCTTGAATGAAATCTTCTGATCATCAATAATGTTTTTCTTCAGTACTAATTCACCAGCCTAAAAATCCCTTCGTCCGAGCTTCAAATACACATTAACAGAAAACAGACACGCACCATTAATGGCGGTATCAGCTACAAATTCGCGTTTACTATACAGAGAAATTTACAGTCGTGATCAACAACAACAATCATCATCATCAACTAGTGTCCATTGTTCTTTAATGGCTAATAATGGAGTGGGTTCATTGTCATCACCAACACAATCATTCTGGAGCGATAGTACAATAAAAAGAGAGGACCGAAGAAGAGATATTAAAGTAAAAGCATTTTGGGATACTGCTAAAAGTCCCACTTCTATTGTGTTGGAGCCCATTACAAGTACTGAGCAACTAGATCAAATCTTAGCGGAAGCTCAAGAAGTTTCCCACCCAGTAATCATTGATTGGTAATTTTGTTTTCTTAATTAATTTCTCAATCTAACGGTAAAAAATGGAGTTCTAATTTTGATTAATGAATTGATTGATTCCGTTCCTTTAATGGTTAGGATGGCTAATTGGTGTCGTAAATGCATCTATTTAAAGCCTAAGCTGGAAAAACTTTCTGCTGAGTATGATACTAGGTAAGCAACTCTCTTCTCTCTGAGTTTGGACTAAATTACAGATCATTTCTTCAATGTTTTTTATTTCATTTTCCAGAATGCATTATGACCACGGTTTAATGTTTGAATTAAGGATGAACCAAACTGCCATATATATCTACAATATTTATTTTACACGGTGATTAGCTAGACAAACTAAGATTAATTGGGTTCGGCTCAGAGGAGCTAATCGACACAATCACACAATCAAATATAATTTGATTACGTTATAATCAAAACTATTCTTGGTTTATTGCAGAGTTAAGTTTTATTACGTGGATGTAAACAGTGTTTCACAAGTTCTAGTGAAGCGTGGAAATATCTCTGTATGTATACCTTATTCATTTCCTAGTGGAATTCCAGTTACAAGTATTGTATACTGCATTCTGACGAACATTATGTGCATTCGGTAACATGTAAATTTACTGTCGTTACTGTGTCTATAAATGCTAAGGTTATACATATACATGTTACAAAATGCGATAATTTTGTGTTAGAGTGTAAGATACGGAATATCTAAGCTACCAAAACATTTCTTGTTGACTAAATATTTTTGTTCTACCAAAACATGTGATTGTTTGATATTTCTTCTTTTGCAGAAAATGCCAACAATTCAGGTACTTTTACTGATAAATTTTCTTCTTGATTAGGTTGTTTAGTTTACCTTAATTCAATGTATTAAGAAAAAAGTTAATTATTGGGTGCAAAATGATTATGCAGTTATGGAAAGATGGCGAGATGAAGGAAGAAGTAATCGGGGGACACAAAGCATGGCAAGTGCTTGATGAAATCAGAGAAATGATCCAAAAATACATTTGATGGACGCCTATGATTGCTTGATCTTCCCATCATCATCGTCGTCGTCATCTTCTATTATTCATATTTCTCAGCCCATCGCAAATAAAGTTTTATATGGATGTGTGTGAATATTATTAATAAGAATCCCCACACAATAAATAAGAATTAATCAGCACTTCGTTCTTATCTGAATTCACCGTTTAAGTCAAACAATCTAAGCATAAGAAAATCTCCGGCCTAATTAATCAATCAAATATGCTTATATTCACAAATGGAGAACAAATGAACAATCAAAGAATAATAGCCTCATACATTGACATACATAGCAATTAAGTGTTAGACTTGAAATTCACATTTCTTCCGTATAATAGTTCTGATTTTATTATGACCGAGGCGAAGAAGTAATTTGTTGCTAAGACGGCAAGCGAAATAAAAAACTTCCCATCGATGGAGACGATGAAGGGGATGGCTGATCGTCACCGTTATTTGTAGGTAAGTCGGAAATGACAGCCATAATTCGACGAATACTAGCAGATCGAACTGTCTTGAAACTAAGTGATCTCATATTACTTTCAGAGAAAATATTTGAGGAATTTGATAGGATTAAGTAAACCAAAGCTTGAACAAGTAAAAACATTCCTATCTTTACTAACATTTCATCTAAGCTACCTTCCATGAAGAACATCTTTAACTTCTTGCGATTGAAGAAGAAGGAAGAGGATTGTGCGCAGGCAAAGAATAAGGGCGAGAGGGAGAATTTGAGTTAAAAGAGATAAAAGTGAACTGGAATTGCGTATTGAATTGAACTGTGTTGATAAAGATATGGAAGGAGGGTATTTATACGGAATTTTGAAGCTAGTGGAGTTGTTTTTTTTAATGGATTATATTCTTAAAGTTTATCAGTTAGGGCGCAGTCTCTTTGACTTGCACGTTAACATTAAAACATAAACTATCAACGTTGAAATGGCTTGTTAAGATGGCTTACTACTTCACTCAATTCGTTGGAAAAAAGGAAACGAGCAAGAAGGAAGTTCGTAGGAGTTGGGAAATGAGGAGATTTTTCTATTTTTCTCAATGACGTAACGTGCGTAGATGGAAAATGAGTAGTCTCGACTCCAAAAACTCTAATGTCATTATTGATGTGGCAGTTTAACATGGGCAGCATGGTTATGTCGATTTTACAGATTTCTCGCCATGTCTGGATATATGTCAAGAAGTAATTTTGACCTTAATTTGAAATCAAAGGTACTTCTAAAATTGTGAAATAAATATTTTCATTTCTGAAATAATTTATGCTTTTTGAGAAACATGAGCACTTTTGATCTACTTGCCCCATCATAACTAATAAAACCTTGTGAACTTTGTCTTAGCAAAGAAAGATAACTCAGGAAACTTTTAGTCAAAAGTATATCTCCAATGTAATGAGAGAGTACACCTGCGGCTAGCTATTTCTTATTTCCAATAGTTTTCCTGGGTTGATCTCCGTGAGCAAGTAAGCTTTCACGACCAAATAATAGGATTTCTATTGCGAAAAAGGAACCTAACTTCTTTGAAGGTCAAACTTTGAGCTAATAATCGTAACAACTGAAAAGACTACAAAATGAGTGTATTCTTGAAATGATTTCCAGTACCTGCGTCATGGATCAAGTCATTTTTATTTCTTTATGTATAAAATATGAAAGCCGCCAAAGGTAAGTAATGTGGATCAAGTAGTTCCTTACTAATCTTCTAGTCTTAACGACCAATCTTGTAACACAAAATTGGTTAAAAAGACCAAAATCCATAATTCCTGGGTGAAACAGACTGGTAAGTTTTGATACTGTTTATATGGACAGGAATCAAAAAGATATTGTTCAAATATCCTGTTTGGTTATTTCACCCAACTTTAATAACTAATTTTTATACCCACGTACTAAAATGCCCTTTTATTCATATTTCCACTGACAAACCTTGTTTATATCCGCAAATTATATATATATATATATATATATATATATATATATGAAGGCAAAACACCTACTAACGAGTTTTTCGACAGATCTAAGGATTCTAGAGATGAAAAATACAGTAGAACTAACAATTCCAACATATGAGAATCTTGAAAAGGAACCCCTAAGATGATTTCCCGAGAGATTCAGATTGATTGACGACATATAAGTGAATAAGCTTCTGGAACATAAAATGTAAGTTGTTTGGAACTAAGCTCTACAGACGCCAGCTTTTGAGAATATCCTAATGTATGTGGAGCATCGTCTGTTAAAATATTGTTGCTGATTATAAGAGAGGCCAGACTTGCGAACTGCAAAGTTGAGTCACAATTCAGCTCCTTTCATCTAAACAATCCCTGCAAATACAAACAACGCACAAAATCAGAAATCCACCATCCATGAAAAACCCACTATATAAATCATAAGAAACTCACAAAGAAACCAAACAAAAACTTTTTTTAAGTAATTTTAAGAAAACCCACTACAAAAATCCTAAATTACGGCAGAATGAAACTAGTTTCATCCTACTTTAAACATGGGCGAAATCAAATCCAACCCGATGTAAAACAGGATGAAGCAAGTTTCATCTTAGCTAAGAATAGGGGAAACTAAATTTAACCCAATATAAAACAGGATGAAATCAATTTCATCCTTGTATAAAAATAGGATGAAACTAAATCCAATGCAACCTAAAACAAGAAGATGTACAAAATACTCATCTAGTAGCAACAGATGATGAAACCAGACTCATCCTATGGAAACACAAGATGAAACCAGTTTCATCCAGTAAAAACATAAGATGTACAACAGATTCAATTAGTAGCAAAACATGATGAAACCAGACTCATCCTATGGAAACACAAGATGAAACCAGTTTCATCCAGTAAAAGCATAAGATGTACAACATATTCAATTAGTAGCAACAGATGATGAAACCATGCTCATCATGTGGAAACACAAGACGAAACCAGTTTCATCCAGTTATAACACAAGATATATGAAACACATTCAATGTAAACATGCTAAAACCATGTTCCATTCACTGGCAATACATGATAAAACCGTTTTCTAACAAACAAAAAACAAGGATGTACTCAATTGTATCAGATTCTAACCCTTAATCTAAACAAATTCAACAAAATATATAAATGAGTATTTTTGTAAATGCATCAAAAAGAAAATTAGGGCTTTGTCAAAATTAGTTTTAGGAAACTTACTCTTGATAGAAAACAAAAACCAATTTCTTTTAGCTTCAATCAATCTCATAAATTAACTTTAATTTAAATTTGGGTATTCAAAAAAAAATAATCAATACTGGTGTTGGTGTTGTTAACGACGATGGTGTTTTTGGTTTTTGTGGTGGTCGAGATATGGAAAGAATATACTGATATTGTTGTTGGCGGTGGTTTCTTTGAGGGTTGTTGTTTGTGGTGACGGAGATGATATGTTGTTGTTTTTTACGGTGGTAGTGTAGATGATATTGTTGTTGGTATTTGCTGATGGTGGTGGAGATAATACTGATCCTGGTGATGTTGGTTTTTCTGCTGATGAAGATGGTGGAGGAAGAGACGTTGTTTGTGGTGGAGGAAGAAAGCTAGCAAAGAGATAAGATATGTAGTCGATGTTTTCAATGTCAACAGAACTAGTGGGGTACAAATGTCTATTCTAAAACGACGTGGCATCCGTCCATTTCACCCAAACCAAATTGTTACACGTCCATTTGACCCAGGTTTTGTTGATTCCGTCCATTTGACCCATTTTCTGATCTTGTAACGGGTGATATAGTGTATTTAAAAAAATGAATAGAACAATTGGGCACGGCCGAATTTTATCCTAGTGGTAGTACATATAGAGTTGTAACTCTATAAATTGAAGTCTTTAGGGTCCTGGTAGGCCTCGGAATGTGTATATTTTTATGACCTACTTGTAATACCGCAAGTGCACGGCGTCTATCGGAGACGCGGCAAGTACGGGTCGATCCCACAAGGACTTGTGGTGCTTATGTTGATCAAGGCTTGCTAATTGAATTCAAGTGAGTATGTAACATAAAAGTTTGAGTGTCGATGCGACTGAGATTTAATGGTGTGAACCTAAACTAAGGTATAAAACAGAGATAGAAAGGTGATACTAGGGCTGCAAATCCACCACTAACCTACATTGTGTCTTCAACTCATGATATTACTCTTGTTCTTATGCTAGATAAAGGCGAGGTGTCAAGTCTGCCTTAAACCTAAGGTGTTTCTCCGCTTGACAGGTTAATCACAACTAAAGTATATTTCCAAAGTATTACCTGTCTGATTAGAGTACAAATAATCGAGGATCATAATAAATTCATTAAGCTTGGGTTGGAGCATAAACAACACAGAGGGAATCAAACTACAGTGCATCCATGGCATTGGCATGCACTGTGAGAGCAAAGTGTTATCACACTGAGATTAATTCTATCTAGAAAATAGTTAAGCAATCAAGAACAGTTCATGAAGAAACACACAGTGATAAGCTAGGGTTTCATCTCAAACCCTAGTAATTTAAATTAAAGCATCAAGAAAATAAACAAACTACAAATTAACCCTAATTGATGCACTGGCTAGCCCAGGCATGATTCTAACATCCACCAACACTTCCTATTTATACATGCAACCCAAAATACATAACCCTAATTCCCAGAAATCGAAATTAAAGAGAAAATAAATCGAAAACACTTCACCCATTCTCTGAATCAGTTGTTGGCTCTACTCATGCTTCTCTGACTCCCTTGATTGATTTATGAGAGAACCCTAGTCTTGTTTATCTTTAACATAGCTTCTAGGGTTATGAGAAGCTATTTTAGAGATAAACACAACTTGGGTGTGGCGGAATAGGGGTGGTAGTTGGCTCTGGTGTCAGTGGTGGTGATGGTGACAGAAGAGGGATGGTGGTGATGGTGCGGCTCTGCAAAGGCATGGGGGAGGAGTTGGAGCTCTGCAGAGGGGAAGAGAAGCGAGAGAAGGATGGAGAGAAAATGGGTAGGTTGATTAGGGTATAGGGTGTTGGGTGATTCAGTGTATAGCGGATGCATCGAAATTTGATGGGAAGGCTCCAGCGAGCGTAGGATTTAGCTGGGAAGATCTGAACGGCCAAGGAGTGTTTAATTGTTTTGGTGTTGAGCGCAGACATCAAGAGTTGATGCGCGTGGAAGCAGCGAGCGTTGGATGTGGGAGAACGAAATCTCAACGGCTTGGAGTGTACGGGCTCGGATCCGGGTCGCGGGTCGGGTCTAGCTCAAGCCCATGTCTTTTAGATGAGTTGCTACTTGTTGGGTTGCAAATGTTGCGCGCGGGCTTGGGCTATCTGCTCCATAGATGCTCGACTCCAATTCTCTGCTCCTTTGGCTCCTCAGATTCTCCGAGCTTTATTTATTACCTAAAAACACAAAATTAATTAATACAAATATTTATTCTCGAAAACAAAGAAAACACAGAATCTGGGATAATATCTGATTTATGAGCACAAAAGATGAGTAAAATGCCAATAAAAAGGTGTATAAATATGCACTATTTGGCACTCATCAAATACCCCCAAACCTGAATTTTACTTGTCCTCAAGTGAAACAGAAAATAAGAAATCCTAACTATACCCCTGTCGCAGGTCTCTCGAATGCATTTAGCGTATGCACTAAGCCTTTAAACCCCTAGGTGTCCCTAGTGGACGAGTTGTAGTCTCGTGAGGGTTTACCAGAGGTGTACCCACAAAACCTTCTCCAACTTCAGAGTGTAAAAGAGTCTCAAGCCTCCAAGAAGCTATGAGGACATAGAGTTTCTACGTGCTAGTAACAGAAGTTAGAACTATCGAAGAACGCATTCTCATCCTTAAGTGATGAGCGAGAAGTAACCATACCATATGAAAGAATTCGGATTCGATTGTGATCATAAGTCTCAACTTCTGCCTCACCATTAGGGTTTTATGATAATTGCACTCAAAAAGATCGCTTTTTAGTCTCTCATGTGTGCGAGCGGGAGTAAAGAGAGAAATCTGCACACGTTGTAGGTAAGAAGGATAACCTTCCGAAATAAAATCTGGAGACTCCACAGAAGTGTGGAAAAAGAATCTTTTTCTGATGATCTCTAAGAAAGGAAATCAACCATTAGCAAGGGGTGGGAGTACTCACTTACCTTCTCACCCGATCGGCAATTAATATCACTCTCTCATAAGAAACCATAGAAACGTCTTCAATCTTCGGTCTTCGGTCTTCACTTGTTGATGACGAACTTCTAAACTTCACAAAAACTTGACAATTTTTAACTTTCTACTCAATTTCCTTGTTGTTTGGATTTTTCTTCTTGAATTCTTCTTTACCATGGTGGTATCAAAACTAAGAAAATAAACTACAATATTTATTTTTTATTTATTTTTTTGACTTTTGATTTTTTTTTTTTTTTTTTTTTTAAGATGCAATAAGTGAAAATAAAAATACAAATAATGAAACAACTAACTCCATGGACAAAGGACTTTATCACTCAATTTTTCCACAACTTGTATTGTCTTGATTTTATAAATTCTATTAATTCTCATCCTATTTTCTTTTGAACGCGCAATTGGGGGATATGAAAACTAATTGGGGGATATGACTAAATGACAAAATAGGGATCCAAATATCCTAGCTGGGTTACCCCTTATCTAAATAAAATTTTAATTCCTAATTTAACCCTCACTAATCAGGATTAGTTACTAATGATGATTAGTAAAATATTAATGATTTGGGGGATATAATTTGTGTTTATGTTTATTTGAATTTGTGTGTGTTAGTTTAAAGGGAAAAAATTTTTGAGTAGAATTTTTTTTTTTTTGAAAATGGAAGATGATTGTGATGAGAGACTTGCAAATTTCTTGAATCTTTAGCTCAATTACAACAACAATCATATCTTCAATCTTCGATTAATGATAACAACTCACAATTGTTGTATGATGAACCAACACCTTTGAATCATTATTTTCTTGACCATGAAATGTTTTGTGAAGAACCAACTCAAGAAAGTAAACATGTTCAGCATACAAGCAACCCCAACACACAGGTAATGCTTCAAAGAGGTCGAAAATTTGATTTTTTTCTTTTGAAACCGCCATATAAATCGAAAAAACCTTTGTACCGGCATGCTCGTGGTTTGAATACTATGCCGGTATCATGTAACCGGCATAGTATTCATATATATATGTATGCCGGCACTAAATTTCCCCCAGTATTCAAGAACATACCGGCGTGGTATTCAAACCAAGATTGAGTGCCGGTACAAATTTATTTTTTTTACCTACCAGCGAATATTCTGAGGAATATTCAAACCGGCAGTGTTAGTACATGACATTCTATGCCGGTTTTTGATACCGGCATAGAAACTTAAATGTCGAAGATGCCGGTTTTACATGAATAACATACAGAAGCTAATGATATTTTGAACTTAAATACCGGCATTTAGTTCTTTCAACTTAGTATGCCGGAACCTGATACCGGTATATAGAGTCAATTACCAGTTATGCCGGTTCTTAATCCCTGAGTCTCCTTTACTTATCGACAATGCCGGTTTTGAACTAATCCAAGTTTCTTTTCATTCATTCCTTAGATTGTTACCTACAACGATCAACCAAACTCCAAACCGCTCCATCGGGATACGTCGGAGTACTATAAAATGCCGCGGGTATGTTACCAAACAATACTTTCACCTAGTGCTTACAATTTTATGTTGGGATTTGCTTGTAATCTCTATAATGTTGTCCTTATGTAGGGAATAAAATATGAAAAGGAAGCAATTGCTTGGGCAAAAGCAACGGCTCTTAATAACATGTGTGTCTTAGTGAGGAATTCCCAACGTTCATCAGTTCGTTTTGAGATGGTTTGCGAGAGAAGTGGAAAATACAATGAGAAAAATAGTCATAAGAGAAAGGGTTATGTATATGAAAAGAAGACTAACAAGGTATACAAGACAGTTACGCGGAAGGATGACTGCCCTTTTAAGCTTGTATTTTATCTAAGAGGTTCAAAAGTAGAAGAAAAAGAATGGGAATGTAAGGTGTGGTTGGCCGTCACAACCACCCCGATCCGAATGATTTTGAAGGTCACTCCCTAGTTGCGAAGCTAAAACCTGATCAATTCGAGGATGTAAAGATGATGACCAAAGCATGTATCAAACCAAGAGTGATTCTCGAGAACCTTCAAGGAAAAGGATAAGACCAACGTTTCTTCACTCAGTACAATTTATAGCGCACAAGCAACCATTAGAAGGTTGGAATGGGAAGGGAGGAGTGTTATGCAAGAATTTGAGAAGATAGCTTGGGATCACAATTACACGCGTATCATTAAAAGAGGTCCGGACAACAAGCCGCTTCAAATATTCATTTCGCATCCTTTGCTTTCACAATTGGCTCATACGTGTTGTGATGTTCTTATGATGGACTGCACATACAAGACAAACAAATACAACATGCCGTTGTTCAACATCGTGGGGCAAACATCGGACAAGGTAACATTCACATTGGCTTGGTGTTTAATGGAGAACGAGAGGGATTACAATTATCATTGGGCATTGCGGCAATTGAAATTATTGTTCCCGGAAAATCGTTCACCGAAGGTCATCATAACCGATCAATTTGACGCACTAATGAATGCCATATCCGACGTATATCCGGATGCACAAAATTTCCTTTGTACATATCATATAGGTGAAAATGTGAAAAAACATTGTCATGCTTTGTTTGAACCCTCAAAGGCTGATATTAAGAATAGAATGATTGCTCAACTAGAGGAAGATGTTCGCAAAGAGAAACTATCACCCGAAGAAGAAGAAAATGAAAGAGGAAAGATTAAAGATTAAAGAGTCGACAAAGAACACTATGAAAATCATAAAAGGTGGTTGGAATTTCTAAAGGATTGGGAGAAAGTTTATTGGTCTCTTACCGAGGACATGTATGAAAAGAGATTGAACAACTTTATTGCCAAATATAACGAAGTGTATCCATGTGCCGTCTCATATTGTCGGGATAATTGGTTGGATAAGTTCAAGGAAAAATTTGTGCGTGCTTGGACAAATCGTTATAGACATTACGGGAATGAAGCAACTAGTATAGCGGAGTCCTCTCATGGGAGATTTAAAGATCTCATCCAGTCCGGCCAGGGAAATGTGGTTACGGTCACCGAGGCAATGGAGCAACACTTTAAGGCCGATATCGATAGGATCAAGAAGGCTTTCTATGCCGGTTTTCTGAAAATTTTTACAGAGTTCTTAGTGTTTTTTGGTTTTTGATTTTCAAACTCAATTCAATTGACTAGAATTTCATCTTACTAGAATTCAATTTCAAAACCCTAATTAGAATTTTCAATCCGTCATGAACCCTAGCATGTTTGACTTTGTGTTATATATTATTGGGTAAACCCTAAAAGTACTTCAATTCAAAAGGAGACTTTGTGTTATACATCACTTACCGAATCAAATCATTACGTCCACTTCACCGGGAGACTCTTGAGGACTTTTTTGCGCATCGGGTATTTACGGATTGGGTTTGCGACGAGCCATTGCTTTGGTATAGAAGATGAAAAAAATAGGGAGAGATTGAATAGATTGAATATTTTTCTTTCCAAAACCGTCACTTATATAGCATGAGTAGTTTGAAACCGACGAGTTGATTGAAATTGTAACCGTCAAACAAGTTGAATGAATTTGTAACCGTCAAACAAGTTGAATGAAATTGTAACTGTCAAACTAGTAAGGGGAAATCGTAACCGTCATAAATCCGGCATAGAAAAATACATACCAACTATGCCGGTATTACAAGTTAATTATTTTTTGTATCATGCTAACAAAATAACATAAGCCGGAACTCTAATTTATTTCAAATGTAATCCTTGTCGCAGGAAGCACGAATGCACTTAGCACGTGCATCAAGCCTTTAAACCACTTGGTGACCCAATAGGACGAGTTATAGTCTCGTGAGGGTTTACATAGAGATGTACCCACAAAACCTTACGAAAAACCTTAGCAAATACCACTAAACTTTCAATCTTCTTAAGAAGAATCCGTTTCCGATTCACCCACTGGTGGTACTCGGTGACTTTGGTTACAATATGGTTCACGTTGGCTTCAAACATGAATGGTTCTCCCTTTTCTTGTAAAACGCGCTTTCACGGCTTCATGCTACAAAAACAACACACAAACTTTGTTGGTTACATAAAAATTGAAAAATAGTAGATTGTGCCGAATTATTCATAAAGATACTTACGAGTTGTTGGGGGGGCAACCTATTGTGATGAGCGTTATCGATCCGGTACTTCATTTTTAGATACTCAACCACAGCATTTAGGATGATGTCGTGTCGTTGCTCGATTTGTTGAGCAGGTTCTTCCTTTCAGTTACCGTAATCGTGAACAAACTTCCTAAAAATCTTCAACCACATGGAATCCCGCGTCTTTGCTATCTATAGTTGAAGGACGAGTTTCGGCGTACCATGCTTGGGTGATTGCTAAATCTTCCTCGGAGTCAAACGATGCCATTTGTTGTATGTGGGATTAGGTTCTATAATAAGCTATTTATAGATGACTATTCTAGGGTTTAGGGTTTCTTAAGTTAAGATTCTCAAGGAGATATATAAGAACACACGAATTTTGGGCATTTGGGTTCAAGTATTAGCTCTCTTTATATAGAGGAAAACCTCAACGGCTAGTTTTTTTGAAATTACATAAATTCCGGCATTGTAGTTAATGTGTCATATGGCGCCGGTACAAGTAAATTTCTTATCAGAGATTATCCCAAATATGTAACTGATACCGGCATTGTGTAACAACATGGTGCCGCGCTGGCAACTAATACCGGCATTACATGTATAATTGCGAATACGCCGGTACTTGTTAATTTCAAATAAAACGGCTAGTTTTTTGAAAAATAAGACCGTTGGTGCTTCAATTATATATAATACCACCAAATCCGGCATAGTTAATTACATACCAATGATGCCGGTATTACAATTTAATGATTTATTGGAACGAGCTTGAACAAGTAAAGTCGCTTGAAATGCCTAAAAGGCTCTTTTCTCCACTTCGTATATGCATCCTGAGCTTCATACCTATCACCATTGTATCTTGCAAGAAATTCGTTGTATTTGAGACATGATTTGATGAGTGCAGTTGTTCGAATGCGTACTATTTGATGTGCGTATTCAATTATGCGTTTCTTACGGTCAAACTTGTTATGCTTGTAAGAACCAGTCATTACAAGGCCCCAAAAAACATCTGAAGGGCGTTGATCCTCCGGCAAATCCGATACTATGTAGTAATTTCTAATCCACTCTGTTTCCTCCTGAACATCTGCTTCTTTGACGTTTAACCTCTTCCTCAGCTTCCGCTTTTATCTTATCTAATTTTTGACAATAACGTTCAAGCTTTGCTTCCTCTTCTTCTTCTCTTTTTCTCTTAATTATCTCTTCTTCCATTGCGGCAATTGACTTGGTGGTTTCTTCTTTCCTTCTTAGTTTTTCTAGTATTGTGGCAACGGAGTTGGTCGTGGTTGATGATTGATTTCCTGTTGGGGTTGACAATATTTTCCTCATGTGTTTTTCTTTCTCCAGGGAATTGATGAACTTGTCAGCTGGTGATTGATAATCCATTGGAGATATATCTGTGCGGTATCAACTGCAATGGGTGCATCCATTCCTTTAAATAGATGTGGACATAACGGATCTTTTCCACTTTAGTGACGGCACTCTAAGTAACTTAGATCCCACGCTTAGGAACTATTGTTTTCAAGTGTATTGTTTAAAAAACTAGCCGTTAGGCATTCAATTTCGAAACCGGCATACCTAGGTGGAACTAAATCTATGCCGGTATTATGATCCCAAGACCTTGCATGGTATAACACGATGATGCCGGTAATGCGTAAAATCTTTACAGGAAACTACCAAAATATGCATATAATACCGGCATTCTTTGTTTAGTAACATCTATGCCGGAACGGTGAAAATTTGAAAAAAAACGACTACTTTTTTGAAAAATATGACCGTTGGAGCATCATTTCTATATAACATCACCCATTCCTTTGGCAAAACCCACACAAATCAAGCACCAAATAACATCTACCTCTATTTGCAACACTAAAAAAAATCATTCTCTCAAGTAAGCAAGCACGGCTCAAAGAATGGGGGATTCATCATCTACCTCTATCTGCAAAGTAATTATATTTCCTAACAACATGCTCTTCAATACTATGACGGAAAACTAATACAATTTTTTATTACAGAATCATCATTGCAAGTGTCAAATTTGCAAGTCACCTTCTCACCTAGCCATGGACTGTCCATTTATTTATTCAAAGTGTAGAAGGTTGTGATGGGACACGCCGGTTTTGGATTGCAAAAACGATGATCTTTGAAAATGGAAGAATGTTTCGAGGTGTTTGAATCACCCAAAGTGCGATGAGTTTCAATGGTTTGACAAAGCGGTTGAACTAGCAGAGTCAAGAGAAAACCACAAGGTCCATTGTAAGCCTATCGATGGGTGTGATGGGTGTTATATGAAGGGAAAGGAATACGTTGAAAAAGAAGAAGAGCCAATGAGGATGATCCTTGACACCCCCATTAGGACGATGTCTTTGAAGCAGTTAGGAATTGCTCAAAGGCTCCGCAATTGTTGAAAAGGGATGGAAATAGATTATCTTTTACTCGAAGTGCAATCCATTCAACTTTGTTTTTTTAATTTAAAGTTTCTAATCCAATGTAGTCGATTACTTGTAACGAAATAAAAGAGAATTTGAAATGAATTAATCAAGGTGTGGCATTGTGGAAATCGGATCGAGCATGCCGGTTTTATGTCAACTCTAAAAGATAATTTGGAAATCTAACATACCGGCATTGTCAAAATGAATCTTACAATGCCGGTTTTCTATCACATTTTCAAAAGTATACAGATATTTGCAATACCGGCATTCGCCTAAGCAAACGTAACAATACCGGTACATGTCTGTTTCTATACAGGAACCAAATAATTTAACTCGATTGTTCCGGCATCAAAATTGCTATCTTAGGGACTAGGTTCCGCTTGATGTTTTGAGCATGCCGGATATGCCGGTATGTGTACATATATTTCTAAAACTGACCTCTACTACGCCGGAACATTTTAACTTGCAAACTACAAATCTTAACATGTTCAACATAAACCAAAGAACTAAACAGTTAACCCACAGTACAAACCAAAACAAGTTTGAAATTGTTTTTGACGTAACCAAACTCCTAAAAAGTTAACCATCAAACATTGGCATCAATTCTCTCAAACTAAATTAGTCTTTTGTTTCTTTTGTGTCGGCGCCTTCCTTGTTTCCCCGTACATAGCTCTGACAGTAGGGTGGGTTTCTTCAATTCTATGAAGCTTTTCCTCTAGTTCCTTGATTTCTTGAAGAGATAGCACCACCCCGTCATTATGCTTGCAACCTAACATCTTCGTAACCTTGCCAAGCCGACGTCGCTATATTAATACATCAAACACATATTCAGTATATATGTTAATATATGATTATGTTTACATTTAATGAATATAAGCAATTAAGAAAACTTACCACCATTGCTAAAGTCCTAAGAAGGTTGGCCATCGTAGGTTGTGGAGGTGGAGTAATTTCAACAGTAGGGTTTTCTTGGTGTGGAGCTTCGACGGAGGGAGGACGCACGACATAAGGATGTGACCATTCCAGGTAATCCCTCATGTAGCTGTCATCAACTTCATAACCATTTTCCGCACTCTCCCACTTACTAATATCAACCAAACGACGTGGCTCTCTATCCCTCCAATGTGTTGGTTCCGGTTCAGGATCATACACTACATGCAACTTGTTGGGAGTTGAATTGCACCGAGAAAAGTAAAGATGATAATTATCATCAGAGTTCGACCAATGATGGGATAATTGCTTAAATCCATGTTGGCGCATCACACGGCATGGATCGGCCATGATGTATCCTTTTGGGTGGTACAACGGCCCATGGTAAAATGCAACATCTCTTGGAATTGGACGGTACCCTCTAATCTCCTTATAGGTGTCGAACACAACGTCTTCCTTCCTCATAGCATCCAGAGCCAATCTCATATTGATGACTCGACCTTTGTTAGGGCCGGATTCCGTTAAACTCAAACCTCTCGAGCTCTAGGGGTATCGGGTTGATAAGGTCTTTGATCTTCAAGAATTGGCAGTCCTTGAATAAGGTTGGGAAGTGTTCATAACACCACACCTAATCCAATTTGAACAATATACATGTGAACATAAGTAAAAAAAATACATCTCAACAATAGATTAAAGAAATTTGTACCTGGAGTAGAGTGAAATTCCGACAAATTGGTTTGTTTTAGCCAATGAAGCCCTTCTCATCTCCGCCATCAAATGTGCCATGACGGCGGTGCCCCAAGAATAGCCATGGACACCTTCCAACGGGTCAAGGTACTGGAGAAAGTTTGCACTTACCTGTTGCCGTTAGTGTCAAGGAATGCCCTAGTGCCCAAAATGTATAACAGGTACGCGGCGCGGTCTGTATACCGAATCTGTGCAGGGTCCCATCCATCCTTCGAGCTTCTAGCCTTTGTATTTTCAAACATCTTCTTAAGCATCGTCAACTTGAATGTCTTCGTCTTACTTCCGTTCGATGCTACATAAAAGCTATCCGAAGAAGTTTTGAAGTCCCAACCAAATGACTTTTGGGTCAAATCGTGCAACTTCGACCATTCTAGGTCCCGAGACTCAACTCCCTCTGAAATTGATTTGCCGATAACATTCAAGCCTAGAATGTTATGAGTATCTTCAGGAATCAAGGTCATCTCACCAAACGGGAAGTGCATTGTATCGTTTCACCATGGTACCTCTCAACGAAGCAATTTGACGGTCACGATGATCCGGATTCACGTAATTTTCAACCAAATAATACGGACTTAGTTCTTTACTAATGTTTGGACATCTTCATGCTCCAACGACAAATCCCAATGAGCCGCGGCTTGGTTTCGGCAAACACGCACAGCCTTAGTATGATCCTACAAATACGAGATAATACGATTAAGAGATGATGTAAAAGATAAAACAACGCACATGCACAAAATAAAAATGCTTACATAAGTTTGAAAGATAGTACGAGCCCAAGAGTGCTTGTATCCAAAGAGTACTTTCGGTTCCGGAGCTTGACCCCAAATTTTACCATCATCGCGGTCGGGTAACATGTCATCAAGGTGAGGAAGGTGACAACCTTTAACTTTCTGTTTTCGGCTGCCCTTGTCCTTGCCTTGTGTTGGTTGTTGACTAGTCCCACCAACTTCGCTTTGGCCTGCTAATTGACTTGGGGGAACCTCATCATCTTCCTCCTCACTTTCCACTCCATCATGCTCATCGCCCTCATGTGTTCCAGTACCTTCACGGATTGCAAGTGCACTACGTTCACCACCACTCTCCCAAATTGACCCTCTTGTTTCAAACCTCAAACGTTTCTTGCGACCCGCATCTTTCCCCCGTGGAGGCAGGGACTGAGGAGTATCAAGACCGTCCTTCCTCCTTCTCTTAGTGAGGATAGGACCTTTATCTTTCTTCGCTTCTTTGGCTCTTGACCTATAACATAAACAAACATCAGAAAAGGCATGGCGGTTTAGGAACCGCATACCACTTACTAAACAAACCAATACCGGTAACATGAACCCAAGCAACATACCATAAATATCGGGCATGCCGGTATCGTTGAACCGGCATTGTCTTGAAACTAAATTATGTGCCGGTATTTAGCACCATTTCAGTGATGTTCCTGTATGTTTTAAGTGTAATACCGGCATTGTCAAACTGAAATAACATATGCCGGTTTTAAACTGCCGGCATAATCGAAAACTAGATATAATGCCGGTACACACAATTAAGTTCCTGTGTGTTTTTAGTTGCAAACCGGTATGGTATTCGACCCAAATACTATGCCGGTATAAAAATTCGATTTCAGGAATGCAAACCGGTATGGTATTCGACCCAAATTCTATGCCGGTACCTAAACAAGCATTGTATTCAAACCAAGATCCAATGCTTAGGTTTTCTCGTAACTCGATGGTTTCAGCTATTGTTGGCGATTCTAACCTAAACCCATGGCTACAAATCGAGTAAAACAATCATAAATGAGTTCAAAAATCACTTACCTTCTCGGAGAAGCCATGAGTGTTTGATCATCCAGTACTGTTCGCTGCGTCCTCTTCTAGTTCCGAGCAATGTTCTCGATTCTTTGTTCATGTGTTTGTTGAGCAGCCGTTTTTGTTCTCGGTTTTGCTTTCGATTTGGTTCTTGGAGGCATGGTTATGTTATGTTATGTTAATCGACGAAGAAATTTTTGATTCAACGATTAATCGTCGATGAAGAATGAACGATGAGGAAGAAGATGAAGAAAATTTTTTTTTTTCTCAAAAACAGACCTATGCCGGTTCGGAATTGAATTGGGGGATATATGATTTTGGTTATTTGATTTTATGTTTTAGTTGAAAGGGTATAACAGTCTTTTCATAATATTTTTAATTAATCTAAGGGTGTTTTAGTATTTTCGCCTCCAAAAAAACACCCCTTAACAGCCACCTTTGGTTGGGGGAAGTAATTCATATCCCCCAATTAGATTATATATCCCCCAATTGCGCGTTCTTTCTTTTCTTTGTTGCACATAAACCTTGGACTATATCAATTTTTCTTTCCATATTCTGATGCTGCTCCGTTTGTTGACGATGATGTGTTTCTATGGGTCTTGCTGATTGAGAGAGAGAGTGATGCTAACTGCAAATCGATATTTAGAAGGAGTTTTCATCTTTAGACGTCACCCTCATGATTGACAAAAACTAGCACTCAAGAGATCAAAAGTAGTCTTTGAAATTGGTGCGAAGTTGGGTAGCTCACCATTCCTACCCGGAATTGACGTACGGTGACACACACTCTAATGACTTTTCTAGAAAGTTGCAAAAATTGAAGGTTGGTGCCTCACTTGATGTAAAATGGGTAGTCTCCACTATGGGTGATCACAATTCTACTACCGAATATCTAAACAAAGACCTAATTCGCCCTCCGGTATGGTTAAATCCAACTTTAACGCTCTACTCAACTAAGGAACCCGATTGCGTTCTCAGGTACTTCTAACTTTTGTTATTTCGGTCGGAATCTCTATGTAAACATAGCTAGAAGCATGCTAGTGACTCTAAAATCTCTAAAAGTTGGAGGTTTTTACAAAAAGGGTTTTGATTTTTTTTTTTTTTTTTTTTTTTTTTGAAAATAAAAGGTAAAATAAAAGACTAAAAACTCTAAATGCAAATGCACCCCCAAACCTAAATCAAACATTGTCCTCAATGTGTCTACATATATAAAAAATTTAAACAGTCACATACCATGAGAACTATCTTTGATAAGAGAAAAGGGAAGAGATTACCAGGGTATGTCGGCGGGAGCAAGGTTGGAGCTTCATTAATCAAGGCTAGAATCCAACATTTCATATCGGATTAGCATCATATATACGCAGGAAGACTCAACCGAATCAAGAAAGAAAAATTAACAAGTCCTATTGGATTATATACAATGAAGATAATGTACAGAAACATCAACAGTCTTACAAGTATAACATGAAAATGGGCTTTGGTTTATGTGGGAATTTGGTTTATTGGGCTTTGGTTTGTTTGGGATTTGGTTTATATGGGTTTTGGTTTGTTGGGTTTGGTTAAAAAGGGTTTCATTTGGTTTTTGTGGGAAGCCCAGTAGTTGTGTGCAATGCTTAATGGGTGTGGGCTGAAATCTTTGTGCACAACCCAGCAGATGGGGGCTTAGTCTATTGCACAGCCCAGTGGAAAGGCACAAGAGCCCGAGGCCTCGAGTTGATTAGCTTGAGTAGAACCGGGTTTCGGTTTGTGATCGCCCGGGTTATGCAAAACTCGGTTTTGGGTTCCGGTGGTTATGGGTTCAGCCAGGTTGATTGAGTTCTTGTGGGCTCATTTTGCTTGCGAGACAGCCCAACAGATTCGATTGATATGGGCTTGGCTGTTTAAGGGTTCGATCCAGTGTAGTTGGGCTTCGCTATGTGCGGCCCGGTTTGTGGTTTTAGCCTAAGCATCCCGGATGTTACAGTTTGTTTGACTTGGTTAGGCCAAGCACGGAATAGGTGTACACTCGGGCAAAGCACAATGCGGACAAGTTTTGTGCTCGGACGGCTTAGGTGCTCGGACAACACAGAGCAATGAGACGACCCTAGGTTGGCATTTCACACAAGTCTAAGTGCAACAGCTTATACAATGGTTATGCTAAGCTGAGACTAAGCACAAATAAGTTTTCAAATTCAAACACAAAGATACAAGCACGGTGAGATGCGGCTCAAAATCAAGGTATCTAATGCAACGGGTGAGTGAGGTCAAGGGCTCAACAGCTAGCAAGGGAGCAGGGTAGCTAGGCGAGTGAGGTCCGATAGTTTGCGAGTCGAGTTTAGGCTCAGGGTAAGTCACAGCACAACACAATTTGTAGCTTTGCAACACAGCACACAGCTCACAGCGCACAGCACAATTTTAACAGGGCAGCTCAACACTTATGAGACCACACAGCACAGGTTAGCTTAAGCTCAGATTAGGTTATGTGCACACAGCTCATGCAAAGGTGTTGGTAGGTGCACATGATCAGGCTGGCAGGCTTCACAGATTTAGGGTTTAACACAATGTAAGCATGCATAAGGTCACAAGCATATGGAGCACAAGGGAGAGCCAGCAGGCTTGTTATCAGCAATTCTCAAAGCAGATGCATACAAAGTACAGGGAGCTCAATTGTTATGAAAAAGGTTTAATTGTGACAAAGCCAGCAGGGTAGCTCCACACTTGCTGCTTCAGGGGGCTAGCAAGGTGGAGATGGTTCACAAGGCTCACAGGGCTCACAGATTCAGCTCACAGCCTGCAGCTACAGGGGCTTGCAGCTAAGCTCAGGGGCTAGCAAGGTAGCAGAAGGTGCACAAGGTTATGCAAATGGGTGTCAGGGTCTGCTGATGCTCTAACTCTCACAGATGTATGCTCAATGATACATGGCATAGAACACACAAGGTAGATAGCTCACAGTTATTCAAGTTATCCAATTTGTCGTGCAAGCATGTCAATAGATGCATATACAAAGATGGTTTTAATTCAACTTTCTCAGGAGTAAGTTTATGGGAATGGCAGCTCATTCATATATGCATATAGGTCAGCACACACTCATTCAATTATCATCAGTTCATGGCATTTCATGCAAGACAGAGCATCAAAATTTGAAAATACAATACCGTTGGTTATGCTCAAGTTTGAAAACACAAAGAGCTCAAAGAAGACAAAGCCTACCTTGGTTCTTCTTTGCTCCCTTGCGTTCTCCTCTTCCTAGGCTTGCTTAGGAGATGTTGCAGGTACCTGCGACTCAACAAAGATTTTCAGTTCCCAGGAATGTGCAAGTTAAAGCAAAGACGATGAATATCAGCACTAAGAAGATCTTGGACTGACTCAGGGGAAGAACTATTATGCGTAATTGGACTGACTGGAGTTAAGAGTTACCAGGCAATGATGCTTACAAAGTTACAGCTACAGATATGCAACAGATTTGTAGTAAAAGATGCAAGAATGCAAAAGCAGAAGATTACAGCTAATACAGAGCTGAAGAAAGATGCTTGAACTACAATGCAAAGATATATACAGGGATGCAACTTCAGTGAAGCAAGACAAAGATCAAAACAAGGCACACGCCAAGTCCCCAGCAACGGCGCCAAAAACTTGGTAGGCCTCGGAATGTGTATATAATTAAGCCTACTTGTAATACCGCAAGTGCACGGGTGCATTTGGTTTTGTTGGGAGCTTTGGTTTATGTGGGAAGCCCAGGTTGTTGTGGGCTCAATTTGGTTTTAGTGAGTTTGGTTTTGTGGGCTTTGGTTTGTTTGGGATTTGTTGTTTGAAGCCCAGGTTTTTGTGAAACTGCACAGCCCAGTTGTGTGCACAGCCCAACAGATGTGGGCTTAGTTTAGATGATCTGGCCCAGTTTGGCTGCACAACCCAGATTGGGCTCGGTTTTTTTTTTTTTTTTGCACAGCCCAGCTGACTATGGGCTCAGTTTGGTTTAAGCCCAGGTTATGTGAACAAATGCAGCCCAGATTGAATGGCCCAGTATGTGGGCTGAGTTTTGTGTAGACAACCCAACAACTCAGGTTACGTGGGCTCCAGTTATGCCCAGCCCAGCTATGAAGGTCAAGTTATGTGGGCTGAAGTTATTGCACAGCCCAGTTTATGCAAGTCAGGTTTAAGGCTCAGGATAAGTCGCAGCACAGCATAAGCAAGATTATGTGCACAACACAGGTATTTCAGGGCAGGTTGGTTAAGTTCAGCACAGTTTATGTGCTCAGACAACACAGATTCACAGGTCTTTCACCAGGCTCAACAGGTCACAGCAGGGTGCAGATGTCTCACACAAGGTCTCAAGCATGCAAACTTGGAAACCTCAGTTGTGGTTCAAACTCGCAGCTTCAGGGGGCTGAGGTTGAGCACAACAGGGTTTCAACAAGGCTCAGGGCAGAGCTCAGGGTATGCAAGGGGTTATGCTCAGCTAACTTGGCTTTCCAGACTGTGACCCAACACTTGCAGCTTCAGGGGGCTAGCAAGGTGGCTCACAAAGTCTGTGAGGTTTAGGCACTGCGGCTACAGGGGCCTGGTGCATTTCAGAAATACATAGCAAGGCGAATCACAGCATCATGCTCTTTCAAATCAGGGTCTCACAGATGGCCTAGCACTTGCAGCTTTCAGTTGTGGCTTACAAATGGCCTAGCAACATGCAATTTTCAGTTACAGCTAACTTGGGTTTCTAAGTTGTGGCTACAACTTGCAGCTTCAGGGGCTAAGTGCATTCACAGCTCAGCACAGCAAGTGAGAGCTTATGCACATGTTCACAAAGAAACACCCACAGGGTTATGCTCAGGCCTTGGGTGCTCAGGTCACAGATTCACAGGTCTAGCATGCAAGGGTTGCAGGGCGTCTATTCTATCATGCAAAGTTGGCTCAGCATTCACAGGTCAGGCTCGGTTTTCACACAAGCATACAGGTGATAGACCAAGGGCTAGCCAGGTGGACTAGCTTATCAGGGGGTCATACAATGTTCAATTACTAACCTCTATCCCTGCGCTTTTTCTTTTCCTCCTAGGCTTTGCTCAGCAGCACAGCAACACACAGGTACCTGTCAATCTCAACAGAGAGAGTTTTAGTTCCCAAAATGTGCAACTTAAGGCAAAGATGAATAAACCTGAGAGTAATTTGGACTGTCAGGGATTTGACAGGGGTTACTTGGACTGACTGGGGTTAAGAAAGCTTAACAGAAACAGTGTCAAGGCTAAGGTGCAAATGCACCGAGATGCATTAGAATAATGATGCTAGTTCTGACTAACACTAAAGAACTAAGAAAGGAATGCAATTATAGCTAATAAAGCAATACTATAATGTAATGAAGTATGCACTAGATGCAAAGATGCAAATGACAGATGAAGTTAGACTACTATGCAAATGACAGATGCAAATGACAGATGAAGTAGACTACAATGCAGATCATGTACTAACAATAGAAATCAAAGGTGAAGCTTAACTAAACTCTACTAATACAGGTGTTACAAAGAACAATTTAAAGTAAATATGTACAAGGGAGGACTGGAACTCAGTAAAACAAGCCAACAGTCAACATGGCACACGCCAAGTCCCCGGCAACGGCGCCAAAAACTTGGTAGGCCTCGGAATGTGTATATTTTTATGACCTACTTGTAATACCGCAAGTGCACGGCGTCTATCGGAGACGCGGCAAGTACGGGTCGATCCCACAAGGACTTGTGGTGCTTATGTTGATCAAGGCTTGCTAACCGAATTCAAGTGAGTATGTAACATAAAAGTTTGAGTGTCGATGCGACCGAGATTTAATGGTGTGAACCTAAACTAAGGTATAAAACAGAGATAGAAAGGTGATACTAGGGCTGCAAATCCACCACTAACCTACACTGTGTCTTCAACTCATGATATTACTCTTGTTCTTATGCTAGATAAAGGCGAGGTGTCAAGTCTGCCTTAAACCTAAGGTGTTTCTCCGCTTGACAAAAAGTTAATCACAACTAAAGTATATTTCCAAAGTATTACTGTCGTCGATTAGAGTACAAATAATCGAGGATCATAATAAATTCATTAAGCTTGGGTTGGAGCATAAACAACACGGAGGGAATCAAACTACAGTGCATCCATGGCATTGGCATGCCTTTGTGAGAGCAAAGTGTTATCACACTGAGATTAATTCTATCTAGAAAATAGTTAAGCAATCAAGAATAGTTCATGAAGAAACACACAGTGATAAGCTAGGGTTTCATCTCAAACCCTAGTAATTTAAATTAAAGCATCAAGAAAATAAACAAACTACAAATTAACCCTAATTGACGCACTGGCTAGCCCAGGCATGATTCTAACATCCACCAACACTTCCTATTTATACATGCAACCCAAAATACATAACCCTAATTCCCAGAAATCGAAATTAAAGAGAAAATAAATCGAAAACACTTCACCCATTCTCTGAATAAGTTGTTGGCTCTACTCATGCTTCTCTGACTCCCTTGATTGATTTATGAGAGAACCCTAGTCTTGTTTATCTTTAACATAGCTTCTAGGTTATGAGAAGCTATTTTAGAGATAAACACAACTTGGGTGTGGCGGAATAGGGGTGGTAGTTGGCTGCAGTGTCGATGGTGGTGATGGTGAGAAGAGGGATGGTGGTGATGGTGCGGCTCTGCAAAGGCATGGGGGAGGAGTTGGAGCTGCAGAGAGGAAGAGAAGCGAGAGAAGGATGGAGAGAAAATGGGTAGGTTGATTAGGGTATAGGGTGTTGGGTGATTCAGTGTATAACGGATGCATCGAAATTTGATGGGAAGGCTCCAACGAGCGTAGGATTTAGCTGGGAAGATCTGAACGGCCAAGGAGTGTTTAATTGTTTTGGTGTTGAGCGCAGACATCTGATAGGGTGTAGAATACATCCTATTTACTATCTATTGTTTATGCTTTCTTTGCTATTTTTCTTGTAAATTATATATTTTACGCTTGTTTTGAGTTTTATAGCTACTTTGGAGTCACACGGAGGAAAAGAAGAAGAAATTACTCTATTTAAGCCAAAGGGGCAAAAAGGTCATTTTACAGGCGATTGATATATGGAGCCCAGCCAAGGTTAAGGGGCAACCCAATTTGGAGGAGTACTAAAGCCAGGCCCAGTCAAGGCTAAGGGGGTTGTCATCAGGGTACCCCTTATCATCTACCAGAGGGTACATTTATCGGCTTTCATGTGGGGTGCAAATATCCACCCAAATCTCTACAACCCTAAATCGAGAGAAGATTTTCTCTCATTCATCTCAATCATCTTCCCCAAAAAATTGAGAAAGAAATTGAGCGGAAAAAATACAGGGAGAAGATGTTGATTTCAGAGATGGTAACTGGGTTAGGGTTCGATTCAATAGAGGAGACAGGGTCACGGATCTAGATTGAGCTTGAGGAGAATCGATTGAAGGAGGTGATATATTGAAGTGGTTGATGGTGCTGTTGAATTGGTTGAGCAGTTGTTGTTGCTGATGTACCGAGAGACTCAGTGAAGTAATGGTCTGCATCGTTCGGGATCGAGTTGGTCTTTGTTGATAATCACTGATGGTGCAATTCAGAGATTGAAGCAGCAGATGAAGACAGAGACGGATATGGTTCTTGAGAATGAAGAGCTAGGGAAGAGCTATGGTTTGTAGGCTCATTATTGAGTTGAGATGAAGATGAAAATGGGTTTGAGTAGGTGCCATGAATTGAAGAAATCTGGTGGATTGAGAAGCTAAGAAAGATCGAAATGGAATAAGGGTTTGCGTTGGTGGTGGTACTTGAGAATTCGGACTTGAGTTTTTGAGCGAAACCGATGAAACTCGAGATGGGGATTATGGTGCTGCTACTAGTGTTCAATTGGTGGTTAATTCAAGAATGGGGCTGGAATGGATGTTGATGGCTAGAATTCTGTGGCTACAATGGTTCCGTGAAGTTACATGTGTTCTAGTCTTTGCTAGAGGAGGTTATGGAGAACTGCATGACTAGTTGAAGATGAGCTGAGATGGGTCAGTGTTGAATTCTAGTATGCAGGTCAGAGTTATGGCTGAGTTCTGATGCTGTGTAGGATAAGGAACTGTGTGCAAAAGCTACTATTGTTGTGTATATTGAGCTGTAGCTAAAAACGGCAGTGGCTGGTCTGATGTTGGTAGTTGAGATGATAATTGCAGCTGCATTTCGAGACTCGCATATAGGAGCAAAGACGGGAATGGAGACCGGTGGAGCTGTTGCCGTGGAGTTCAGACTTGCTCTTTGTCTCAGTGGGGTGACTGAATTGGTGGTTAATGCACTGAATTGCAGGTTTGGTCTCAACATTGCAGCTGAGCTAAAGAGCTGGCAGGAAATTGGAGGTTTGGCACTAATGATTGCAGAGTTGGTGGAGTTGAGTCTTGCATTGCAGAGAAGGTGCAATGTTGGTATTGATTTGGTTGTGCAGTGATGAGTTGCAGGGATAAATGGGTTGGTGTTGGTTTGAATTCAAATGAGGACAGGGCAGGAAGAAATGTTTTGCAGCTGAGAGTTATGTAGCATGTGGTGGCTCTGAGATGGACTTGCAGTGACTAATGCATGAGTGGAAGTGCGCAGGAAGATCAGCCATCATGGTCAAGCACTTACCTAAGTCTGGCAACGGCTTTGGCATAGACCAACTCAAATTGGTCGGTAGGCTCAAAGAATCGACTCGGTTCTGACTCAGTGACTTAGATCTTGACCTAGTCAACAGTTAACGACCGTTAGTCAACAGTTAAGTATAACAGAATCTTGGACGGAATATACCTTTACCGGCAGAGAATTTTCAGGTGGCCGGCTGGCACAATTCCGGCCGGATTCCGGCCATAATCCCAGTTTTCCGGCAAGCCAAAAAATTCCAGAATTTTCTATGGACTTCTCTCATGGGTGTGAAGACTTGGGCTAGGAATTGGATAGAGAATTGGACTCAAATTTGGAAAGAGAAGATGGAAAAAGAGAAAGACTTGAAATTGGAAATTGAATTGCTAAAGGAAAAGGATTCTAATCCTTGGAAGAGTTGGAGAATATTGAAGCCTATAAATAGAGAAGTTTTCTACATCTTTTACACACCTCTCTACACACACAACACTTGTGTTTTTGATAGCTTTTGAAGATTCTTCTTTTTAGTTATTTGTGTGAACTCTTGAAAATTCTCCTTTTAATTATTATTTGTGTGAATTTCAAAAACATGAGTAGCTAATTTTATTATTTGATTGAGGATGAATTCCTAGTTCTTAATTTATGTTTTGAGTTTTTGTTTTCAATTCTATCTTGAAGTTTTTCACATGATTATCGTTTGTTTTTACTAATAGGAATGATCTTAAAGACATTCATGATTGATTGATAGATTGTTTGGGTGGCCAACTAAATTGATTTGTCGATTTAATCTAAAGCTAGTGAAAGTTAGGGGATAAGTAATCGTTTCTTGACTCTTTACATAAGTAGCAAACACGAGACCTTGCGGAGGGATTCCGTGGAGCAATTGTGTGTGAAAACAACGTTAGCAAGTAGACCTTGATCTAAGAGTCTAACTACTAATATTGACCTAATAAGTTCATGAATCTTAATGCGTTTATTTAAATTACATCTAGAGTGATCTACTACTAGGTGGTTTGGTAAATAGAATCCGGTAGTCGAGAACTTCCGTGTCCGGTGATATAAGGGATTTAGGGGTTTAGCACTGATCTAGATGCTTTACCTACGGTTGGTGATAATTTGTGACTAATAACAAGTAGAAAAGAACATAACTTGATTCATTGTTTCGTAACGAAGAAGGATTCCTTGGTCTTGTCTCTCTTATTGCTTTCAACTTTATCTTTTAATTGCTTTGTTTATTTTCTTTTGCTTTTTACACCCCCCTTTCGTGACAACTTTTACAACTAGAATCTCGTGCTCCTCGTGGGATCGACCTTGACTACCCTATATTACTTGTTAATTAGGTAGTAAAGTATTAATTAATTTGATTGCACCTACGACACGCATCAAATTTTGGCGCCGTTGCCGGGGAGCAACGGGCGATTTTTAGTTGTTTTTATTTTTATTTTTGCTTTATTCTTGCTTTGTTAGATTCTTTACCGTATCTAACTTAGTTTTTGGAGAATCTTGTTTCAGGTGTATACCTTTGGTGAATGCTTAAAGGGGGTAGACCGAGTCCAATACGTCTTCGATCCGGCACTCAACTAAAGGATTTCATTCGAGCGATTAACACTCCACTTCCTCCTTCTTCATCAAGTGATTCGGACAAAGAGGAAGAAACAATGGCTGAACGTACACTAAAGGACCTAGCTTCTCACAAGCTTGATACACAACAATGGTGTATCCAAACTAACTCAACCTTCGAGATCAAGCCGGGGTTGATTAGAGAGTTACCAAAGTTCCATGGCATGGTGAATGAGGACCCAAACAAACATCTTATGGACTTCTACACCATAGTTATGGCTATGCTTCCACCGGAGACTAATGCGGATGGAGCAATGTTGAAAGCTTTCCCGTTTTCTTTGGCGGGTAATGCTAAGGAATGGTTATATTATTTGCCTTAGGGAAGTATCACAACATGGAATGGGATGAAGAAACTTTTCCTCGAGAGATATTTTCCCGCATCCAAAGCTACTCAAATTCGCAAGGAGATTTGTGGATTGAAACAACAAGTGGGAGAATCATTGTATGAATGTTGGGAGCGATACAAGAGGTTGGTGGCAAGCTGTCCACACCATCAATTTAGTGATGTTATGATACTCCAATACTTCTATGAAGCTCTCCACCCAAGTGATAGGTCTCTTCTTGATGCCGCGGGTGGTGGTGCATTAATGAACAAGACGGTGGCCCAAGCTACCGAGTTGATTGAAAGTATGGCTGCGAACTCGCAACAATTCTACACAAGGGATGAACCAATGGTTAGGCGAGTGCATGAAGTAAGTGATTCATCACATCTTGATCAAAGGATGAGTAACATGGAGATAATGATGCAAAGGATGGCCGCGGTAATTATTCCGGATGGTGAGACCGAACAAGTGAATGCTTTATATCCAAATCAAAGGCCAAGGTACGATCCATACTCCAATACCTACAATCCCGGTTGGAAGGATCATCCCAACTTTAGTTATGCAAATAAGCAAGCGGCGGTTCCCAATCCGTATGAGCAACAAGGTGGTTTCCAACAATCACGTTTCCAACCTCAACAACAATTTCAACCACAACAAGTCAAGGAGCGTGATTCTTTGAATGATGACAAGCTCAATGCGTTAATGCAAGGTGTGCAAGGTCTCACCACTATGGTTCAACAACACCAACAAAAGACCGATTCGGCAATCAAGGAGTTACAAATTCAAGTGGGGCAATTAGCGACCGATGTGAACTTATTGCAAGCGCAAGTGTCCACAAAACTTCCTTCACAACCATTTGTTAATCCAAGAGAGAGCGTTAATGCGATTACTTTGAGGAGTGGGAAACAAGTGGAGCAACCAAATCAACAAGATAAGGTGTATGATGAGAAAGAGGAAATTGAAACCGCATCAAAGGAGAAAACATCTCCAACCAACCAACCCGAGGAGACGGTTCCTACTTTCACAACTCCACCCCCGTTCCCTAGCCGATTTGCTAAATCAAAGAAAGACTTGGAATACATGGATATTTGGGAGATCTTTAAGAAAGTACAAGTCAATATTCCACTCATAGAAGCTATTCGTCAAATTCCTCGTTGTGCAACGTTCTTAAAGGAGTTGTGCATGAAGAAGAAAAGGTTGAAAGGGAATGAAGTCATGAGTGTGGGGGAGAATGCTTCGGCGTTTATTCTCAAGAAACTCCCACCAAAATTAAAGGACCCCGGTAGTTTCAATATACCTTGCACAATTGGTAAAACAAGGTTTACTCGAGCTTTGCTAGATTTGGGAGCATCGGTTAATGTTATGCCTTCCTCGATTTATGATTCTTTGAATCTTGGTCCTCTTAAAGAGACCGGGGTAGTTCTTGAACTTGCTAACCGATCTAATGTTTACCCGAAAGGGATTGTTGAGAATGTTTTGGTGCAGGTTAATGAGCTTGTATTTCCGGCCGATTTCTATGTCTTAGACATGAATGATGAGAATTCTTCCAAGTCTACACCTTTGCTTTTGGGTAGACCATTCTTAAGCACCTTAGGAACAAAGATTGATGTCCAAAATGGCACCTTGACTATGGAGTTTGATGGTACACTCATCCACTTCAATATCTTTGAGACAACGCGATACCCTAGTGATGTGACATCATGTTTTCCGTGAAAGAGATTGATCCGGGCTAATGAATCTTGCAAAAGCTAAGTCGGGCCGTCGACTTTAAAACAAGCGCTTAATGGGAGGCAACCCATAGGTTTTGTATTTCTTATCTTTTTGCTTTTTGTTATTTCTTTTTCTTGTTTCTTATCATGTTAAAATTTCCCACCTTGACTTTACTAGGAGGATTCAATTACATTGAGGACAATGTAAGGTTTAAGTGTGGGGGAGTGGTTAAGCATGTTTTTAAAACAAAAATTACAAAAAAATTAAAAAATTTTTAAAAAAAAAAAAAAAAAAAAAGTTTTTCATAAAAACTCCAACTTTTAAAGATTTTAGAGTCACTAGCATACTTCTAGGTATGTTTACATAGAGATTTTGACCGACATAATTGAACTTGGAAATGTTAGAGAACTACATTCGGATTTCTTGCTTGTTTGAGTGTTAAATAATGGATTTAATCATGCCGGTGATGCGAATTTGGTGCAGGGAGAAGGGCATTATTAGAGTTGCTGATCAATCATTAGTGGAGACTACCCGTATTCATATCATGTGAGGCACCGACCAGAATTCTTCCATCTACTAAAGAGCTTCTTTTGAGTGTGTGTCACCATACGTTAATTCCGGGTAGAATGGTGAGCTACCCAACCTCCCACCAATAGAAGCACTACTCTTGATCTCTTGAGTGCTAATTTTGTCAATCATGAGGGTGACGTCCATGGATGAAAGCTTCCTTCTTGTAGTTCGATTTGCAGTTAGCACCATTCTCTCTCTCGACAACAACGGATCCATAGAAACACATTCATCATCAACAAGGAGCGACATCAAAATCTACAAGGAAAGTTGGAAAAGTTTAAGGTTTACAAGCAACGGAACGAGAAAAAGAGCAAATTTCAAATACAAGTAAAGCAACATACAAAGAGCAGATTTTCACATATATGTTGAGGACTTACAATACAATAAGGTAATTTTATCCAAGTTTGAAGACTTATTCATGAAAGCAAAGAAAATCAAAAGGTGAGAATTTTTGAAGTTTATGATTTCAAGACGATACAAGTTATGAAGAATCAAGCGGTAAAATACTTCTTCCACGGCCATGGTTTATTTTGTATTTAATTTCTCTTGTTTACAAAAAAAAAAAAAAAAAAAAAAGAGAAAAACAAGAGAAATATTTGTTCTTATTTTTGTTAATGAGCCGTGGGGAAGGAAAATCTATAAGGAGGTTTCAAGCGATAAGGATTTTTAAGGTAAAAGAGTTACAAATTGTCAAGGAATTACGAAGATCAAGAGTTTATCATCAATAGTTGAAACCGAAGACCAAGAAGACCATGAAGATCAAGACAAGGAGCGGAAGACGTTTCTATTGGATGCCGTGAGAGTGGTGTTATCATAATTGGCGATCGGATGTGAAGGTGAGTAAGTAATCTCATCCTCGGTAATAAATGGTTGATTTCCTTTCGTAGAGATCGTCAGAAAAATGGTTTTTCAAAATATAAAAGATGTGGGTTTTTAAAAAATATTTCGGAAGTTGTCCTTCCCACCATTCAACGTGTTGCAGGATTTCTCTCTTCATTCCTACCTGCACACATGTGAGAACCATAAAAAAGCCGTCTTTTTGAGTGCAATTATCATAAAATCCTATTTGGTAAGGCAGAAGTCGAGGCGAAATGCTTATTGATCGTTTCTCAAACACGCATTCTCTCATTATGGTGTGGTTATTTCTCACTCAACATTTAAGAATGAGAATATGTTCTTTAGTATTTCTAACTTCTTATTACTAGCATGCAGAAACTCTATGTCCTCATAGCTTTTTGGATGCTTAGGACGCTTGAACGCTTTGAAGTTGTGAGTTTTTAGTTTGATTTGCTCGAGGACTAGCAAAGTCTAAGTGTGGGGGAATTTGATAGGGTGTAGAATACATCCTATTTACTATCTATTGTTTATGCTTTCTTTGCTATTTTTCTTGTAAATTATATATTTTACGCTTGTTTTGAGTTTTATAGCTACTTTGGAGTCACACGGAGGAAAAGAAGAAGAAATTACTCTATTTAAGCCAAAGGGGCAAAAAGGTCATTTTACATGCGATTGATATATGGAGCCCAGCCAAGGTTAAGGGGCAACCCAATTTGGAGGAGTACTAAAGCCAGGCCCAGTCAAGGCTAAGGGGGTTGTCATCAGGGTACCCCTTATCATCTACCAGAGGGTACATTTATCGGCTTTCATGTGGGGTGCAAATATCCACCCAAATCTCTACAACCCTAAATCGAGAGAAGATTTTCTCTCATTCATCTCAATCATCTTCCCCAAAAAATTGAGAAAGAAATTGAGCGGAAAAAATACAGGGAGAAGATGTTGATTTCAGAGATGGTAACTGGGTTAGGGTTCGATTCAATAGAGGAGACAGGGTCACGGATCTAGATTGAGCTTGAGGAGAATCGATTGAAGGAGGTGATATATTGAAGTGGTTGATGGTGCTGTTGAATTGGTTGAGCAGTTGTTGCTGCTGATGTACCGAGAGACTCAGTGAAGTAATGGCTGCCGTTCGGGACTGAGTTGGTGCTGTTGATAATCACTGATGGTGCAATTCAGAGATTGAAGCAGCAGATGAAGACAGAGACGGATATGGTTCTTGAGAATGAAGAGCTAGGGAAGAGCTAGGGTTTGTAGGCTCATTATTGAGCTGAGATGAAGATGAAAATGGGTTTGAGTAGGTGCCATGAATTGAAGAAATCTGGTGGATTGAGAAGCTAAGAAAGATCGAAATGGAATAAGGGTTTGCGTTGGTGGTGGTACTTGAGAATTCAGACTTGAGTTTTGAGCAGAAACTGATGAAACTCAGATGGGGATTATGGTGCTGCTACTAGTGTTCAATTGGTGGTTAATTCAAGAATGGGGCTGGAATGGATGTTGATGGCTAGAATTACAGGGCTACAATGGTTCTGGTGAAGTTCTGAGTTCTAGTGTTGCTAGAGGAGGTTATGGAGAACTGACTAGTTGAAGATGAGCCTGAGATGGGTCAGTGTTGAATTCTAGTATGCGGAGTCGAGTTATGGCTGAAGTTCGATCTTTGTGTAGAATAAGGAACTGTGTGCAAAAGCTACTATTGTTGTGTATATTGAGCTGTAGCTAAAAACGGCAGTGGCTGGTCTGATGTTGGTAGTTGAGATGATAATTGCAGCTGCATTTCGAGACTCGCATATAGGAGCAGTACGGGAATGGAGACTGGTGGAGCTGTTGCCGTGGAGTTCAACTTGCTACTGTCTCAGTGGGGTGACTGAATTGGTGGTTAATGCACTGAATTGCAGGTTTGGTCTCAACATTGCAGCTGAGCTAAAGAGCTGGCAGGAAATTGGAGGTTTGGCACTAATGATTGCAGAGTTGGTGGAGTTGAGTCTTGCATTGCAGAGAAGGTGCAATGTTGGTATTGATTTGGTTGTGCAGTGATGAGTTGCAGGGATAAATGGGTTGGTGTTGGTTTGAATTCAAATGAGGACGGGCGGAAGAAATGTTTTGCGGTGAGAGTTATGTAGCATGTGGTGGCTCGAGATGGACTTGCGGTGACTAATGCATGAGTGGAAGTGCGGGAAGATCAGCCATCATGGTCAAGCACTTACCTAGGTCGTGCAATGCTTTGGCATAGACCAACTCGGCCCGGTCAGTAGGACTAAAGAATCGACTCTGGTTACGACTCAGTGACTTAGATCTTGACCTAGTCAACAGTTAACGACCGTTAGTCAACAATTAAGTATAACAGAATCTTGGACGGAATATACCTTTACCGGCAGAGAATTTTCAGGTGGCCGGCGGGCACAATTCCGGCCGGATTCCGGCCATAATCCCAGTTTTCCGGCAAGCCAAAAAAATTCCAGAATTTTCTATGGACTTCTCTCATGGGTGTGAAGACTTGGGCTAGGAATTGGATAGAGAATTGGACTCAAATTTGGAAAGAGAAGATGGAAAAAGAGAAAGACTTGAAATTGGAAATTGAATTGCTAAAGGAAAAGGATTCTAATCCTTGGAAGAGTTGGAGAATATTGAAGCCTATAAATAGAGAAGTTTTCTACATCTTTTACACACCTCTCTACACACACAACACTTGTGTTTTTGATAGCTTTTGAAGATTCTTCTTTTTAGTTATTTGTGTGAACTCTTGAAAATTCTCCTTTTAATTATTATTTGTGTGAATTTCAAAAACATGAGTAGCTAATTTTATTATTTGATTGAGGATGAATTCCTAGTTCTTAATTTATGTTTTGAGTTTTTGTTTTCAATTCTATCTTGAAGTTTTTCACATGATTATCGTTTGTTTTTACTAATAGGAATGATCTTAAAGACATTCATGATTGATTGATAGATTGTTTGGGTGGCCAACTAAATTGATTTGTCGATTTAATCTAAAGCTAGTGAAAGTTAGGGGATAAGTAATCGTTTCTTGACTCTTTACATAAGTAGCAAACACGAGACCTTGCGGAGGGATTCCGTGGAGCAATTGTGTGTGAAAACAACGTTAGCAAGTAGACCTTGATCTAAGAGTCTAACTACTAATATTGACCTAATAAGTTCATGAATCTTAATGCGTTTATTTAAATTACATCTAGAGTGATCTACTACTAGGTGGTTTGGTAAATAGAATCCGGTAGTCGAGAACTTCCGTGTCCGGTGATATAAGGGATTTAGGGGTTTAGCACTCGATCTAGCCGCTTTACCTACGGTTGGTGATAATTTGTGACTAATAACAAGTAGAAAAGAACATAACTTGATTCATTGTTTAAGTAACGAAGAAGGATTCCTTGGTCTTGTGTCTCTTATTGCTTTCAACTTTATCTTTTAATTGCTTTGTTTATTTTCTTTTGCTTTTTACACCCCCCTTTCGTGACAACTTTTACAACTAGAATCTCGTGCTCCTCGTGGGATCGACCTTGACTACCCTATATTACTTGTTAATTAGGTAGTAAAGTATTAATTAATTTGATTGCACCTACGACACGCATCAACATCAAGAGTTGATGCGCGTGGAAGCAGCGAGCGTTGGATGTGGGAGAACGAAATCTCAACGGCTTGGAGTGTACGGGCTCGGATCCGGGTCGCGGGTCGGGTCTAGCTCAAGCCCATGTCTTTAGATGAGTTGCTACTTGTTGGGTTGCAAATGTTGCGCGCGGGCTTGGGCTATCTGCTCCATAGATGCTCGACTCCAATTCTCTGCTCCTTTGGCTCCTCAGATTCTCCGAGCTTTATTTATTACCTAAAAACACAAAATTAATTAATACAAATATTTATTCTCGAAAACAAAGAAAACACAGAATCTGGGATAAAATCTGATTTATGAGCACAAAAGATGAGTAAAATGCCAATAAAAAGGTGTATAAATATGCACTATTTGGCACTCATCAGGTCCACAAAATCAATTTAATTAAATAAAATCATCAATTTAACGAGTCTTTTTTTTTTCTTTTTTTGGAAATCACATTTCAATTCGTTCAAACCAAAATGATGATTACATAATTGCTTATAAGATTATCAAAAACACCAAAATACAAGATAATCAAAACCAAATACAAATGACGACACCAATTGTAAGTACATCGCAAAGAGAAAGAGTCATGAACCGCAAGGACATCCAATTTTTGTAGATGTAGTACTGATGAATGATGGTGTGAACCGAAATCAACTCCGACCATTAAAAATGATTATCTTCTTCAATAAGAAATGCTCCAAATGAAATGGAGTATTTTGCCCAAAATCTTGTAGATGGAAACGAATCCGAGTGCCCTAAATCCCTCTTGTTAAAGAAGAATCCAAAGCGACACCGAGCAGAATCGTTGATGTTCTTAATGAATCGAGGATAGCAAGCCAAGAGACACCATGAAAATTGAAAGAGTCGCTATTAAAGCGAAGAGAAAATCGTCCAAAAGACGAAGAAAATATCGCCCAAACAGTGAAGAAATGTGTCCATAGACACCAAAAACAACGAAAATAAAACATGAAAACACATGATTATTCTTATTCATTAAAAAACTAATAATCCTCGCTCAGATCTAGCCCAAAATTACTAGATCTTAGCAAGAAGAACGAGGAAGTTCTAAAGTTTTTTTCTTCTTTTAGGAGAGAGGGAAAAGACATCTTTTCTTTTTAATTTAACGAGTTCAAATTTATTTTTTACAAGACTAGTTGGAATAAGAAAATTATATTATTTTAGAGAGATTATTAAATAATTGAGTATTAATTAATAAAGTTTCAGTTTTATATTCATTATCATTATTTTTATTGTTTTCTTAAAAACATCGTCGTCCACCAACCATGCGGTTCGTGGTTTTAGGCCAATCACTATGGGTAGTGTTTAGGCTTAGCTAGTATTGATTGTGCCTTGGCTATATTGTGCGGAATCAATTAGAGTTGGCTAGTGAACGACACACATCTGAATCGTTTTCTAACTAATTTGGCACTGAAAATTATTGTGTTCTTGACACTAAAATTACGAAAATTAAGTTTTTGTCGCCGAGTTTATTCTTGTTTGACCTTTTATTTTCCCTGATTCACACCCGATCTTGGTTATAAATTATTTTGAGCGGCTTTATCCTCTCTGTCGTCGGATTCCAAAGGTCAATTTTCGAAGATTCAATCTTTTTCTCAATATAAGAGAGCTATAATTCTCAAGCACAATTTATCCCAGAGTTTCAATGATTTTCTTATCCTCTGCTACTTAAATTCTTTTAGTTGAGTTCATTATGGTCTATAAGATATTTTTTCCCGAAGAAGATATTGATCGTACAACTACTTATGTTAATGTAAGTTGCGATGAAATTGTATAGGGTCGCAACAAGCATCTGCTTTGTTTTGGAATCGCATACATGATTTTTTTTGTCTTTCTTAACGGATATGCTAATGAAAGAAATGTGAGTTCCTTACAAAAGAAAATTGAAAAACAATTAAAAAAGACGCCAAAAAATATGAGTCAATTCTTAACGTTATATATCGACAACATAAAAGCGGTCCTTCACGTGAAGATTTGGTAAGTCTTACAATACAATTAAGTTTTTCAAGTTGTTATAACAATAATTAATGTGTTGTTTTTACCACAACGTTTCAAACTCGAGAATATTGAGAGCAATTTCAAATACAAATATTGCAGCCATTCAAGTATGAGGGTAGTTATGAAAGATTCTTATAAACTTTAAATTTTCAGGAACTGTGTTGCATATTTTCCAAGTGTCAAGAATTTACACCATTCCAGAATGAAAATGAAGTACTACCTAATGGAAAAAATCGTTGGAACTACAAGTATTTGGTGAGACTTGTAGAAAAACACCAAAAAATAAGCAAAACAAAAGAAGGATCGCGAGCAAGGTATTTTTAAGGATGAACGAGGTTGTTGGGGGAGTTCTTCAAGCCATATTGGATGAATCAAACAATTGATACAGAAAAATTCTGCAATACTTGAGTAGATTAAAGAGACACGATTAAAAGGAAACAAAAAAAAAATGAACAAAGGAAACACGGTTCTATGACATCTTGTCGCGTAACCAACAAAATATTCATCCAACATAAGAAGAATAAGATCGTATAAATGGATATGGATCTTACTAACCTAGCCCCAACGGAGCGAACATATCATTGACAAAAACAAAAATATATGTTACAGAGGTTGGATATAATCGACATTAATGGTTCGAGCGATGATGAAGTATCTAACTCTTCTTCTTTTTTTCCCATGAAGATGTAATTCAGTTTAATTTTAAAATTTCCAATTTAGTTTTTAATTAATAGTGTTGTCTTTATTTTTAGTGTATTTCTAAACCAGTTGTCGTTTGGATTAATGAAATGTTTAAATTTCGAGTCATACGAAAACAAAGTTTTCCAACTTTTCTACTTTTGAATTAGCGTAAATGGCTAGATTTTTAAAATAATTTAACACATTGTTCATTGATTAAAAATTGAAATTACAACTGCTTATTCGACTTATTTGTTATCAAAATATTTTTTTAATCAAAATTACGAATTAGGTATTTTCCGGCAACGCATTCATTGAGTAGTACAATGCTTTGTACGAGGATGATGACGTCATGGAAAAACTATGTTTTTCATCTGTCATTCCTCCATAAATCTCGCTAGATTTCATCACTAGTTTCATCCCTTAGTCAATATCGATTGACATTGAAAGTTGAAGTATTCGTCAACTGTGTTAGTACTTATTGTTACATATCGACAGAACAATCCATCTCTATTACGGTTATTCGAGTCACCGGCTTCAGCGCAGAAGTTTTCATGAATGGTCTCCCAATAACGTACCAATTCCGGAAGATCGA
The DNA here is from genome assembly GCA_023531295.1 of Papaver armeniacum. Classification (NCBI taxonomy): domain Eukaryota; kingdom Viridiplantae; phylum Streptophyta; class Magnoliopsida; order Ranunculales; family Papaveraceae; genus Papaver; species Papaver armeniacum. The sequence goes on from JAJJWW010019137.1 coordinate 273,517, forward strand.
AGAAAGAGGGGATGCTTTTTCAATAGAAATAAGGAACTGTTTATAATCATCTCGAGATAAATGACTATACTCATATCTAAACGAATGAACATGTACATATAGAATACAAGAATTTCCACTCATAGTTGGAGTACCATTATGCTTTCATTCTTGATCCCTAGCCCGACATAGTTGTGCCAAGTTTCGACCAAGAGATGAATTTCCACTAAGCTAAACTCTGCAGGAGTAATATAATGTTGAGCCATCTTTCAAAAATTTTGAACAAACTCAAAAAAAAAAAAATTTATAAGATATTATTTGTGTAGAGGGTGTGGTTTTATAATGAGCATGGGTGGGTACATATGTAGCCATTGGAAACCAACATATATACTTTTTGAATACTATGTCCAATAGCTATATCAACGGGTTACATAACACTTATATCAAAGGATATATGATGACTATAGTTTGTCTGTTAGACCACGCATTACTTTTAGTTTTTTCTGAATACACCCAGGTATGTTTTCCAAAAACAAAGGAAAAATGTAGTGTCGATACAAGTAGAGGATATTTAACCATTATGTTATAAGGAAAATCATAGTCTAATGAAATTCCCTTGGATGTATTCTAACAAGTAGGTTATTTTGGCATCAAAATGGTCTTTCAGTCATAATCAGAAAAGATCAGGTATTTATTGCAATATAAAAATCTTAATTGCTGTGAAAAACAATTGTTGTTAAATGATGCAATGAAAGCTAAACAAGCTGAAAAAGTAGAAAATCTTTGCAAAAAAATCAAATTGAAGAAGTTACAATACAACCATTGTGCAAAATAAGATCGCCAAGAAAAGCATTGCCAAAGAAAAATGCGGAATTCTCAAACCTAATTTGAATGCCCAAATGTTATGAAGTGCTCAAACCCAGATTGTAATACTTATACGAACCCACACTTCTGGAGCAAAAGTCTCACATGGAAAATAATTATGGAAATATCATATGTATCATTTGGTGAAATGGACAACTTAAGTGTTGTTGATGTTTTACTTTAATTAAACCATAAAGTTCAAACTTAAAACGATACAATCTGAAGTGAAATTTAAAAAGTTCAAACCACCATAATGGAAACTTTCTTTATTTAAGGTTGTTTCAAGCCTGCAATTCCATATTTATCTCCATCTCCATCAGAATCTGAAAAAGGGGGGGGGGTCTAACAACCACACCCAATATTTCGTTTAGGCAATTTGTATGGACTAACTCCAATATAATTCCAATAGAATCAACTAGACAGTCAGACTCAACCAAGGAAAATATATCCAAGAGTTATATCTCTGTTTCTCAATGTAATCAGCAAATCAAACAGATAGAATTCCGCGAGCCTGATTATTATGAGAAACAACTTGAACGGTACCAAAGACCAATGTTCAAGTGTCAATAAATTTCGATCAACAACCAAAGGTTGGATTTACCAATTGATTGAACTACGCACAACCTGTGGTATTTCAATTATATAAACAAATATAATGCGGAAAAGAAATAACACAGACACCGGATGTTTTGTTAACGAGGAAACCGCAAATGCAGAAAAACCCCGAGACTTAGTCCAGATTTGAGCCGCTAAAAACTCTAGCCTACTACAAGTTAACTTCGGAATGGAATGTAGTTGAGACCTAACCAATCTCATACTGATTAACGTACAGTCGCGTTCCTTACGCCTCTGAATCCCAGCAGGACTGTACACACTTGATTCTCTTAGCTCATCTCACCCACAACTAAGGGTTGCTACGACCCAAAGTCGAAGACTTGATAAACAAATTTGTCTCCCACAGAAAAGTATATTTTGATAGATAAATCCGTCTCCCACAGAAATACCTACGAAGTTTGTTCCGTCTTTTGATAAATCAGGGTGAACAGGAACCAATTGATAATCAGGTCTTATATTCCCGAAGAACAACCTGAACTTAACTATATGGCAGTATAACAAGTTATTGTGGAATCACAAAGAATGAGACGAAGAGCTTTGTGATTACTTTTTATATCTTACCTATCGGAGATAAATCTCGATCAAAACTTAGAGAAGATAGTACTCAATACGACAAAACAAGTAAGATCAGAACACACAATTACAGAGAAAATAGTTGGGTCTGGTTTCAGAATCCCAATGAGGTCTTTAAGTCGTTAACCCATAATGGTTTTAGGAAAAACCTAGGTTAAAGGATAATCGACTCTAATCGCAACTAGTGTCACACAAGAGGTGTGGGGATTTGGTTTCCCAGTTGCTAGAGTTCTCCCTTATATAGTCTTCAAATCAGGGTTTGATAACTTTGGAACAAAGCAATCAATATTCACCGTTAGATGAAACCTGATTCAAGATTCAAGCTAATATCTTTCCACCGTTAGATGGTCTTAGATTTTTACACATAAATAAAATATACCTTCATTTATATATGGGTAACCGTACCTAAACGTGTATATTGAGTTGACTCAATAACAGTTAACCGAAGTTAGCCATATGAACACTTTTGTATTAACCATGTTCATTTTAAAACTTCTAGATCAATTGATAATTAAATGAATTTTATTGTGTTACTCATAGAGTTGTTCAATTGTTTATATTCTCATAGAAGTATGCAAGACACAATTGAAGCAAAATCAGATTGATTCAAAAGAATCAGTTCATGAACATTTTAGCCACGGTTTGCAAAGATTGCATTCCTTAATATATAAATGTATTTGTTCATGAGTATGAAATCATACTTGGCCGATTTGAGAAATTGAACTACTTAAGTTTGCAAATGGGTACGCAAACTTAAGTTTCGGACATTGGTCACAAGCCGACAGTTTTCAAACGGGTACACAAACTTTAGCTATGGACCGAGCTCAGTTAAAACCGTTTGCGAACGGGTATGCAAACTTGGTTCTCGGACTTCAACAGTTAAATCAATTTGCGAACGGGTATGTAAACTTAAGTACCCCGACTTAAACAGTTGAATAAGTTTGCAAACGGGTATGCAAACTTAACTTCGGTCCTGAATTCCATCAAAACAGTTCGCACACTTAGTACACAAACCGTAATGTATCCAGACATGGGTTTTAACTCTTAACTCCCATTTCAATAATTGGAAGACGACAATAGCTGTCTTACACAAACAATTAGCTTATAAGCAATTTTCAAGTGATCGAATGATCAATACGAAACATTCTGAGTGTACATCAAATGACTGTCTCACATAAATCATGTAAGATGTTACTAGGTGATTTTCACATGATCATCTTTTGACTTTCGTCAAGAATAATGATAAACATAGTTAAAGCAAAAAGCTTTCCAACACATATTTCGAGAAAGATATAAGCGAGTTAAAATCAACTCGAAATATCAAATGTGTATAATGTAAAGTCTATATAGCTATACGACTTTGTCTCAATAGGAGATAGAATAGAATAGACTTCGGAGTGATAGATGAGTTCAAGTCTCCACATACCTTTTGTTGATGAAGTTCCACAAGCTCCCCTTAGTAGTTCTTCGTCTTCAATCGATGAACGCCGTGAAGTCTAAAGCTCAACTACACATTCTATCCTAATCCGAGACATAACTATAAGTAGACTAGAAATCAAGACTTATAGTTTTGACACCTAAACTTGACAAACAATCTTGAGACACCAACGCTTGCGAGTTCGACTGAGCAGTGCTCTAACAATCTCCCCCTTTGTCAATTTTAGTGACAAAACTATCAATACATATGGATTACTAAATAAATAAACTTTGTAGCTTCTCATCCAAATGCTTGATTTCCTTCGTTCTTCAACATTCCTTGAATTCTTCGTCACTCCAAGTACTCCAGTGATTCTGAACGTGTTCAAATCAGCATCATAGTTGTTGAAGATCCGTAGCCATAACAATAAGAAAACAGATGTTCTCAATTATTGTTATACAATGTCATAGTATTATTATACAACATCAAAGTTCAATTGTATCACAACTTTGACAATAATACTACAGTGATATGTATCACTCCCCCTTAGTCAATACTTCTTCTCACAATGAAAATCACTCCCCCGTAGATAATGATCCGTAAACCATATGTAGTGTGAACTACAAAATAATTCTTCCCCTTTTTGTCAATATAAATTGGCAAAGGTACGAAAACTAGCGGGATCATAATGAAATTCTCAAAGAGATACTTCATGACTAAAAGAGAACATATCAACTTTGTTTCGATGATTTCACATAGTCGAAACTTAGTGTATTCATCAAGGAGTTTATAAAGATACAAGATAACTCCTATAATATTCCACAGCCGGACTCCCCACAAAGATTTGGCAATTAAGCACAAGTTCAATTAAGAAATTTCCCCCATAAAATTTCATTCCCGAAAGAACAACAAGAGCGACCTTACTTTTACAAGAAAAGAAGGATTTCTTTGGACATTAACAAATCACATGAGACATGAATTTGTATCCAGAAAACTCAATTAAATTAACCACAAAGGAACCTTAATAATTAATTTAATCGGAAATGCTCAACATAAGAAAACTTATGGAGCCATACAGTACTTTCACATAGAAGTGGATCAGGGAAAGATCAATACTGCGGAATATTCAAAAGTTCATTCTATCTTTTATCAATATTTGCATAATGACATAATAGACTTAACTTTTGACATATATGGGACAATCATAGTTCACGGACGTAAACACACATATCCCATAACATTATTTGTAATATATAAAACCAATAAAGATTAATACGCAAAATCATCTTCCAAATAATTTAGAATTTAAGTAAATAAATCTAAAACATTGCAAGATGAAAATCATTGGCAATAGCTATGTGTAATCACAATATCTGCTATTCCAAACCTTAGTTTTCCTTCTTTAAAACACAAGAATAAATTCTTATAAGAAGTTTCCAAGATATTATTTTCCTAAGAACTCAAAAGACATTTTACTTACTTTGAATACTCTTCTCATATTCCCTATAATCATCAACCTCATCTTCGATTCGATCAATCATGGATTCGAGATTATCCATCTTGTCCTCAAGTTTCTTGGTTGAAGATTCGAGTTCACTCTTCAAGGCACGTACTTGTTCCAGGACGAGATTCATAGTTAATGAGAGTTTATCAAAATGAGAGACAGTGGGATTCACATCAGAGGAGGAATCACGTTTTATCTTGACACATCTCACTGTCAGAAGAATCAAAATGAGCTTTCTTAAAGGGAAAGATAACAGTCCAGACATCATCATCTTTGCTTGAAAAACTTGATGAGGACATGATAGAAGAGGTAAATGAAATGTTCTCATCAAGGAGAGAAATCTTCAACTCAAGAAGAAGAAGATATGTGATAAATTTCCAAAAATACCTTTGACCAAAACCCTAACAGAATTTTGGATATCCCAAAAAGGACTTTAAAATGAAAACCGTTTATGTACAAAAACAGTTATTAGCTCAATAACAGAAATTAGAGCACATGTAGGAGATGCAGAAACAAGTCAGAAGAGTAACAAAAAAAATCTTTTCACAACCCTCTTGAAGATTATGGTTCTTGTCCAGGGGAAAGACAAGAACAATCTTAGAACCTATTACAAATTGTAATTTCCCATCCAATACAGGACCGGGTGGTTTCTTATGAGAGGATGAAGATTTCGATATTCCTTGTTTTTGATTTCTCTTTATGGAGAAAAGATCAGGTGGAGATACTTTCTTTACTTGCAATGTTCCGAAAGCCTTGTTTATTGGTTTTCGCGAACTATGAATGGTTCTGGACATCTCTTTCGAAAGTGATGTAGATTTTTTAGGAGATTTTCTCTTCTTCTTCTGATAAAACAAATTAACTGAAGAAGATTTTTCAAGAACCTTTGTGCAAACCGACTCAAGGTGATCCTGATTTTCATACAAGAGAGACAAACAATTTGTTGTGCAATTGTATTTTAATATGTCTTTCTCATCACAAGAGAGGTTAGAATATGACATATTTTCAGGAGTAATATGTTGATTGAATTTACAAGAGTTTATCGAAGATAATCGATTCTTCTTCTTGATATCACAATTGCGAGATGTCGCATTCTCTTGTCTTAATTCATTTAGTTGACATTCCATATTTTCAATCCCTTTAATCCAGGCTTCATTCTCCAGTTGAAACATACTCTTCATAGAGTACAGATCTTTGGTTAAAAGATCATTTTTCTTTTCTGGGGAAGTAAGATCGTTTATCATGGAACAATCAAAGTTGTGAAATAGACGAGTGTGGTTATCAGCAATGTACATATTCCAAGTCTGAACCGTCAAAACTTGTACAATTGTTTAAACATATGATTGTATATCTTTCCCAAAAAATGTATGCCTCTAGCTATCATTTTTTTTTCTTCTTCTGATGGAACTATTAGCCTACCAAATAAAATTTCAAAAAGCTTTTAGCTATCATTTTTTTTTTTTTGCAACATACAACTTGCCCCAGGTAAGCTTGAAAGATAGATGTTGCATACTCGAAGAAAGTTCAAGCTAACATCAAATTTTTATTTTATTTTCAACCCAACGTCTCCTCCTTCGATTGGAAGCAAGTGATAAAGCAATTAAATCTCAAGCTTTCTTCTGGTACATGAATTTTCCCGCTTTGAATGAAATTTGTCTCGACAATATATTGTCTAATTGGGGGCAAATTTTTATAAATTAGTCCATTTACCTTGCTATCTTTTGGTCTCCTGGGGTGAGGGTCTTAGGATACTTTATAACTTTTTCCCTTTGTCGTTCTAATCCGCTTACTTCCCGTAAGCTTTTTTATCAATCTAATTCTTATATTTGCAAATTTCTTTAGGGCCAGATCTGAGAAGATTTCTCGCCCTTTTCTTTTTTTCTTAGTTAGCTTGTAGTCTAGGCTGGGTTAGTTTAAGTTTTTGTTTCAATCTTCATTGCTTTTAAGATTACATGGTGTCTTTGTGGGTGTTTTCCACTTTTTGTTTGTCTCTTGTCCTTTATAGAGACTCTCTGTGTGCTCTCATGTCGTTTCTTTGTTATTTAATGGAGATTTTTGACAGAAATTCAAGTGTGACGATCAAGATTTAAGACTTTGGGCATATTACTCTCTTTTTATGAGAAAATTTCTTTTTCTTGAAGAAAGTACTTTATCTTCGTATTTCTTGGTACTCGTGTTAGTATTTTGTTACTGTCATGTGTTTTTCTTAGTATTGCCTTGTGTTTCTCTTAGCTAGCTAGGTGTTTGTTATTGGGTGCCCTCAGCACTTGTTCGTCTGCCTAAATATGGACTGTCTGCCAGTTAATCATTGGGCAGTAGTCGCCTAATTATTAAGGGACACTTGGCCGGTCGAGATTAGTTCCTAGTTTAGGGTTTTTCATTATCCGTTGTTGTTTTAAGCTGTAAGAACTTCCCATTTTTGGGTAAGAAGAGTTAATGAAGTTCTAGTTGGCTGCTACGACAGAGGTTATTTAAAAATTCCATTCAATTTCCGATCAATTTCTTCATAATCTTGTACTAGAACAGTACAATTGGCATCAGAGCTGTTCCTTCCTATCATAATGGTGGTTCAAACTTGCAAGGAGTTACAAGAAACTAACACCAGGCAGCAAAACGAGATCGATTCTTTATACTTGAAGGTAAACAATCTAGTTGTGCAGCTCAGTACAACGTCGACAAAAGATGATTTACAGTCGATGAAGGCAGAGATTGAACCTGGTATGCAGTTGTTAAAGGCATATATCGAAAAAGGTTTTCAATCTCAGTTGGATTTTTTTTTCTAATAGATATCTCAATAGAGATCAAAATGGAGCTCAAGGATCTAATACCGGTGGTGAAAAAGCGGGGGTACAACAACCACACCCAATATTTCGATTAGCAATCTGTATGGACAAACTCAAATATACTTTCAAGAGAATCAACTAGACTCAATCTTAATAAAGTATATCAAAGAGTTAATATCTCTATCTCTCGATTCAATTCTTACTCAAGCAAATAGAAATCTCCGAGTCTAATTGAATACAAGAGAAATAACTTGGATGGTACCAAAGACCAATATCCAAGTGTCAATCAATGTAAATCAACAAACAAAGGTTGGATATTCTAATTGATTGATCTTAACGCATAACCTGTGATATTTCAATTATATAACAAAATATAATGCGGAATAGAAATAACACAGACACCATAATTTTGTTAACGAGGAAACCGCAAGTGCAGAAAAACCCTGGGACCTAGTCCAGATTGAACACACATTGTATTAAGTCGCTACAGACACTAGCCTACCACAAACTAACTTCGGTCTGGACTGTAGTTGAACTCCAATCAATCTCACACTGATCCAAGGTACAGTTGCGCTCCTTACGTCTCTGATCCCAGCAAGATACTACGCACTTGATTCCCTTAGCTGATCTCACCCACAACTAAGAGTTGCTACGACCCAAAGTCGAAGACTTTAATAAACAAATCTTTATCACACAGAAAAGTCTACAATAATAGATAAATCTGTCTCCCACAGAAATACCTACAAGTTTTTGTTCCGTCTTTTGATAAATCAAGGTGAACATGAACCAATTGATAACCCGGACTTATATTCCCGAAGAATAGCCTAGTATTATCAATCATCTCACAATAATCTTAATCGACGCGGCGAAAGAAGATATTGTGGAATCACAAACAATGAGACGAAGATGTTGTGACTACTTTTATATCTTGCCTATCGGAGATATTAATCTCAAGCCAATCATTACGATTGTACTCAACACGATAGAATCAGCAAGATCAGATCACACAACTACGAGAAAGTAGTATCGGTCTGGTTTCACAATCCCAATGAAATCTTTAAGTCGTTAACCTAGTTTTCAAGAAGAAACCAAAGGTTAAAGGAGAATCAACTCTAGCTAATACAACTAGTATCACACAGGAGGTGTGGGGATTAGGTTTCCCAGTTGCTAGAGTTCTCCCTTATATAGTCTTTCAAATCAGGGTTTGCAATCAATGTTAGCTTAGTAATAAAGCATTCAATTTTCACCGTTAGATGAAAACCTGATTAGATTCAAGCTAATATCTTTCAACCGTTGGATCGAAAACTTAGCTTGTTACACACAAATGAAATGCACGATTTTAGGTTTGTGTAACCGTACCCAAATATGTACATTTGTTGGTTCAACAATAGTTAACCAAATGGTTAGCCATATGAGTACTTTCATATCAACCATATTATTCTTTACCATAACTAGTTCAAATGACTCAAATGAACTAGTTAGAGAGTTGTCCAATTGTATAAATCTTATGGAACTACACAAGACATAATCGAAGCAAAAACGATTTGATTCACTCGAATCGATTCATGAACTGTATAGCCACGGTTTGCATTTTGCATTCCTTAGTTAATATAAATATAAGTTCACAAAAAATCGTCTTTAGATATAACCAACTTAAGTTCGCGAACTAAGTCTGCGGACTTAAGTTCCCGGAAGGAGTTCTCAAACTCCAGCAGATATTCTCGGGATGAGAACTTCCGCCAGTTCGCGGACTAGGTTCGCGAACTGAGTTCACAGCTCTTGTTCCAGTTTTCCTGATCAACAAAGCACGCATACTTCGGTTCAAGGAAAAAGGACTTATACATATATGTGTTGCCACACAATGCTTATATCCAACAATGGTTATATAATCTAAACTCTCATTTCAATCATTGAAACACTCTTAGAGGACGTTATTATATAGTTGTTATTCACAAACTATTTTTCTTCAAAGCAATTTTCAAAGTGATTGAAACATAACATGACTTTCATCACTAGGTAAAGATGAACTTGGCCAAAGCAAAAGCTTACCAACACATATTTCGAGAAATAGATAGGCGAGATAAACTCGGCTCGAAATAGCAAATATGTATAATCAAAGTCTATATAGCAAAACGACTTTTGTCTCAAAGATAGGAGATAGAGTAGATAGACTTTTGAGTGATAGATAAGTTCAAGTCTCCACATACCTTTTAGTCGATGAAGTTCCACCAGTTCCTTGAGTAGTTCTTCGTCTTGTATGATGATTGCCATGGAATTCTTGAGCTCAACTACACTTTCTATCATAGTCCGAGACTTATCTATAGTAGACTAGAAATCAAGACTTATAGTTTTGATCACTAACATTGACAAACATGCTTGAGATAACAACGCATGCGAGTTCGACCGAGCAATGCTCTAACAGGTGGGTCTCCTTTAACTTCACATCCTGGTGGTCGAGATTTTACTTCACAACATCGGATACCAAAGCTTGACTTCCCAAGATTTGATGGAGATAATCCAAAGAGCTGGATTCAGAAATGCAATTACTATTTTCAGATGTAGAATGTCCAGGATATCAACAAAACAAGGTTGACATCCATCCATTTGGATGGAAAGGCAAGTAAATGGTATGACAATTTCTATCTTAATAAATATCATATTCCTTGGAAGTACTTTTGTGCTAACATTTGTTTAAGATTTGAGAACCCTTCTCATGATAATATTGTTGGGCTATTCAATAAATTGGCTCGACTCACTATTGTTGATGCTTATTTTGAGGAATTTGAGTATTTAAAGGCATTACTGTTAAGTGTTTATCAGGATTTCCCTGAAACTTACTTTATAACTAGTTTTATTGGGGGCTTAAAAGAAGAACTCAGGAGTTCAGTTCTCATGTTTGAGCCCAAAACATTAATTCATGCTTTTTCACTAGCTAGGATGCAGGAAAAGACCTTTTCCTTATAACAAAAACCCACTAAGCCTATTCACAGATCTTTTCCTAACTCCTTCTCCACCCCAAGACCATTTCATCCACTAGTTTCACACCCAAACCCACTTCTGTTTCATCTTCATCACTACCTCCACCTCCACCACCTAAAGTCAGTTCTACCCTACCACTTAAAAGACTCACCCCTAAGCAAGTACAAGCCATAAAAGCACAAGGATTATGCTTTAATTGTGATGAATTCTACAGAAGAGGCTACATTTGTAAGAAATAGTATCTGTGCGTCCTGATAGGAGAAAAAGCTGAGGAAATTTCTGAAGAAGGAGGAGAGCCTGAGCATGAATATGAGGAGGAACCTCTGGTTGAAAGTGATATGGAAATCTACTTACATGCTTTGACTGGTAATGTCTCTTCTGACACTATTAGGATACCTAGTTTTATCAAGAAGAATGACATATATATACTTATTGATATTGGTAGTACTCACAGTTTTTTAGACTGTGACTTAATTGGCTAAAGGTTTACAATGTCCCATAGCACAAACTGCTAGTTTACTGGTCACTGTGGCTAATGGTGATAAAACTATCAGTTCTGGCATATGTTCTCAGTTGGAGTGGACTATGCAAGGGCACAAATTCTATGGGGACTTGAGACTCCTTCCATTTGGGGGCTGTGATATTGTTTTGGGTGCAGATTGGTTAAGAAACTTGGGAGATGTCTTGTTTAACTTTTCCAAGCTATGTATTTCCTTCAAGTACAAGGGTAAGAAGATCACCCTACATGGTACTACACATAAACCATCACTGAGCATGATGAGTGGCTCTGCAGTTAAATTTTTTTTTTCAAAAACATTCACATGGGTTGGTAGGCCAAATGTTCTCTATTTCCACCTCCACTGGTCACACTCAGCCTCCACCTCAGATAACAAGCCTACTCAATCAATTTGCTGATGTGTTTTTGAGCCTAAATCTCTACCTCCCCAGAGAGAGTTGGATCACAAAATACCTCTCCAACCTAATTCAGAGCCTGTCAACTTGAGACCCTATAAATGCCCTTATATTCAGAGTCAGTTGATGAACAATTGGTCCAAGAAATGCTACTCACAGGAATTATCCAGCCAAGCAACATTCCATTTGCTTCTCCAATTCTACTTGTCAAGAAGAAAGACAATTCCTGAAGGTTTTGTGTGGATTACAGGAAATTAAACAACATCACCATCAAAGATAAATTCCCCATTCCAGTCATTGATGAGTTGCTGGATGAATTGCATGGCTCCAAGTTTTTCACAAAGATTGATTTGAAGTCTGGCTATCATCAAATCAGAGTTTACCCCTCCGACACACACAAAACTGCCTTCAGGACTCATCATGGCTATTTTGAATTCAAGGTAATGCCATTTGGTCTCACCAATGCACCAACCACATTTCATGCTCTTATGAATAACATTTTCCAGGAATATCTTAGGAAGTTTGTTATTGTTTTCTTTGATGACATTCTAATCTACAACTCTTACTTTGAAGACCATATGTTTTACTTACAAACTGTTTTGGCAATTCTCAGAGCACATAAATTGTTTGCCAACTTTTCTAAGTGTTGTTTTAGTCAACCTGAATTAGAGTACTTGGGGCATATTGTTACTGCAAATGGTGTTATGGCTGATCCTGAGAAGATCTCTGTCATGGTGAATTGGCCTGCACCTACTATCATTAAAGCTCTTAGAGGGTTTTTGGGACTCACAGGGTATTATAGGAAATTTATAAAGGATTATGGTCTTATATGTAGACCCTTTAACTGACTTATTGAAGAAGGATTCTTTTCATTGGTCTTCTGCTACAACTGAGGCTTTTTCCAAACTCAAGCATGCCATGACCATCACTCCTGTGTTGGCATTATCTGACTTCACCAAACAGTTTATACTTGAGACAGATGCTTGTGACTTGGGTATTGATGATGTCCTTATGCAAGACAACAGAGCTATTGCTTATTACAGTAAACCACTAGGACCTAAAGTTGCTGCTCTGTCTACATATTAGAAGGAGTTACTGGCTATTGTCCAAACAGTCACCAGATGGAAACATTACTTACAAGGTACTCATTTTATTATCAAGACAGATCATCAAAGTATTAATTACTTCTTGGAACAGAAAATCTCCACTGTTCTCCAGCAAAAGTGGCTTATGAAGCTCCTTGGTTATGACTATGAAATCAAGTACAAAAAAGGGGCAGAGAACAAAGTAGCTGATGCTCTCTCCAGAAGGACCCATCCAACTGCTCATTGTCATTTTGCTTATGTATCCCAACCTGCATGGGCTCAGGAGCTTATTGATAGTTATGTTGAGGACACCAAAGTTCAGAGTATTATTGCCCAGCTTGCCCTCACTCCACAGTCAGCTACTAAATATACTTACTTGCATGACATCTTGAGATACAAAGGCAGACTATATGTGGGTACCTCAGCTAACATCAAAGCCAAAATATTGGATTTCATCAACTCCTTAGTTGTAGGAGGTCATTCTGGTATGCAGGCAACTTATATGAGAGCTAAGTCTTATTTCTTTTGGCATGCAATGAAGAAGGACGTACTCTTATTTGTCTCCACTTGTGATGTGTGTCAAAGAAATAAAGGGGAGCACACTTTTCCTGCTGGGTTGCTCCAACCTTTACCCATTCTTGATCTTGCTTGGAAACACATTTCAATGGATTTCATTGAAGGACTACCAATGAGTGAGAGGAAGTCTGTCATCTTGGTTGTGGTGGATAGACTCACAAAATACAACCAATTCATTGGTTTACATCATCCTTACATTGCTTCTTCTGTTACCAGAGAGTTTATATCTCACATCTTCAAGCTTCATGGACTGCCTGCTTCAATTGTCTCTGACAGAGACAAAATCTTCACCAGCAACTTTTGGCAGAACTTGTTCAGGGCAATGGGAACTCAATTAAATTTAAGCACAGCCTACCACTGGTGTGATTTTATGTTGTTGTAGAAAAGTGGTAAGAAAGATGTCGTTCACTCAGACTTGTAAAGATTGATTTCATACTTAATAATAAAAATATATACGAAAGATGTCACAATATCGAGAGATACTAGGACTTCGGATTCCACCATTAATCACATTCAATTGGTTCATATAATGACTCATAACAATTCTAGATCTTTTGTTGACTCTTTTCTTTGCCGAAAGTAGATTTTATAAAGAATTAGATGTAAATCACAAGCATGATGTATCAAAAGCTCTTACGTCTAAGCATACACCATCAAACGAAATCACAACTAATTAGTGAAAATCATAAATCAATTAAAATAAGTGCAAAAAGTCATAAGAATCAATTATAATTACCAAACAATTGTGAACTTGGCTTCCTCCGTCATCCCAGTGTTGGGGTTTAGCTCCTCATGCTCAAAACGCACCCAAAAGATAGAAACATGGCTCAAAAGGTGTTTTTATTGAAGATATATATGAAAAACAGAGTTTCGCAACGCTTTGTAATAGTGTTACAGGCGATCTTGTTACAATCCGGGCGTTGCAATTGAACGATTCTGAGAACGATAAATTAAATGTGTTGCGAGAATAAAAGGCGCCTCTGCGAGTCATTCTCCGTGTTCTTGAACGACACTTCTGAAGTGTCGTCTGCAACCCTTCTCCTTCTTCTTCACCTGCTGCTGCTGCAATTGTTATTTTTCACCTCTGCAGCCTCCGTCTCGACCCCCAAACTCCCGGCCACCTTTCTAGGACTCGTACCAACCCTTTTTATACGTAACAGGGTCCAAAATCCCGAGAAATCTTCCACTTTCCTCCTCCCAAAGTCTCGGACTTTTGTTTCTCATTTTATTCTCCTACACGTCTCTGCCTTGTTCAATTCTTTCCTAAACTCCGTCCAAACTTGATAGAAATAATTCTAGGGAAATATCTTCTCCATACCTTCACGTACATTCCATATATATCCAATATTCCCGGAAATATTCTTTCTTTTGTCCCGTGAAACCAAGAAAACCCGAGACCCTGTTTAACTCAAACTCCGATGATCTGGTCCAAGTTTTTCAATTAGAACACCCATTCAATCCCTGTTTAGCCCAAACGAGTTTATCCAAAGCAAAAAAAGTGATTGAATCTCCCTACAACTGGCCCAAAACTTAAAACAAACCCGAGCAAAGTTTCCTCTCCTCTTTTGCTTCAACACGACTCTGTGACCAACTACGATCGATCAGATGACATACATCAGGCCTGTTATGCTCCAACAGGTACATCCCAACTAATATTTGCGATTGAATCTCAACAAACCACATCGAATTCTGCTCTGGAAAATATCGCAGGTGCAAGGAAACTTTTCCCGCCAAAATCCATGTTTAAATGGTGAAGATGGGTTGCCCCTTATCCGTTCATGGGGTGCCTTTAGCAGACGCCTTTGGGGATGCCCTGGGGTGCACATAGCAGGAGGGTACCCCTTAGTAATTGAGGTGCCCCTTATCCAAATGAGGGGTCCGTAGAGTAATTTTCTCCCACGAGCGCAAAAACCACTTTTCGAGCCAATTTCGCCGCAAAAGCTTATTTCTCCAAAAACACCTACAAAGACATAAAATAACCAAATAAGTACAAAATCGATTGCTAACATTACAGAGAATTGAGATCAAAATAGACACATAAATGCGTCTATCAACCACCCACAAACTAATGGACAAACTGAGAGGGTGAATTCTTGTCCAGAGAGTTACTTGAGGTGTATGTGGTCATCATCCCAAGAAATGGCATATGTGGCTTACACTTGCAGAATGGTGGTACCACACCAACTACCACACCATCTTGAAGATGAGCCCATTTCAGACACTCTATGGATATTTTCCACCACACATGGCTTTCCCTTTTACTGCCACAACCTTTGTTGCTGCTATGGAAGAATACTTAAAACAGGGAGATGATGTCATTGATTTATTGAAAGATACTATTCACAAATCCCAGGAAAGGATGAAGTTTTTTGCTGATAAGACAAGAACAGAGAGAGTTTGAGGAAGGTGACTAGGTTTATCTGAAGCTGCAACCATATATGCAAGCTTCTGTGGCTCTCAAAAGAAACCTCAAACTGGTAGCCAAGTATTATGGACCTTTTACTATTGTTCAGAGGATAGAAGTAGCTGCTTATAAACTTCAGTTACCAGCAGAAGCACGCATCCATCCTGTCGTCCATGCATCACAACTAAAGAAGCAGATTGAAGCCACACATATCCCTTCTCCTTCACCACCTGTCCTGGATACAGATGGTAAAATTCTTGTCATTCCTGCAGCTGCACTGGACTCCAGGACTATCTTGCGCAATGGCTTAGTTGTACCTCAGTTACTAATCCGGTGGACTAATGCATTACATGAGGATGCTACATGGGAAGATGCAGCACACATCGCACACCATTTCCCTAAATTTCATCCTTAAGGACAAGGATTTGTTGATGGGGGAGGCTTGTCATGTGCTTTTCTTAGTATTGCCTTGTGTTTCTCTTAGCTAGCCGTGTGTTTGTTATTGGGTGCCCTCAGCACTTATCCATCTGCCTAAATATGAACTGTCTGCCAGTTAATTGGGCAGTAGTCGCCTAATCAATAAGGGACACTTGGCCGGTCGAGATTAGTTTCTAGTTTAGGGTTTTTCGTTAGTCGTTGTTGTTTTAAGCTGTAAGAACTTCCCATTTTGAGTAAGAAGAGTTAATGAAGTTCTAGTTGGCTGCTATGGCATAGGTTACTTAAAAATTCCGTTCAATTTCCGATTAATTTCTTCATAATCTTGTACTAGAACAGTTAAGTTGCTTATGTTCACGAGTTACTATTTGTCAGTACATTTTAGTTGTATTTTGAACTTTGATCTTGATGTTCTTGAAGTTCATGGAATATCTATTTTACCATGAATGAAAATCAATCATGATAGGGTGATCGCTTCTTATACTCGCCCTTTGCTCGCGGGCTGAGTAGGTAATTCGCCGTGGCAAAGTACATAAAGGATATTTTTCCAAATCACATATTTATAAAGAGGGATTATAAAGAAACTTCATCCGTAAATAATTGTACATTACTTACTTGGATCCCTAGAAATCCGTTTCTTTCTTCTCCATCAAAAAACAAAAAACTCGTTCTTTCATCTCCATCACAAAAAGCTTTGAAACCTACAAGTACCGTAGTTTAATCATCAAACACTACACCAAAACCAGGATTTTGTCACAGGGCATATCTGTTACTGAATAAATTTGTAACACATATACACCGTTAGAGAAACGCTGTGATAATAATTGTTATCGTTTTTTGTAACACTTTTCACTGTGACAAAATTGGATTACAGTCACATTTATAAACCGTTACAATAATTAATAGTAACAGTTAACCTAATTTTAGAATAGCGACACGTGGCTCATTTGTCACAATAATTATAACAGATATAATTGTTATTCATATTTTGCAACCATTCTGTGATGACACGTGTCTTACACCGCCAGGTTGGCAACTATTAAGTTTTGCCACGTGTCACTTTTTCTTACGGCTCTGAGTAACACATATAACTGTTGCATACTTTTTGCAACAAATCCCAATGGACACCTGTCATCTTTTTGTCACCATTACTGTAACGTTTAAACTGTTACTCTCATTTGTAATAGCATTAAGATGATGACACGTGTTGTTTTTCTTCACAGTTATGGTCACAGTTAACCCTGTGACAATTATTTCAATTACAATTAAAAAAATGGATAGTCCAGGCCATTCTCATGTACCCGGCCTTCCAATTTATAGGCCGCACAATTAAACACGAAACACGGGCACCGTAATACAACAACCGAACACGAAACACAGGCCTGCAAATCTTATATTTTTCAATCTGTCAAACATTCTCAATTTGCAAACTATCCGCAATTTACAATTCATACATACACATTTACAAAAAATCATTCTATTCATTACGAACAAAAAAGAAACAAATATGATTGCAAGTAAGAAAACAAACTTCCTAGGCACCAAAAAATAAGTGTCTGAACAAACTAATAGACACCAACAACCTATTACAGTTCTTGACAGTGAACTGTACCGAATGCCCTACATTGATAAACAAAATAACCAAATCAGTATGAGAACAAATGCAAAAACAACTGACCAATTAGCGGACAACCAATATATGGACATCACAAAGATTTAAGTAAAAAAATTAAATTCAAAGATAGTATCTTACTTGGTAAAATAATCGCATGGAACTGACGCAATAGATTTTAGAGATTTGTTTGACTTGCCTCCACTTGCAGGGGTCTTTCCTCCCTTGGGGTAAGGAGTACCTTGATGAACAACACCACCTTTCTTACCATCAGGCACCTGCAAAAATGTGGACAGTCAGAAAATTAGAACAAATAAGAAAATGGCAGCAACATAACAATCCAACGAATCAAGCCAAATGAAAAGAGATTTGACTCCTGGGGAGTTTCTACTTGAACATTTTTGTCCAAGTCTCTTATTTCCCTATAAGAAACACATAAAGTTGTAGTTGGTAACCCTGAACTCTTACTCAAGCTAATAATGGAAGTACTAGAAACGACGACATTCTTAGAAAAAAGTAAACCACAAGGTTGGATAATGCCTGAAAAGCAAGGGCGTGGACAATACAAATTATGAGACATGATCAACAAAGCAAATTTTGAGAATATTAAAGTACTCACTCTTAACGCAGCTTTATGTAGAGAGAGTAAAAAATCACCTGGTTTCACAAAATTGGACAAGCCAAAATCAATGGCCTTCAATTGCGAGTTTCTCGTTCGGATGAACTGGAAACGAAATATACCTGAATTGAACATCACAGGTTCAAATATTACTAGAGGTAGAGCTGAGTTTCTCTTTTGGATGAACTGGAGCCGAAATATATCATAATTGAACATCACAGGTTCAAAGATTACTAGAGGTAAAGCTGAGTTTCTCTTTCGGATGAACTGGAGACGAAATATATCATAATTGAATATCACAGGTTCAAATATTACAACAGTTAGACCTGAGTTTCTCGTTCGGATGAACTAGAGCCGAAATATATCATAATTGAACATCACGGGTTCAAAGATTACTGAAGTTAGACCTGATTTTCTCGTTCGGGTGAACTGGAGACGAAATATATCATAATTGAACATCACAGGTTCAAAGATTACTAAAGTTAGACCTAAGTTTCTCGTTCGGGTGAACTGGAGACGAAATATATCTGAATTGAACATCACAAGTTCAAATATTACTAGAGGTAGAAATGAGTTTCTCTTTCGGATGAACTCGGAGACGAAATATATCATAATTGAACATCACGAGTTCAAAGATTACTAAAGTTAGACACGAGTTTCTCTTTCGGATAACTGGAGAGGAAATATATCATAATTGAACATCACGAGGTTCAAATATTACAATGATTAGACACGAGTTTCGTTTTCGGATGAACTAAGGACGAAATATATCAGAATTGAACATCACAGGTTCAAATATTACTAGTGGTAAAGCTGAGTTTCTCTTTCGGATGAACTGGAGACGAAATATATCAGAATTGAACATCATAGGTTCAAATATATCGGATAAACTGTAAAAATGACCATATTACCCTTATTGGAAAAGTGCAATAAATATTATGGAGGCGTGAAAATGACCATACTACCCTTATCGGAAATAAGTAAATTATTCTTAGAGACTGTGAAAATGACCATATTACCCTTATTGGAAAAATGCAATAAATATTATGGAGACTGTGAAAGTGACCATACTACCCTTATCAAAAATAAGTAAAGTAAATATTGCAGATTGTGAAAATGACCATATTACCCTTATTGGAAAAAAGTGCAATAAATATTATGGAGAATGTAAATGACGATACTACCCTTATCAGAAATAAGTAAAGTAATTCTTATAGACTGTGAAAATGACCATATTACCCTTATTAGAAAAAAAATGCAATAAATACTATGTAGACTGTGAAAATGATCATACTACCCTTATCGGAAATAAGTAAAGTAATTCTTACAGGCTGTGAAAATGACCATATTACCCTTATTGGAAAAAAGTGCAATAAATAATATGGAGACTGTAAAAATGACGATACTACCCTTATCGGAAATGAGTAAAGTAATTCTTACAGACTGTGAAAATGACCATATTACCCTTATTGGAAAAAAGTGCAAATAATATCATGAAGACTATGAAAATGACCTTACTACCCTTATCGGAAATAAGTAAAGTAATTCTTACATAATGTGAAATGACCATATTACCCTTATTGGAAAAAAGTGCAATAAATATTATGGAGACTGTGAAAATGACCATAATACCCTTATACGAAATGAGTAAAGTAATTCTTACAGACTGTGAAAATGACCATATTACCCTTATTGGAAAAAAGTGCAATAAATATTATGAAGACTGTGAAAATGACCATACTACCCTTATCGAAAATAAATAAAGTAAATGTTACAGACTGTGAAAATGACCATATTACCCTTATTGGAATAAAGTGCAATAAATATTATGGAGACTGTGAAAATGACCATACTACCCTTATCGGAAATAACTAAAGTAATTCTTACAGACAATGAAAATGACCATATTACCCTTATTGGAAAAAAGTGCAATAAATATTATGGAGACTGTGAAAATGACCATAGTACCCTTATCAGAAATAAATTAAGTAATGTTAAAGACTGTGAAAATGACATATTACCCTTATTGAAAAAAAGTGCAATAAATATTATGGAGACTGTGAAAATGACCATACTACCACTTATCGGAAATAAGTAAAGGGTAAAATGGTCATTTTCATAGTTTGTAATATTTACTTTACTTATTTTTGATAAGGGTAGTTTGGTCATTTTCACAGTCTCTATTACATTTATTAACCTTATTTCCGATAAGGGTAAAATGGTCATTTTCACAGACTATAATATTTACTTGACTTATTTTTGATAAGGGCAGTTTGGTCATTTTATAGTCTCCATGATGTTTATCGCATTAATTTCTAGTAAGGGTAATATGGTCATTCTCACAGTCTGAAATATTAACTTTACTTATTTTTAATAAGGGTAGTCCGGTCATTTTCACATTCTAAATAATATTTATTGCACTAATTTCCAGTAAGGGTAATATTGTCATTTTCATAGTCTGTAATATTTACTTTACTTATTTCCAATAAGGGTAGTCTAGTCATTTTCCCTGTCTCCATAATATTTATTGCATATGTTTCCAATAAGGGTATAGTGGTCATTTTCATAGTATGTAATATTTACTTTACTTATTTTTGATAAGGGTAGTTTGGTAATTTGCATAGTCTCCATGATATTTATTGCACTTTTTTCCAATAAGGGTAATATGGTCATTTTCAGTCTGTAATATTTACTTTACTTATTTTTGATAAGGGTAGTTTGGTCATTGTCATTGTCTCCATGATATTTATTGTATTTATTTCGGTAAGGGTAATATGGTCATTTTCACGGTATATAATATTTTCTTTACTTGTCTGGTCATTTTCATAGTCTCCAGAATATTTATTACACTTATTTCCAGTAAGGGTAAAATAGTCATTTCCATAGTATGTAATATTTACCTTACTTATTTCTGATAAGGGTAGTTTGGTCGTTTTCATAGTCTCCATGATATTTATTGCACTTATTTCTTGTAAGTGTAATATAGTCATTTTCATAGTCTTAATGATATTTATTGCACTTATTTCTAGTAAGGGTAATATGGTCATTTTCACAGTTAGGGTAATATGGTTGTTTTCAAAATGTGTAATATTTCCTTTACTTATTTCTGATAAGGGTAGTTTGGTCATTTTCACAGTCTCCATTATATCTAGTAAGGGTAAGATGGTCATTTTCGCGGTCTGTAATATTTTCTTTACTTATTTCTTATAAGGGTTGTATGGTTATTTTCATAGTCTGTAATATTTAATTTACTTATTTCCGATAAGGGTAGTCTGGTCATTTTCACAGTTTCCACAATATTTATTGCACTAATTTCATTAAGGGTAATATGGTCATTGTCACAGTATGTAATATTTACTTCACTTATTTCTTATAAGGGTGATCTGGTAATTTTCACAGTCTGCATGATATTTTGTTGCACTTTTTTCCATTAAGGGTAATATGGTAACTTTAACAGTCTGTAATATTTACTTTATTTATTTTCGATAAGGGTAGTCTGGTCATTTTCACAATCTTCAGAATTTTTATTGCAGTTATTCCGATAAGGGTGTCTGGTAATTTTCACCGTCTTCGGAAGAAGCAGATATGTTAAAGTCAAATTTCTATAAAATCATGACTTGTTGACTTGGTCTTGATCCTGTTTTCTAATATTAAGAAAATTAAAAAGAAAAAGAAAAATATATTTTGATTTATATAAATGAAATATAATTGTTAGTTTGTACAAATGTGGGAAAATTAGTGACAAGTAAAATTCAAAGTGTTATAATTTTGGGGTTGTTTTAGATGTTGTGAAATATTTGGGTGGAATCATCACTTTGAATTATAATTGTGATTGTCTGTAAAATTGTCAACAAATATTATTGTGACTAATAAAAGAATTTAATATTCCTAATTATTATCACGAATACAAAATTTAATAACAGTTATAACTGTTGCAGGACTTATCACAGGTGTATCTGTGACTGAAAAATAAACTGTGACAGGTTGCACTGTTACAAAATCCTGGTTTTGGTGTAGTGAAAACTTTAAAAAACCAATTAACTTCTTGATCAAAACATGAAAGCCTCATCTTTGTGGGTTTTTCTTATATTTGGAAGGATGCTCGTAACATATTTTGTAATATGATGTAATTAGAAGAATTGGCTATCTATGAATTTCTTAAACATCATTTAGTTATGCGTGATCGAGTTAAAGCTGCTATTTTTTTTAATGTATTTTGCTATTAGAATTTTTGATCCCGTTCAGAATCCTGAAAATAGCCAAAACCTACCCAAAAACTACAAACACCTTGCCAAAAGTCTAAATACACCGTCGCCTAATTAAACTAGGTTTCCTTTTGTTGAAGGGAGGTCTTTTTTTTTCCAGGCTGACATAATACCATTTCCCTCCATGTCCCTCCTTCCATTGTTGAGAGAAAAAAAAACCGAAACTCACATGTGTATGTGCCGGAAAACCCATTTATATACGGTCCATAAGGATTGTCCATATATTGTACCAAATCAATTCGAATTGTATGGACACAGACATATTAAGGTAATCTTTTATTTTGATGTATAATGAGAGATTTTAGGCGAGAATATTTGACACTCATTGTGTCCACGATGGAATGCGAGCAAGTAGTAAGGATTTAGCTATATTACAATTCGTCGTGTCCACGATGGAATGCGAGCAAGTAGCAAGGATTTAGCTTGCATTCTATCGTTTTGGATTGAAAATTATGAAACCTTATGAGATTTACCAAAAGAAATAAAAGAAAAAATCTTATATTTGATCAGGATACCACTTTTTTCAAATAAGCCAACTTGTAATATACAGCCACATAACTACAAAGAAGGAAATTAAGCAATAGATGGCCTGGCCAATCATGCGGCAGACGGAAGTCAAATGGGAAATACTTCAACCAAAATTTGGGACTAGGCAATCCCGGATTTTATTAGTCAAATTATATTCCATGACTCCATGGGTACCACATACCCACGTCAAATTGTAATAAATTGCATGGTTAAAAAAAAAAAACACACACACAAATGATAAAATAACAAAGTAATCACATAATTCAATGAAAAGGAAAGTACTCAAATAACAATCAAATATTTACTCCTTCGACAAAAAAAAATATCAAATATTTATTTAAAAAAAATGAAAGAATAACCATCAAATTACCTAATGTAACTTTTCATACACAAAAAACGACAAAATGCTGCATCTTCTCTAGTCTCTAGATTAATGAATCATTGTTATTCCCTATTGGAAAACTTCCAATAAGAACACTTGGTTCAAATTCAATTAGTCTTATCTGACCTCGGAAAACTATGTGCCTTGGGTGATTGTAAACCCTTAACTGATGAAGAAGGAGAAGGCTCATCACCAGTAGGTAGGTCAGAAAGAGCAGCCATAATTCGCCGAATACTAGTTGATCGAACAGTTTTGATACTGAGAGATCTCATGTTTTTAGAGAAGATATTTGAGGACTTTGATAAGATTAAGTACACCAAAGCTTGAACAAGCAGGAACATACCTATCTTCACCAATGTCTCGGTACTTGTATTAATTTCCATCAATATATCTCTTGCTTGCAATCGTCGAAAACGTCAAACGTAGTGATGTATGGATTTTGCCGTGAGTTTCTCGAAAGTTTGGTTTGGAAGACTTGAAGATGGTAAGTGTAGAATGAGAAACAGTGATAACAAAAGAGGGGATGAGTAAGAGTTGCTTAAAAAGAAAGAGTTATTGTATGGGGCATTTATACAACTTCAGGGAGACCAGTCTCTTTTGACTGGTGTACGTAATTAGTTAGAGATGATTATCTTTTATTAATCAGATTGGTTAGAGATTGAAAAGTCTAAGCTCTGACTTCTAGCTTAGTTTCCAGGGAAGAAGATATAAGGCTAGCCCCAATGGGATCCAAGATCCCACTTAACGCACTGTAGAAGTGTCGTTGTTCTGTGAACAGTGGCTCAAATCCAGAACGAGTGTTGCGTTCAGCTTGGATCCAAGTTGGAAGTACCCAAGGTACGCAGTTTCAAACTGCGTATTGAAAAAACACAAAACGCAGTTACAAACTGCGTATGGAAAAAAAATCCACGGAATATTCTTCTGGACGCAGTTTGAACCTGCGTCGCACGCATATTGAATCTGCGTACCCTGTAAACGCAGTTACAAACTGCGTGGCTGTTTTATATTTGTTTGACCTTTTTTTCCTACACCCGGTTTACCTTGTAATGTTAAATTCAAGTAATTTTCGTATACTATCTAAAATAGAACTACGGTTGAACATAGCTTGATTATGTAGATAAAAACACTCGTACTACTCGGCTTATGCGATTGCCATTAAGTCATCCGGACATTGTTTTGGATAACGATACTTCGATAGAAATCTTGTTATCCTTATCAACACACTATGACGGACAAGATTTTTTAATGGGGATTTCATTTATAAATAATAATAATTTTTTCCTATAAATACACTCAAAGAAACACACCATCAAACATAAAACGCTACTTCAAATTTAATAGGATAAAAATGAATTCCAATCGCAAGGAAAACAAATTGTGTGTGTAGAAGCAAACCAAATTTGTCCGCTATGTTTCCTTGAAGACCATTCAGCCATGCAATGCCCTTGGATGTATTCCAAGTGCCCGCAGAGAGGTTGTCCAGGAATAAAATTGTTATTAGAAGCGGAACACTGGAAAAAGTAGGTACCTTCGATGCCGATTCGATAATTGCCGTGAAGAAGCTCAATGGTTAGAAGATGCAATCAAGTCCAAAGATGATAAAAATATTAACGTACTCTGCAAAAACTTCAAAGAGAAAGGTATGATTAAGGTTGAACATGAAAAAGGGGCGTCATGCCGGTGCCGGATGTAGGTTTTTATGAAACTACATCGTTCTAAAGATAACAACACCTATGGTAAACAATTCGGCAATGTCCGGGTGTAATTTGGTGGAATGGGCCGAATAATTAAATTTTCTGTTGCTCTTTAATATGTTGTGTTATGTTATGTGTTTATGATGTAATATTTAATCCCGTGTTTAATTCTGGTCAATGAGGCGCGGTCTGATGTAATGTTTTTGTTTTATGTATTGTGTATTTTTTATGTTGTTTATGTATGTTAACGTTTATTTGGGTTTGTTTATGTATGACTATTTTAGGACCTCAAGTTAGGGACAAAATTCCTGGCAAACTCCCATTCATGAATATTTCAACTTAAGTCGGTAATCTCCCCAACCACCAGATCCCAAACCCCCTTATTCCAGTCCACGTGGATGATAATAAATCAAAAGGGAAAGCTGCATAATTCAATGCCCATCTTTACACTTTAGTCTGACATACAAGTGGTGGACAACTCAATGGGGCGTGTTACGAAAACACAATGTGACGAGTGATAATTGTAGATGTCAGAGACTACTATTACACGTCTAAT
This sequence comes from Papaver armeniacum, assembly GCA_023531295.1. NCBI lineage: Eukaryota > Viridiplantae > Streptophyta > Magnoliopsida > Ranunculales > Papaveraceae > Papaver > Papaver armeniacum. The sequence continues at coordinate 299,296 of JAJJWW010019137.1, forward strand.
CAGTAATACTGTACAACAGTTTTTATGCTGCCTACTCTTTCAAAGGTCATTTTCTATTTAACAATTACCCAGATTACAAAAATATATCACGCTACAGAAGATGACATGCAAAATAATGCCCGACCAATGATACGTACTCATGCAGCAAAGTTGCAAATATTTATAATTTATTCCTTTGAAGAATTTCAAAATTACATTTAAACCCATCTGAGAGTTTTAGTATAAATTTGTGATAAACGCCTCACAAATTAATTATCTGCGAAGGTGTAATGCTCTGTAAACTCAACCAAAAGATAAAGTTTTTCAATCCCAAATTATAAAAGTTTCATATCTTATTTCCACAACATTAATCAATCACGATGCCTCGTTTTTCGATGCATGAAGATACCGCTCTAGTGATTAGTTATTGTAAGGTTGCGGATATGGATCATGATACAGAAAATCCTCCGGCGGGTATTGCGTGACGTGGATCCAAGCTTCTGCTTGAATCTTGGACCACGATTGGGGCTAGCCTAAGGAAGGTGGGTCTATACTAATCCCGTGAGATCATAACCTTAATTAATCAATTAGTTGGTTACGTGGTAGAGGAGCAAAGGGGGCCGGCACCGCAATACCCACTCATTGAAGGCCGTATAGTGCGAAAATAAAAACCTTCTCTATTAATCAGCTTAATCAAGAAAATCTTCTCTCTCTCTTCTTCTTCTCCTCTCTCCAAGGCGATTTCCGGCGACCAAAACCCAAACTCCGGCAACCTCTAACTGCTCAGATCTACTCCTTTTGGAGTGGATCTGAGCAGTACCCACCTTTTCTTTTTTAGTTTTAGCAAGTTATTTCATAGATTAGCTAGGTTTCTAATGTTTTTTAGGTTTAGTTTTGGGATCTATTCCCCCTTGCCGGCGGCAAGTTGTCTCCATCTTCATGGTGGTTCTTTCTATGCTTTTATAGCATCTTCTATCGACTTTCATAGTCGTTCTTTGTTAATGTTCATAGGTTTCAAGATCATCGTTGTGAACTCCGACGAATAGGAATCTTCATCGGTATATTCAAGACTCAAAGCAAATCACTCCTATTTTGGAGTATCTCTTTCTCAAGAAGAAGAAAATCAACAAAAATGGTGGACTTGTGATCAGAAAACCATTTCTCCTCCGATTCAATCGGTTCTTACATACATTTTTCTAGTCTTTTTCCGGTGTTCTTTCTCTTTTCTTGCTAGAATACTTGGTTATGTACTAGTATTGTATGGTGTTTCTCTATTACTTTATCTTGATGTCTTGAAGCTCTTTGTAAACTTAACATTGAATTATTAATGAAGAGTTGATCTTTTATCAAAAAAAAAAAAAAAAAATTTAATCAGCTTAATTTTTAAGTATTGGGTATGCATTTGGCGTGCTCACATATCACCGGTTATGCTGTAGTATCAGAGTTTAATTCTAAAGGTACAAATTAACCTGGACCATCCTCAGCATAGATAGTGTCCATATGTTTGTCCTTATCCCATGCACATGTAATAGCACACGTGATCAATTTAATGCACTAGAAAGTCAATCATCCAAAGCAGCCAAGTTTTAACATGCTGAGTCTGTGACCACATATTTTTGGGCCAACTCATCTTGCTTGTCACTATGTATATCCGTGTGGACCAAGTATATTACGATCCGACTTTGATCATGTCATGTTTCCATTTGAACTGGTCGGGTTCAGGCAAACAGCAAACTACGTCTTTTTATCATCTATTTTCGGACGATACCATTCCGGGACTTAACTAGCCATTAGATGTTGCTAGTACGTTAGACTCATGCTGCAAGTTGAATTTCCAAGGTATGCCTGGTAGTTTCTTTTGAGTGGCACGATTGGTGGAAAATGTTAAAAATCGGAGAACACCGTTCAATTTCAGAGTCTAAATATTTGAGTATTCCTTAAGATCGTGTGTGTGCGAGTGATAATTCAACTCCATTCTTTCATATTAATTTTTTTTAAAACAAAGGCCTTCAAAAACGCTAATGACCCCCTCAACAAAAGGCATCAGCCATATTGGAGGAACATGTCAGTACATAGTAGAATTGTTTGTCTTAGCCCAAAGAGCAAGTTCATGAGCCACAGAATTACAAGTGCGTGGCTGAAATATAAATAAGCAAGCTACAAACTTGGAAGAAAAAAACTGAATATCCTTAAATATAGCATCCGTTCTAGAGTTCCCATCAAATACTCCAGCAGAAAACTGATTGATTAGACTTGAGCATCACTTTCTATGATTAGATGAGTAAGCTTTTGCTCCACAGCTTTTCGTAAGGCCGCCCAAATAGCTCTGGCTTCAGCTTCTTCAGCAGACTCAACTTGAAAGACAATGGAGGCACAAAAGGAGCAGTGTTGGTGAAGTCCCTCATCACAAAGCCCGCACCATTATTCCCAGAAATATCATCATAAGCTCCATCTGTATTGCATTTTATCCATCCAGTTGGTGGGGGCATCCATTTGTCACTTATACTAACATGGACCATAGTGGAAACACTAATAGTGGATTTTCTAGTTAATAACATGGCTCTGGCTCTCATCAGAACAACAGTGTAATTCTCCTTGATGTTCTGAAACACTAGGTTATTTCTACTTTGCCATAAGGACCAAAGGATAGCAACAAAGAGGCATTGATCCCCATCAGGGAGTTTAGAGACATGATTAACTAACCAGAATAACATCCAATCCATGAAAGATTTAGTACTAAAAGCCTGAGTGTTGACACAGAAAGAGGATAAGAACCAAACACGACTAGCAAAAGGGCTAAGAACTAAGGCATGCATAATCGATTCAGAAGGTTCATTACATCTAGTACAGTCAACAGAACTCATAGGCATTCTAGTATGAAGGACAGTTATAACAGGTAAAGCATTTCTAGCAGCTTTCCAACTGAAAACTTGAATTCTGTAAGGAACATTAATTTTCCAAATAGCACTACAATGGGAAGGCCTGAGCCCTCGAAGTCCCAAGTAAGCATATTTAGAGGTAAATCTACTATTCTTTGAAAGATCCTATCAGGAGTGCAACACTGGCTTAAGGGAATAGTGTCAATCTTCTTAGCAGAAGCATCATCAAAGTGGGTGTTTAATATATCAACATCCCAAGATCTGGTAATAGGATTAATAAAATAAGAAACTTTTATAGTTGGATCTGGAGGCACCAAAGGGTTGAGGACAGCAGATCCTAAAGAAGGAATCCACTTGTCACACCATAGGTCAATAAACTGACCATCTCCAACAATCCAAGTGATAAAAGGTTTGATAAGTTCCTTAATGGCATGCAAACATTTCCAAGTCCAAGAACAATTGGCAGGACACTTGGCATTCAAAAAATCAGTTTTAGGGAAATATCTAGCTTTCAGAGTAGAAGCTAGCAAAAAATCAGGGTTATCAATTATCCTGCATGCATTTCTAGCAAGCATAGCAAGATTATTGAGCTCAGCTTTTCTAAAACCAAGGCCTCCTTCAGATTTAGGGGAGCAAAGAATGTCCCAACCCAAAAGATGGAGCTTTCTATCTTTTGGGTCAAGAGTTTTCCCCCACCAAAATTTGCAGAGAAGAGAATCCATTTTCCTACAAAGGTATTTGGGGATAAGGAAAGCTCCCATTTGATAAAGAGGGATGGCCTGACCAATGTGCTTATTAAGGTAGTTCTAGCAGCTTGGGAAAGAAGCTTATGGAGCCAGATAGAGATTATAGCATCAATAGCCTGGAGAATACCCATATGGGTTTGGATTTTAGAGGCTTTAAAGGCAGTAGGAGTGCCCAAATATTTTTCTCCAAGATCCCTATTACTAATATTCAGGATATTAGAGAGCTGCAATTTGAGATGTTCTGGGATTTTTTTGCTAAACAGGATATCAGACTTGTTAAAATTTATTTCTTGACCAGAGGCCAAGCAATACTTTTGAAGGTACTCTTTAATAGTCTGGAAGTCCTCAATAGTAGCTTTAGAAAATAGCAAGGAATCATCAGCAAATAGAAGGTGTGTCATAGCAGGAGCATTTTTACACACCTTTATGCCTTCAACCAAACCTTTTCTAGTTAGAGCATCAATGTAAGAGGACAAAGCCTCAGAGCAAATGATGTAAAGATAAGGAGACAATGGGTCTCCTTGTCTTAAGCCTCTTTCTGGTTTGATGAGACCAGTAGGACTACCATTAAGGAGAACATAATAAGAGACAGTGGAGACACACTGATTTATGAGTTTAACCCAGTGATCAAATAATCCCATTTTTTTCAAAACCTTTTCAAGAAAAGACCATTCCAGCTTATCATAGGCCTTACACATGTCAAGCTTGATGGCAGCAATACCAATAGCTTTATCATGATGATTGACAGCATAGATGGCCTCATTAGCAAGCAGGATGTTATCAGAAATACTCCTTTTAGGGACAAAAGCACTTTGGTTTTGGGAAATGATATTATTCATAAAACCTATTTTAATCTATTAGCTAGAGTTTTAGAAAGGATTTTGTAAATAAAGTTACAAAGTCCTATGGGTCTGTATTGGGAGACCAACTCAACTAGAGGGACTTTGGGGATGAGATCCATGTTGGTATGATTAAAAACTTTTGCCACATTTCCAGTTCTGAAGCAAGTTTGAGTCATGTCAACAACAGCTTCTCCCACAATGTCCCAATGTTTTTGATAGAACAGGCCTATAAAACCATCAGGACCAGGGGCTTTTTTTCCACCCATTTGAAAGACAACATTTTTAATATCCTGTGTAGTGAGGGGAGAGTTTAGAGAAGAATTATCATTCTCAGAAAATTTAACAGGAAGATCAAGAAGGATTTCATCCTGGAATTGTTGGGGTGTGAAGAGTACAAATTTTTGAAATAGTCAACAAAAGATGTGCTAATACTATGTCTATCAGTTAGAATAGTACCAACAACATTTTTAATCCAACTAATAGCATTTATCTTTCTCCTGAAAAGGGTGACTCTATGAAAATATGGTGAATTTCTGTCACCTTCCATAAGCCAAACCTCTCTAGATTTATCTTTCCAATAGATTCTTCCAAATTGTAGAGATATTCCAATATAGCTTTAAGTCTAGAGATGGCTCTACAATCTGTAGGAGCTATGGTTTGGGTATCATCCAGTTCCTTCCTAGTAGTAGAAATGTTAGTTTGGATATTTCCAAAACAAGATTTATTCCAATCACGAAGACCTTTTTTTGTATTTAAGAGTTTTACTTTGAGTTTATAAGCAGGGGATCCCACCACATTAACAGACCAAGAGTTGGCAATAATGTCTCTACAAGTGGGATCCTCTATCCACATAGCCATAAAATGAAAAGGCCTAGGCATGCAAACATCATCATAATTAAAACCAATATGCATAGGACAATGATGGAAGAATCTCTAGGCAAATTATTAACACACGGTTTAGGGAACAAAGTTTCAGCAATGGAATTAATAAGACATCTATCAAGACGTTCAAGAATAAGATCAGGACCTTGTTGCATATTAGACCAAGTAAATCTAGGGCCAGAGAAACTAGGAGCATGCAAGTCAAAGATATCACAAAAATTTCTAAGATTAAGAAAATCAGAATCATCAACTTCTAAACCACCATTTTTATCCTCAGTACCTAGCAGAGCATTAAAGTCACCTGTAAAGAAAACTGGTTCATCTAAAGGAGGTTTAGGTAATTGACATTGATCTTCCCAGAAGGCTTGTCTAAGACTGCTATTAGGTTCACCATATATGAAATGTAAGTGACACACTTTGGAGTGGATAATATTAGTAGTAGTAACATAGATGCCCCTCAAGCTAGAGGATATAACATTGAGTTGAATTTCCTTCTTCCAAGCAAGGACAAGACCACCACTTCTCCCAATACTTGGGACATTAAAGGTGCAGGGGTATCCAAAAATTTTCATTCTTCTAGCAGCCAAATCATTATTCATCTTGGTTTCCGATAGAAAGATGATGTGGTTGTGATAGTGGTAAATAAAGTGATTCGATTCTCGAACTTGTGAAGGATTTTTTTAGACTCAAATAAAACTAGAAAACTCAAAATAAGTTGTATCAAGATTTTAAAAACACTGAGACTCAAGATTCCACCAATCTCCAATTTTTATGTGATTTAATCTAATCAATATTCATGCAATTCTTTACGTTAAAGTGATTCTAATTTATTGCCTCTAGTAGATTTTCGAAGTAACAATTGTAAACACCAAGCATGAAATATCAAGAGTTATAAACTAAGCATGCTCCATCAAAACGAATCACAATCATTCAATATTGGTTCAATGCAAATAATCATAAAAGAAATTGCAAAATTAATCGAAGTAGAATTGACCACATGATAATTGGAAAAATGGCTTCCTCTATCGCCTCAGCAATGGGGTTTAGCTCCTCATATTAATCACTTGCCCAATATATTGGTTTATGGTTCAAAAGTTGATTAAAAGGAAGGAAGACAATAAAACAGGCTGTTTGCAACGTTGTATTGGCGCTACAAAGAAGCTGTTACAAAGGTGAAACTGTTACAGAGAATTGTTGTAAGCTTTGTAGCACTGTTGCAAATACTAAGACTGAAGAAACGAATGTCTTTAATGGTCTATTGTTCTTCAGCTTCTTCTTTTTCTCCTGCTAGTGTATCTTTCTCTGCAACTCGACTGATTCTTCTCTGTTGGGTTCTAAACTTCTCCTAAGGTTATGTAACCCCTCGGTGACTCTCAAACAACCTATATATAGGCAGCAGACCCAAAAATAACTCGATTCAATCCCTCTTTTTCCTTCCACAGCAAGTCTCGGATATTTACTTTTCTGAATCTTCTCTACGCGTCTTACAAATTAAATTTGACGTCCAAGAATCTCCCAATGATGGTATCAAATAAACAGAAGATCTTATACTCTTATCTGCACGTAATCCCCATGTATAGAACCAAGAAAATTCCCGATAATAATGCTCTTCCTTTGTTTTGATTGAACAAAAAATTTGCTCCTACTTCTTCGAATCTGGAAACCTTACCAACCCTGTTTCGATGAATTAGGTTAATCCCAATCCATTTCCACGTCAAACTCCGACACAATCACCACCGAAATCCGTTAACAAACCCGATAAACTTCACCTCCTATGTTTGCTTCTCCCGGCTTATCTAGCCCAATTGGTTGGGTCCAAACACTCGTACCAACTCTGTTGTGCTCTAACAGGACAAGCCCAACAAAACTCAGCCCTTGAATCTCGTCAAAACTCACCGAGAAATCCATCTCCAATTCTGCTTCGCTGCTGCCATTAATTCCCGCCAAATTCTGAATTTCAAACAAAGAAGATGGTTGCCCCCTATCCAAAGTGGGGGTGCGAATTACAACTGCCTTGGGGTGTTCTGAGGGTGCCCCTTAGTAATTTGGGTACCCCTTATCCATAATAAGAGTCCGGATAGCATGTGTCCTCCGGGGCTTTTACCAACTTTTCGAGCCGATTTTTCCAAAAAATATTATTGGCCAAAAATACCTACACACGCATAAAACATCATAATAAGTACAAAAAATGAGCACTATCAATATATAGAATCGAGACAAATTAGACACAAAAATGTGTCTATCAAAAGATAATATCAATATTAATGTTTCTACGCAGCAGACTAAGTTCCTTATTAGCTGTTTTCTTACCCAATCCTCTAATATTCCATCCAAGCACATTTACATTATTGACAGGAAAAGGGTTGGCATTTATAGCAGAATTAGTGGGATTAATAATATGGGGAGAAGGATTTGAGTTTACCTGAGTGGTGGAAGCAGAACCACCATCAAGAGCAAAATTATTAGAACCACCAATTTGATTAGTCTCCTGGGTAGAACCGAGATTCAGAGAAGCAGCATCATAAAGGGAATTATTGCGGACACCATCGTTGCTTGAAGTATCATCAATAGGTACATTATAGCTACCATAGGGGTTAACCATAGAATGGGTATTGAGAGTACAGTTGGAGAGGTTGATAGCAGGGAGATCTCCTAATTTGGTGATGGGAGGACACAAAGTTGAATAATCAGGTTCGGACACATCAGATTGATTTGGGATTACCACAATGCTAGCTAAAGTAGAGTTACTGGATAGGTGAAAATCGTTTCTGCCGATTTCGGTAAATTCGGTAGGTGAGTGAGAAACTGGTTTAAACCCTAAACAAATGTGCTGCACGTGAGCACTTTATAGATTCGAGAGATCAATCATACAAGTCCGGCCTAAACCAAGAAATGGCCGTTCCGGACTTGCTTCGGTCACAAAGTGGAGGAGAAGGGTTGATTTGGGGAGGGAAGCAAAGAAAGGTGTTGAGGCCAGAATAATTCTGGGAGAGTAGTGTCTCGACTTGTATCAGAAAGTGAAAGCTTAGGAAGCTTGCAAGAGATGAAAGCTTTTTGGATAGCTTGCAAAGTTGCCTTTTCTGAGAGTATTTTATTTTTCTCCTGACCGAGACTTGTTGTCTGGTGGAAATAGGTAAGACCTATTTATACAAGTCGAGATTGAAACGTACCCTGGCCTCATGAAAGAAGAGAGTAAAGGGTGAAATAATGGGAGGAGGTGGTAACCGCATGGTGTTTATGGGTGAAAACGTTTTCACCATTATTTCCTCATTTATTTGACCGCTTTATTCCTTTTCACGCTTTCTTAATGTGAGCGTAGTGTACGCTGCAAGATGTGACCGCCAAACCAAAACCCTGGAAAGCATCCCCCAGTTTGTGTTGATATCTCGAGTGTTGGTTGCACCTTGAGTGCAAGTGGCGCTGCTAGTGGCGCGTGTGGCATGTGCCATTGGCATGTGCGGGATGCCTTTGTTGCGGGTTGCATCTTGAGTGCGAGTGGCAATGCCAGAGCTGCTAGTGGCGTGTGTGGCATGTGCCAATGGCATGTGCGATTAATACCTTGGTGGTAGGTTGTACGTTGAGTGTAAGTGGCAATGCCTCGCTAGTGACGTGTGTGGCAAGTGCCAATGGCGTGTTCGGCCATTAGGGCCGTGGCACGGTAAGAAAAGCTACCAGCGATGCGTGTTGGCATGTGCCAATGGCATGCTCGGCCATTTGGGTCGCGCCTTGGTAGAAAAAGCTACAAGCGAGCGTGTTGGCATGCGTGGCCAATTTGGGTCGCGCCTTGGTAGAAAAAGCTACCAACGAGCGTGTTGGCATGTGCCAATGGCATGCGTGGCCAGTTTGGGCCGCGCCCTGGTTGGGAAAAGGTACCAGCGAGCGTGTTGGCATGTGCCAATGGCATGCGTGGCCAATTTGGGTCGCGCCTTGGTAGAAAAAGCTACCAGCGAGCGTGTTGGCATGTGCCAATGGCATGTGTGGCCAATTTAGGTCGTGCCTTGGTAGAAAATGCTACCAGCGATGCGTGTTGGCATGTGCCAATGGCATGCATGGCCAGTTTGGGCCGCGCCCTGGTAGAAAAAGCTACCAGCGAGCGTATTGGCATGTGCCAATGGCATGCGTGGCCAATTTGGGTCGCGCCTTGGTAGAAAAAGCTACCAGCGAGCGTGTTGGCATGTGCCAATGGCATGCGTGGCCAATTTGGGTCGCGCCTTGGTAGAAAAAGCTACCGGCGAGCGTGTTGGCATGTGCTAATGGCATGCGTGGCCAATTTGGGTCGCGCCTTGGTAGAAAAAGCTACCAGCGAGCGTGTTGGCATGTGCCAATGGCATGCGTGGCCAATTTGGGTCGCGCCTTGGTAGAAAAAGCTACCAGCGAGCGTGTTGGCATGTGCCAATGGCATGTGTGGCCAATTTGGGCCGCGCCCTGGTAGAAAAAGCTACCAGCGGTGCGTGTTGGCATGTGCCAATGGCGTGCATGGCCAATTTGGGTCGCGCCTTGGTAGAAAAAGCTACCAGCGAGCGTGTTGGCATGTGCCAATGGCATGCGTGGCCAACTTGGGTCGCGCCTTGGTAGGAAAGCTACTAGCGAGCGTGTTGGCATGTGCCAATGGCATGCGTGGCCAATTTGGCCTAGGTTGCATGGTTTGCAAGCCTAGGTGTGGGCGCTACTTTGGCATGGCGCGGCTGTAAGGGTGTTTGGCTTGGCGTGGTGTGATTAGTGTCGCTAGGGCCAAGGCAGAGTGCATTTGGCATGGCACGGCTAGCTCGGGCTAAGTGTGGCTGGCATGATTCGCCATTGGCACGGAGGTGCGGCTAGCATGGTTGGCATGCTTTGGCGCGTTTGGTGTGGCTGGCATGATTTGCCATTGGCACAGAGGTGCGGCTAGCTTGGGCTAGGTGTGGCTGGCATGATTTGCCATCGGCACGGAGGTGCGGCTAGCATGGTTGGCATGCTTCGGCGCGTTTGGTATGGCTGGCATGCTTTGCTATTGGCATAGAGGTGTGGCTAGCTTGGGCTAGGTGTGGCTGGCATGATTTGCCATCGGCACGGAGGTGCGGCTAGCATGGTTGGCATGCTTCGGCGCGTTTGGTCTGGCTGGCATGCTTTGCCATTGGCATAGAGGTGTGGCTAGCTTGGGCTAGGTGTGGCTGGCATGATTTGCCATCGGCACGGAGGTGCGGCTAGCATGGTTGGCATGTTTTGGCACATTTGGTGTGATTAGCGTAGCTAGGGCCAAGGCAGAGTGCATTTGGCATGGCGCGGCTAGCTTAGGCTAGGTGTGGCTGACATGATTTGCCATCGGCACGGAGGTGCGGCTAGCATGGTTGGCATGTTTTGGCGCATTTGGTGTGATTAGCGTAGCTAGGGCCAAGGCAGAGTGCATTTGGCATGGCGCGGCTAGCTTGGGCTAGGTGTGGCTGGCATGATTTGCCATCGGCACGGAGGTGAGTTAGGGTTTCGTTCGTTGTAACCCTAATTTGAAAAAATACCCCCTATTAATTACTGACTACATGCATTAAATGTCCTAATAAACATGTCACTGGTGACATTAGGTTATTTGGGGTTTTACGACTTTACCCTTCGTTTAAAAACCACCATCAACATTAAGTCCCCTGCTTAGCTCGGAACAGAAGCTTTGTTGCGAGGTAAGCATAAGATGGTGACAAACTATCAACAACAAACTTGTAAAGAGAATTGAGGAGGCTCGTCTGACCTTTTTATAAATAGGATTTGGAATCCTTGCCTCTGGCAGTTTTGCGCAAATCGGGAGGTTGGCACAATTGGGAAGTTAGCGTCGTCGTGAGAGACAGGAAGCTGGGCGGCATTGAGAAGTTGTTGCGAGTTGGGAAACTGAGCGTGCTCGCTGGTGGGACCGGCGCAAGGTGAGGAAGCTGAACGTGCTTGCTGGCGCGACTTGGGCGGTCTTTGAGAAGTTGGCGCAATTGGTGGGACCGATGCAACTTGGGCGGCATTGGGAAGTTGGGCGCAATTGGTGGGACCGGTGCAACTTGGGCGGCATTGGGAAGTTGGGCGCAATTGGTGGGACCAGTGCAACTTGGGCGGTCTTTGGGAAGTTGGCGCAATTGGTGGGACCGGTGCAACTTGGGCGGCATTCGGGAAGTTGGGCGTCCTTGTGAGCTCGCACGATTTTTGGTAAAGGGAAATCCTTCCCTATTTCAGAATCTTCACGCCCATATATATAAAAACCCCTTTCTCTCATCTTGCACCTTATTCCTTTCATCCTTTCCTACTAGCGGCAGAGTTACAAAGAAAAACCAGCTTCCAGGTATGTCTTCCAGTACTTCCCTTGTTTCCCTTTTCATGTAGGTGCAAACCCTAAGAGTTTATAATCCTTGCAATGATATTACGCATATAATTTCTTGGCGTGCTTCTTGTAGAAAATATTGTATATATGCACCCAAGGGAAATAATGCATATATTATTCGAACCCGTAGGAAAGTGCTCCATATATAACTTTGAACCCGAAGAGGGATACTGCAGACGCACTTGAGCCCGTATAAAATATTGCATATATAATTTTGAACCCTGAAGAAAATACTGCGTGTGCAGTTTTGAACCCGTAGAGAATACTGTATATGAATCCCGAAGAATAATACTGTATATGTGTTTCATATGACTTCGAACCCATAGGAAATATTGCATATATGAATTTCGGTCTGAAGGAAATATCTGCGCGTGCAGTTTTGAACCCGTAGAAAAATGCTCCATATATAATTTTGAACCCGAAGAAGGATATTGCAGACGCACTTGAGCCCGTATAAAATACTGCGTATAATTTTGAACCCTGAAGAAAATACTGCGTGTGCAGTTTTGAACCCGTAGAGAATACACCCTCTCCCCCTTTTTTTTTTGGGTGCGATTATGCATCAGGGAGATAATTTCGTCTTTCTTCGTGTGCAGATATCTCGTTACTAAACTGTTATGAAGAAATCCGACAAGATGTTACCTGAATAAAATTTCGCCTCATCGAAGGATGTTCATAGTTCCAAACCAAACACGGATGATGAATTATTTGCTAGACCCCTCGCCCCTGCTCGGAAGAATCACCCATGTTTCATGCCAATTTTGTTAACCGGTGGTGAAGATAAAAAGAAAACACGTTCGGTTCGCCCAGAGAACACCATACGGTTCTGTCTTCATAAAGGGGTATACTCTTCTTCCAACATTGATTTCAGGATGTGTCAAAGCCCATTGCGTTCTTTTGATAGATGGGTTGAGTTCATGGTGAGTAGGGAGCACATAAATACCAACTTGACTCGGCGCAGATTATTGATCTTTGTCGAGCTTGAAGAAATCTCAGATTAGGAAGGATATCCCGGGCTTGGTTGCTTTCATCTCCGGATGGTGTTCGGACACCCACACGATCATATATAGATGGGGTGAAATAACTTTCTCTTTGGAGAGTGTGGCTCTCTTCTTTGAATCTTTCCGTAGCAAGGAATCTTAATATCCGATTGTCCGAAGGTGAGGAAAAGATGCGGGAAGACCTTGCCACTAAGTTGGGAGATTACGCTCGGAAAGACTCCACTGCGAAGTCGAAGGATTCGTAGGAAAGAGGATGAAAGGTGCTTTTATAGCTGGTGGATATCTCAATGGTTTCGGATTTCTTTGGAACCTAAACGGAAAAGCAGTGATCTTCATGTTGCGGCATTTTTGGCTCTCTGGTTGTCTAGAGACATTTTTGATGACGGTTACGGCAAGAAGGAAATAAGACCGAGTTGCTAGTGATTTACGTGAAGTTAGCAAAAGGTGAAGTTCTTCCCATTGGCAAGCTATTCCTTGGTTCCCTGTATGTGCATCTGGATCACCTAGTTGCGAACATGCGAGTTTCGAATGGTTTCATGAAAGTGGATTCATATGTGCACGTTGCTTTCCTACAAGTCTGGCTATGGGAGCACTTTGAGAAGTATGCTCCTAAACCGTTGCCTTCGATCCCCGCGAGTTGGGGCGGCTCCCGAATTCTTCGATGGGTGAACAAGCGTCCAAGAGTTGGCATGAGCTTGGTTAGTCTTCTCGATAAGTCGCATGAAATCAATTTTCGCCCATGGGATCCGGTCCATAGGTCGGTGACTCAAATTGAAACCTTTGCTTCTGCTCCGCTCATGTCTTTATCTTCTGACGGCAGCTTGAGTGTTGGTGAAAACTTGTTTGTTCAAAGTTGCATGTCCGGCTATATGCCATCTTTCTTCATGGGGTCTTTCCGAATAGCTGCTTACAATATTGACCGTGCTGCTCGTCACATGGGTTTCGATCAAGGGGTGCCTCTTTCTTACCAGCTGGTGGTTCCAAAGGATTCATTGCATGCCGCCCTCAATGCCAGTGCCCTTGAGCCGGGTATCCGCCTTCCCTTCTTTCAGACGGGAAGATTAACTTCGACGACTTTTGGTTATAATGAGTTCTAGCACGATGAGTTCACTATGATCCAAGATTTTGTAAATCACGTGATGGAGAATGTTCGTTGTAAACCTTCCCCAGCAGTTTTGAAAAAGTATCCAATGTTGAGAGATCCCAGCGAAAGTTGCACAGTAATTCGGAAAGTCCCGAGCAAAGGAACAGAGAACGAAGAATCGTCTTTGGCGGGTTCGGACGGTTTCAAAAGATCCTCCCGTAGCTCTCGTGTCTTTCGGTTCTTCCAATAACCGGTATGTGTCGCCTCCTTGTTGGTTTGTCTCAAAACACGTGAATTTTCTTGAAAACATGTGTCTTGTTTCTTCCAGGGCTTCGGTAGTGTTAATGCTTTCGCTGCCCTTGCACGTTGCCAAAAGACGGAAATTTCTTCGAAGAATTCCGGCGGCACTGAGCCTACTCATAGCGGTGATGAGTCAGAGAAAGAAGAAAGTTCGACAAGTGAGAGTGATTCCTCTGGTAGCACTGGTTCTTTTTCGGGAAGTGGTTCGGTGAGTTTCGCGCTTCTTTTCTTTTTTCTTCCGTTTCTTCTTTTGAAAAATGTCTAACTCAAGTTCGCAGGAGGAATCGGTTCGGAGGACGATTCGGGGTGGAGCCACACGAAAACTTGCCTTTGGTGACCACCGCCAGGTGACTTGGAGATGGGAGTTAGCCAATTGCCGGGGCACGAGATGTGGTTCAAACGGTGGATGATTCTCGATGGTTGCTGCCAGTAGACATGGAAGAAGACCCTTTGCGAGTCGTGAGGCCGATTCTGGGCGCCATTTTGATCCCCCGTACTTGGTTCCTTATCCCGGTCATGTCTTTGGTTGGCGGTTTCAACGTCTTTGTCTAAGTATGAGGCGTTGTACACACGAATCTGGGAGAAGTACGGACATATGGCCACAACCAAGAAGGTCACTAGTCGATTTGCACCTTTGGTTAAGCGTGTGGAAGAGGCTTTATCTTCCATCGAGGATATGCGTGAGGTGATTTGGTCACACCGTTTCAAGACGTTATTGCCGATCGGGAGCACCATCGCGACGTGTGCGTAGAAAAGGAGTTCAACACTTCGTGGTTTGTCGAAGGCCTTGGTGAGATCCGAAGTTGAAAGATGCGACAATCGAAAGCCTTTCCGCCGAGGAGATTGCACGACAGGGAGGTATAACTCGAAAAGCTTTCTAAGATGTTAACTATGAAGAGAGCGGCTCTTGAAGACGCAAAGTTGACTTTCTCCAAGAAAAGCGGACCTCTGTTGAATGATTTTCCTTGATTGTTTCTCTGTTAAACTTTCATTTAGGTTCTTCTTTTTCTTCTTTTTTTTTTGAGACAACATCTTGGATGTCCGGTTCAAAGTTCGAATAGGTTTTGATAGACAAGTGGTAGCTTTTGAGGATATTGGATTATTTACGGGATGAATGGTTTTGATAATATAACTCGATTATGTTTTGTGAAAGGAATATTGCTTTTATGAAAGTGTATGCTAGCAATAGGCACAAGACGCAATAGTATGACGGTCTTACTAAGAACCTAAAAATAGATGGTATATCTTGCCCGATCTAATTTTACTCACTTCATAGGTTTTTGCGAACACGCCCTCTCCAGTAAAAGGCGGCTTTCTTTGGTAGCATCCTTGACAAGTCCCCAATCATTGGTAGCATCTTGGCGAGTCCCAGTTTTCTTGTGTAGTTTTTACAACTGGTAACCGGGTTGTCTGGTATTTGAGTCGGATTGAGTCGCCTTCCCCTACCATCTTGACATCTGGGTCAAAGAACGAGATCGACAGTCTGAAATTGTAGCCGATAGATCAATCCTCCCGCTGTGGTCGCCAATTGTTTATAGGTGAAAATCGTTTCTGCCGATTTCGGTAAATTCGGTAGGTGAGTGAGAAACTGGTTTAAACCCTAAACAAATGTGCTGCACGTGAGCACTTTATAGATTCGAGAGATCAATCTGTACAAGTCCGGCCTAAACCAAGAAATGGTCGTTCCAGACTTGCTTCGGTCACAAATTGGAGGAGAAGGGTTGATTTGGGGAGGGAAGCAAAGAAAGGTGTTGAGGCCAGAATAGTGCGGGAGAGTAGTGTCTCGACTTGTATCGAAAGTGAAAGCTTAGGAAGCTTGCAAGAGATGAAAGCTTTTTGGATAGCTTGCAAAGTTGCCTTTTCCGAGAGTATTGTATTTTTCTCCGACCGAGACTTGTTGTGCGGTGGAAATAGGTAAGACCTATTTATACAAGTCGAGATTGAAACGTACCACGGCCTCATGAAGGAAGAGAGTAAAGGGTGAAATAATGGGAGGAGGTGGTAACCGCATGGTTTTTATGGGTGAAAACGTTTTCACCATTATTTCCTCATTTATTTGACTGCTTTATTCCTTTTCACGCTTTCTTAATATGAGCGTAGTGTACGCTGCAAGATGTGACCGCCAAACCAAAACCGGAAAGCATCCCCGGTTTGTGTTGATATCTCGAGTGTTGGTTGCACCTTGAGTGCAAGTGGCGCCGCTAGTGGCGCGTGTGGCATGTGCCATTGCCATGTGCGGGATGCCTTTGTTGCGGGTTGCATCTTGAGTGCGAGTGGCAATGCCGGAGCGCTAGTGGCGTGTGTGGCATGTGCCAATGGCATGTGCAGAATGCCTTGGTGGTAGGTTGTACGTTGAGTGTAAGTGGCAATGCCTGCTAGTGACGTGTGTGGCAAGTGCCAATGGCGTGTTCGGCCATTAGGGCCGTGGCCTGGGTAAGAAAAGCTACCAGCGATGCGTGTTGGCATGTGCCAATGGCATGCTCGGCCATTTGGGTCGCGCCTTGGTAGAAAAAAGCTACCAGCGAGCGTGTTGGCATGTGCCAATGGCATGCGTGGCCAATTTGGGTCGCGCCTTGGTAGAAAAAGCTACCAGCGAGCGTGTTGGCATGTGCCAATGGCATGCGTGGCCGGTTTGGGCCGCGCCCTGGTAGAAAAAGCTACCAGCGAGCGTGTTGGCATGTGCCAATGGCATGCGTGGCCAATTTGGGTCGCGCCTTGGTAGAAAAAGCTACCAGCGAGCGTGTTGGCATGTGCCAATGGCATGTGTGGCCAATATAGGTCGTGCCTTGGTAGAAAATGCTACCAGCGATGCGTTGGCATGTGCCAATGGCATGCATGGCCAGTTTGGGCCGCGCCCTGGTAGAAAAAGCTACCAGCGAGCGTGTTGGCATGTGCCAATGGCATGCGTGGCCAATTTGGGTCGCGCCTTGGTAGAAAAAGCTACCAGCGAGCGTGTTGGCATGTGCCAATGGCATGCATGGCCAATTTGGGTCGCGCCTTGGTAGAAAAAGCTACCAGCGAGCGTGTTGGCATGTGCCAATGGCATGCGTGGCCAATTTGGGTCGCGCCTTGGTAGAAAAAGCTACCAATGAGGCGTGTTGGCATGTGCCAATGGCATACGTAACAGTAGAAAAAGCTACCAGCGGTGCGTGTTGGCATGTGCCAATGGCGTGCGTGGACAATTTGGGTCGCGCCTTGGTAGAAAAAGCTACCAGCGAGCGTGTTGGCATGTGCCAATGGCATGCGTGGCCAACTTGGGTCGCGCCTTGGTAGGAAAGCTACTAGCGAGCATGTTGGCATGTGCCAATGGCATGCGTGGCCAATTTGGCCTAGGTTGCATGGTTTGCAAGCCTAGGTGTGTGCGCTACTTTGGCATGGCGCGGCTGTAAGGGTGTTTGGCTTGGCGTGGCGTGATTAGTGTAGCTAGGGCCAAGTCAGAGTGCATTTGGCATGGCACGGCTAGCTCGGGCTAAGTGTGGCTGGCATGATTCGCCATTGGCATGGAGGTGTGGCTAGCATGGTTGGCATGCTTTGGCGCGTTTGGTGTGGCTGGCATGATTTGCCATTGGCACAGAGGTGCGGCTAGCTTGGGCTAGGTGTGGCTGGCATGATTTGCCATCGGCACGGAGGTGCGGCTAGCATGGTTGGCATGCTTCGGCGCGTTTGGTATGGCTGGCATGCTTTGCCATTGGCATAGAGGTGTGGCTAGCTTGGGCTAGGTGTGGCTGGCATGATTTGCCATCGGCACGGAGGTGCGGCTAGCATGGTTGGCATGCTTCGGCGCGTTTGGTATGGCTGGCATGCTTTGCCATTGGCATAGATGTGTGGCTAGCTTGGGCTAGGTGTGGCTGGCATGATTTGCCATCGACACGGAGGTGCGGCTAGCATGGTTGGCATGCTTTGGCACATTTGGTGTGATTAGCGTAGCTAGGGCCAAGGCAGAGTGCATTTGGTATGGCGCGGCTAGCTTGGGCTAGGTGTGGCTGACATGATTTGCCATCGGCACGGAGGTGCGGCTAGCATGGTTGGCATGCTTTGGCGCATTTGGTGTGATTAGCGTAGCTAGGGCCAAGGCAGAGTGCATTTGGCATGGCGCGGCTAGCTTGGGCTAGGTGTGGCTGGCATGATTTGCCATCGGCACGGAGGTGAGTTAGGGTTTCGCTCGTTGTAACCCTAATTTGAAAAAATACCCCCTATTAATTACTGACTACATGCATTAAATGTCCTAATAAACGTGTCACTGGTGACATTAGGTTATTTGGGGTTTTACGACTTTACCCTTCGTTTAAAAACCACCATCAACAATAGGATGAGCTTTTGTAGATCTTCAAATTCAGTACACTCCTTAGGGATGTTGCATAGGATGAGCCAGAACAGTTCTTCGATAAATGAGACTTGATGATTTGTTGGCCAGCCATTTGGGGGAATGACTTTGAGAACCATTAGATGACCACATGCATACCAAGGTCTTTGAGAATTAACCCTATTGAAATCACTCTCAGCTAAGAATTTGATAAGAACTTTGTATCTCAAACCATTGAAGGTAGTAACGGAAGGAGATTGAGCTAATGGCCATTGATTACAAATGTAATAACGGATTGAAGAAGTAGGAATGCGAGTTTCACTGCAGACGTAGCCAACCATGCACCATTTCTAACTATTATCATCTTCAGCCAAAATAACAGTTTTGTCAATAAAAACTGGTTCAGTTAGGATAGATGGTAGTTTCAGCTTGTCTGCCATTTGTTTGGTGAGATTTTGAATTTCAAGGTTTTCAGGTGTATGAGAGGATTGAGGTGGAGAAGGTTCCATATAGATTATAATAGTGATGAAGAAAAGTAAGGTTTTATCAGAGTTGAGAGACTGGCTGGATATTAAAATAATGATATGAAGAGAAAAGATTCTTGTAGCAGTGCAAGATGTATGATAGAGTTCTATCAGACAAATGTGTAGTTGAAGCTTGGTTGTGCCATAAAAATCAAATTGATCCTTAAAATGGGAATTCTGACTGAGTTGAAACTGGTCAGCATGGGGAGGAGTTTTGGAATGGTATGGTTTTGTGAAAGATTCCAACTTTTTGTATTTAAACAAAGAGCTCATTACAGGGCTATTAGATAACCTGGTACCTTTTCTAGCAGTAGCTGATAGGGACCTTGGCTTGGTTATCACGTGATGTTTGTAACCAAGAGCCATGCAGAGGGTATACATAACCAAGTAATTTAACTTTATACTTTGTACGTCTTGCACATACGTAAGCATGAAGGTTGGTGAGTATTTAAGAGCTTTGGCATTACACAGATTGTAAACCTGAGTAGTTGTACACATCCGTCCAAATATCATAAACATAGTTGTGTTGGGTAATAAAAACTGAGAGTGGTAAAGATGAAAATTATTGTGGTGATTTTTTGGTTTACTGGTGGTAGTAGAAAGGGATTTTTTCTAAGGGTGAAACGGTTTAATTGCCTGAAAGACGTAAGTTATAATCTAACTGTTAATGATACCCCAATTAAAAGTAGTGCCTCCCAACAGGTGCTTCTTGCTCTGAATCTGCATAAAACCAAAAGTTTCAATTAAAACCCAAATAAACTCTTCAAAATTAGGTAGCCTAATTACTCTTCTCTTAAAAGTGATTCCAGCAGAATTAAAATAAAATGAAACGTCTAAAATTAGACTTTGAAAATAGGGTTTAGTAGGATAATGATGAAAACTGAAGAGTTGCGCATGGCATTAAAGTGGCGTGAATTGCCAAGTGACAAGATGCTAGACCAAATGCCATAAAGGGCCATTTATGGCTAATCTACCACCATAATTTAAGAGAGGTAGGGAGATAATCCTAGAATTATACCAAAAGAAGCAAAGAAAAAAAGATAGAGAGAAATTGATTAAGAAAAGTGGCTGATGTTGCACCCAGCTCTGCCGGAGGAGGAAATCCAGGCATCGCACCTGATTCTAATGCCATGCGACATGCAAAAACTGCAATTGAAGCTTTAACAAGTACAAATATAGAAAGTTTGATAGCATATTTGAATATGGAGAAGACCAAGAAGAAAGAGCAGGAAGAAAAAGAGGACTATGAAAGGTTGAAAATCGAGAACGATGAAGAGTTCCAATTATGGTTGAGGAAAGTATAAGATGTTGATGCACGTCGACATAGAAGGAGACTTCAGAGAAGGGGAGCATGGAAGACATCATAGGGGAAGACTCGAAGTATGACAGAGAGTGATTGTAAAGATGAGGAGAAGAAAGAATGTTATGAGGAAGAGATTGAGGAAAGCAGTGATGATTCTTTGAAGAGAAGGAAGAGAGCGGGAAAGTTAGAGAAGGAGAAGAAGAAAAGGCAGGAATATGAAGATGCAATGTATGAACGGTATCTTGCAAAGAAGACACATACTCCCCGAAAATTTGCTCGGACCATGTCAGAAACGCTAAATGTGGACTATGACTGAGAGGAAATTCGAGGGATGGATATTGATGGAAATCTTGTATTCTCTGGTCAACCAGTGCTTTGTAGTGATGGTGAAGATAATAATGAGGATAAAGAAGATGAGGATGAAGATCTTAATGATATTTCAATGATGTTGTAGTAATAGGTTCGTTGAGACTTGTGAAGGTTCGATTTTTAAATTAAATTTCTAAGTTAAACAAAGATAAACTCAAATAAAGTGATATCAAGATTTTAAAACTAGACCAAGGCTCCGGATTCCACTATTCCTTTAACTGATTGGTTGATAAAAATTATTGCAAGAATTATTATTAAGCCCTTTTTTACGTTAACTCTCTAATATTTGTAAGGTTTCCAAACATTAAATTGTAATCCCTTAGCATGAATTATCAAAGAATTATTTCTAAGCATAAGACATCAAATTGATTCACAACTAATTAAGAAAACCATTTTCATCTTATAAAAACATATATTAAAGTGATCTTAGTGAATTAAATTAAATTAATAATAATTGAAATTATAAAAGAAAATTACCAATCATGCATAAGAGAATAGTTTCCTCCGTTGCCTTGGTCACCGGGAACTTTTAGCCGCTCATCATGTAGGAAACACGCTCAAAACGATTTTTCATTGCTCAAAAATTGTTTACAAGATGAATAATGCAGAAACGATACAAAATAAGCGCCACAGAAGGAAACAATACTTAGAAACGGTTACAAAAAAACCAGTCGCTAAGGTTACAATATAAGACGCTAAAGAACGACGGTCTTTTGGTGTAGACTGTGCTTTTTCTTCTCTTCCTCTCTGTTGATGATCAAAACTATCTCTGCAGCGTGCTATTTCTCTCCCAAACTCTCGACAACCCTTCTCTATGCTCCCACGGGCCTTTTTATACTCGACAGGCACAAGAATAATGTCTCATTAACTCCTAAAATCTTCACCATAACTCGCAATAAAGAAAATATATTCTCGGGTTGTTTTCTTTCTATTCTTGTCTTCTGACGCTGTCAATCAGAGTTCACATGCTCCAATAATGCTGCCAACACATCAAAGAACGAGTCAACACGCTGAAAACACATGCAATCCTTCCAAAACTACACCAACAGAATCCCGAGTATCATTCAAACTCTTTTTCACTTCAATCCCGCGATTACAACCCATGCTTTTCGATTCTAACACCATTACCACTCATGTTTAGTTAAAGCAGGATATTCCACGTCAATCCCAGCAATTTAATCTCGCCAAAATTCCCTGAAATCTTTCACAGAACTCTCGGGTATTTTTGTAACTTTCTGTTTTCTTCAAACCCGAGTATCCAGCCAAACTGGATCGAAACCAACACATATATCTTCCCTATCTATCCTAGGGGAATAAACCCAATCAAATTCGGACGTTGAATCTCCATGAATCCACTCCAAAAGCCGAACCCTAATTCTGCTAGTTACAGCAACAAAATTCCCGCCAAATTATGGAATTTAAACGAAGAGGATGAGATGCCCCCTATCCTGAACTGGAGTGCGAATAAAAGTTGGCGCGCACTGGGGTGTAAATAGTAATTGAGGTGCCTCTTAGTAATTGAGTACCCCTTAACCAAAGTGATAGTCCGCATAGCAAATGTCCTCTGGGGGTGCTCCGCATAATTACCCCCATAGAGAAAATTGAGGACAACTTAGACACAAAAATGTGTCTATTAATTACCCCCAAACTTATTATTTTCTAGTCCTCGAGCAAATATAATCTAGAAAATAAAATCCTAACTCACTGTCGCAGGCATCACGGCTACACTTAGCACGTGCAGCTAGCCGTTAAACCGCTAAGTGGCCCTAGCGGCCGAGTGTTGTCTCGGGAGGGTTTACAAGAGGTGTACCATGTTGATGGTTACAAATGCCACGAATCGTTTGGTCTAATGTTAGGGTGGCCGTGCGGCTTCAAACCCTAAAATACAATCAACGACAGCGTATAACTGCCGCAAATCATCTCGTCCGTCCAACTTCGCTAGCCTGGTCGGACGGTTTAGATCGGATTCTATATGACCAACAGGGTGACGCCATGATCACCGGCCATCACTCCTTCACATGGAGCGATCGACCAAGCGATAACTCGCCCATAAGGTCTTCAAACGATCACTTAAAGGTGGCCGGTCGTGCTACTTCTTATAAGACGCTCAATCTGTGACTGATTCGATCGAGCTCTAAAACAATGATGCTTCTAGCACATCGACTATTTTTAGTTGCTTGTTTAAAAGCGATGCTTCATACACATCGATTATAAACAGTGCTTCATAAACATTGATTTCACAAATAACTTTATTATTTAACCTAATAGCACTATGTGCTGATTTTAGCGGCAAGTCTCATGACTTGACCCATTCACTCAAGACATCAAACATGTCACAAACTGGGGGATGCTCACTGGGGTATTGGTCTGGCGGTTTACAGCGTGCGGTGTGCAACGCGCCCATTACGAGAAAGTGTCAGGAAAGACGGGCGGTTAACAGTAATAAGATTTGTGGGTGAACGTGTGATCAGTCTTCCCTCATAACGGAAACACGATGATCACCACCTTCTACACGACTCCACTTCTTCATTACTTCCTCCACTTCCTATGAGATCAGGGTGCGCTCAATGACTTATATAAATAGGTTTTCATCCTATTTCGAACACAAGTGTTATCAACGCAAGTAGCCAAAAACCATTTTCTGATACAAGTCATAAAACAGCCACACCTTCATAATTCAACATTCTGATCTCAAACACCTTCTTCGCTTCCCTCCTTAAGATCAACCCTTCTCCTTCACCTTGTGACCGAATTGAATCTGGAACGGCCATTTCTTGGTTTAGGCCAGAGTCTTACAAATTGATCTCTCGAACTCAAAAGTACTCCTGTGCAGTACATTTGTTTAGGGTTTGAATTTGTTTCTCCTCAACACACCCAAATTTACCAAAAACATTAGAATCAGTTTTTACCCTCAAACAATTGGCGACCACAGTGGGAGATTGATCTCTCGGTTGCAAAATCAATATTTCAATATTCATTCCAGTTTTCTCAATTTCAAAAGGGTGGATCTTAGATCCAATTCAATCATTAAATTCAATTTAGGTTCAACAACCAATTTCAATTCCGGTGTTCCATTCACTAAGAAGCTTCACAAAAATGTTTTTTCAAGCAATGCTACTGGAAATGCCTTAGATAGCTGAGCACCAATAAATCTCCCAGATGAAAGGACCAAAAAGCCGCGTGAAGACACAAGAAGACGTGGCCACTACCTAAAAGAGCACAACGGCGTCTCTCGAAGGTCCGGATGGAGAAATCGCCTTCTGTGTAACACCACGAGTGTTATATGGAGCAAACCAGAAATGCCTCAAAGTTATCATTGATATTAACCTCACCAGGATCCACACCCAGATAGATAAAGGGAGGATTCGCATAGCCGTTGTTCCAGTATGGAGATAGACGACAACAAATCTCAACACCAATGGAGTCCTAGAAAGACACCTGCAGAGATCACACAAGAAAAGATCCAGAACATGGCGTAATTCTGAGGGTTCGTACATCTATAATAACAAAGGAGGCTTGACACATCTTCAAATCATCATAAAGGGGTTCGCCTATTATGTCAACCCGGACAAGAGAAATCCCGGGACATCTTCAGATCCTCAAGAGAGCAGCCTCAAGAAGATTACAATGCCCGCATCATCATGCCGAGAAAGAATCCGCAGCTTGGGCGAATCACTCTGTTAGACTTAGGAAGAATGTTTCAGCGAAACAACGAACATCCAAATGATAATGTCAAGAGGTCCAGAATTCAGGCACTGGAGAGTCATGATCTAAATGTGATTGAACAACAATTGGTGTAATGCATCAATAGGATGGTACTTGTCTATCGTGCTTTGCTGAACCTGCGCTTTCAGACACCCTCTGAACTTCGTGAAGCTGCTAGAGGCTCAGCTGCAACAGCACCTGCCCTACTAGAAAGAGCCAGGCCTGTCAGGAATGAAGAGCCTCGTGATATTCTTGGAAGCATACATCTCACCAACATGCAATACAACCTTCAACCTTCTGTAAGTAGTTTCACTGAAGCAACAAGAAGAAAACTACCGAGGTACAACATCCTGCGCGTCCAAAATCGCCCACTCCAACTCCAGTACCACATGCACAACTGCCACAATGATAAAACAACGTCCAAGATATTTCATATCTGGCTCAACGGCAACAACATCAATAAGAGACGCTTTCAGAATTTTGTCTCCCGTAGAAGAAGTAGTTGCCTTACCAAAGGAGATTGCACCTAGGACTTAAGAGGTACATAGGGACTCTCCATGTCAAGAGCTTCATCATATTTGCACAACCTTTTAGTTAAGTCGTTCGCATGAGGGAACTTCCCTACTCCTCAAAGACACGATCCAAAGATGATAAAGGCAAATGAGTGTGGCTGGGGACTGCTCAGCACTACCCATCTCAAAGATGCTGAATTTAGAGAGACGCAAGCACGCTATCATTATGATTCCAAGATGTCCAAAGACGAGGACATACTCAAGAGAGCAGACGTATTGTCAAAGACCAGCGATATGCCTGGACGTCTATGAAACGCAACGTAGACGCAAAGACGGCCTCATGATCAGTAACTCGTACGATCCTCATCAACATAGGGTTCAATTCCAACTCTCATCCAAATTATTTCCTCAGAAACCCAGCGTGACAACATCTATAAAGTCGAAAGCTCAGTGGATACTCGTGGGCAGGGGACTATCTCTCTCTTTTCCATTCCGTGAGGCAACTGGTAGGCCCGTAATGATGTATAAATTTAAGCCTACGGTGATACCGCAAGTGCACGGTGTCTTCAATGAAGACAGTGGCAAATACGGGTCGATCCACAGAGACGAGGGGTGCTTTCAAGGTGATCTTATGGCTTTCTCTAACTGATTTCAAGTGAAGGTAATGTAACACAGATGTAACAAAGATATTTTTGTGCCGATACGGCAGTTTTGTATTGAAGTGAACCTAAACTAAGGTAAGCAAATGGTGACAGGGGATGCTAAGGTCTCAATTCCACCACTAACTCCTATTCTGTGCTCAACTGAGGTGAGACTTTCTTGCCCTGTGACTGATAAGGGCAGGGTGTCAAACCCACCACTTATCTAAGGGGTTTCTCCATGTTATGCTTGATTATCACTAAATTACTAACCTAGAAATCTTGGTTGTCTAATGAAGCACAACTTGATCAAGAGAATTAGCTATTGTGCCTAAAGTGTGAGCTGTGGCAATCTCAAAAACAGATTTAACCGACTACAATGGATACAAGGCATCCATTGTGAAAGAAAAGTGTTGGATGCTCTTACGAAAACATAATTATAATTTTGAACAATCAAGATAGTTCAACAGAGTTTAAGAACATAATATGGAGTTAGGGTTTCAGTGAAACCCTAACAAAACTAATTAAAACATAAAAATGAAATAAAACTGCAAATTAAACTACAATGAAGCACTGGCTAGCCCAGGCGTAATTAAAATCATCTTCCACAGCTTCTATTTATACATTCAACCAAAATACCTAACCCTAATTCTCAAAATTGAAATTAAAGATAAAATAAGCAAAAACAATCGCACCCATACTCTGAAACGCACTCCTTTCTTGTCTAATCGTCTTCAGAGCTCTCTGCTAGGGTTGTTGGAGAAACCCTAAGTTCAATCATCTAAACCCTAGCTTCTAGGTTATGAGAGAAGCTAAGATGGAGATGGGTGAACCTAGAGTGGCGGAAAGAAGTAGCTGGGTGATGGAGGTGGTGTGGTGGTTGTTGTGTCAGGGAGAGGGAGGAGAAAAGCAGAGCTTTGCTCTGTCGGGGAAGGAGATGGTGGTTGAGGTGAGGGATGGGTTCTGCAGAGATGAAAGAGAAAAGGAAGAAGAGAATGGGTATGGTCGACTGAGGGTATAGGGTAGGTAATTTTGTTGTGGCGCAGGTGCATCAGGGGAAGATGATAACGCTGCACCGAGCGTTGGATCTAGCTGGAGAAATCTCAACGGCTGAGAAAGGTAAGCGGTATTGGAGTGATTCGATGTTGAGCGGAAGCAAGCAAACTTCGATGCGCATGAGGGAGCGACCGTAGGATGTAACTAGATGCGATCTCAACGGCTCGGGATAATCGGGCTCGGATCGGGTCTAGCTCAAGCCCATTTCTTGTAGATGAGTCGCTACTTGTTGGGTTGCAACCATTGCGCGCGCGCTTTGGCTCTCTCTGCTCCATAGATACTTGCCTCCGATTCTTCGCTCTTTTGGCTTCTCAGTTTCTCCGGACTTTATTTAGTACCTAAAAATACAAAATTAATTAATACAAATATTTATTCTTGAAAACAAAGAAAATACAGAATCTGGGATAATATCTGATTCTTGAGCACAAAAGATGAGTAGAATGCCAATAAAAGGTGTATAAATATGCAATATTTGGCACTCATCAAATACCCCCAAACCTGAATTTTACTTGTCCTCAAGTGAAACAAAAATGAAGAAATCCTAACTATACCCCTGTCGCAGGTCTCTCGAATGCATTTAGCGTATGCACTAAGCCTTTAAACCCCTAGGTGTCCCTAGTGGACGAGTTGTAGTCTCGTGAGGGTTTACCAGAGGTGTACCCACAAAACCTTCTCCAACTTCAGAGTGTAAAAGAGTCCCAAGCCTCCAAGAAGCTATGAGGACATAGAGTTTCTGCATGCTAGTAATGAAGTTAGAACTATGGAAGAACGCATTCTCATCCTTAAGTCTTTGAGCGAGAAGTAACCATACCATATGAAAGAATTCGGATTCGATTGTGATCATAAGCCTCGACTTCTGCCTCACCATTAGGTTTTATGATAATTGCACTCAAAAAGATCGCTTTTTTAGTCTCTCATGTGTGCAGGCAGGAATAAAGAGAGAAATCCTGCACACGTTGTAGGTAAGAAGGATAACCTTCCGAAATAAAATCTGGAGACTCCACAAAAGTGTGGACAAAAAGAATCTTTTACGATGATCTCTAAGAAAGGAAAATCAACCATTAGCAAGGGTGGAGTACTCACTCACTTCTCACCCGATCGGTAATTAATATCACTCTCTCATAGAAACCATAGAAACGTCTTCAATCTTCGGTCTTCGGTCTTCAACTCGTTTGATGATGAACTTGAACTTTACAAAAACTTGAATAATAATTTTTTTTTTTTTTTTTTTTTTTTTTAAGTTACAATAAAACGATAAACTCAATTTTTCACAAACTTCATTAATTCTCATCTTATTTTCTTTTCTTTGTTGCACATAAACCTTGGACTATATCAATTTTTCTTTCAATATTCGATTTACACTCCGGTTCTTTGACGATGATGTGTTTCTATGGGTCTTGCTGATTGAGAGAGAGAATGATGCTAACTACAAATCGGTATTTAGAAGGAGTTTTCATCTTTAGACGTCACCCTCATGATTGACAAAATTAGCACTCAAAAGATCAAAAGTAGTCTTTGAAAGTGGTGCGAAGTTGGGTAGCTCACCATTCCTACCCGGAATTGACGTACGGTGACACACACTCTAAAAGCTTTTCTAGAAAGTCACAAAGAGTGAAGGTCGGTACCTCGCTTGATGTAAAATGGGTAGTCTCCACTATGGGTGATCACAATTCTACTACCGAATATCTAAACAGCACCTAATTAGCCCTCTAGGTATGGTTAAATCCAACTTTAACGCTCTAATCAACTAAGGAACCCGATTGCGTTCTCAAGACTTCCAAGTTGTTATTTCGGTCAGATTCTCTATGTAAACATAGCTAGAAGCATGCTAGTGACTCTAAAATCTCTAAAAGTTGGAGGTTTTTACAAAAAGAGTTTTGAAATTTTTTTTTTTTTTTTTTTTTTTTTGAAAACAAAAGGTAAAATAAAAGACTAAAAACTCTAAATGCAAATGCACCCCCAAACCTAAATCAAACATTGTCCTCAATGTGTCTACATATAGAAAAAAATTTAAACAGTCACATACCAAGAGAACTATGCTTGATAAGAGAAAAGGGAAGAGATTACCAGGTATGTTCGGCGGGAGCAAGGTTGAGCTTCGTTAATCAAGGCAAAATCCAACATTCTCAGTGGTGATCATATCGGATTAGCATAATATATGTGCACGAAGACTCAACCGAATTAAGAAAAGAAAAATTTAACAAGTCCTACTGGATATATACAATGAAAATGCACCATAAACCAACAGTCTAAAGAGTTGAGGATCAACCCAATAGACGATATGTACAACCATCAACAATCTTACACAAATATAACATGAGAGTGCAAGTAAGACTGTAGATGTGAAGGAGTTTCCCCCAAACCTAAACTTGTGAACAGGTGTGTTTGTGAGAACAAAATCTTGCAATTTTAAAGGTACATCATGCAAAAAGGTCTAACTCAAAATGAGTTTTGCTAATTACAAAATGGGACATACACATTCCAACTGTGGCTCCTTAAGAGTGTTATACTTTGATGCAAAATAGTCCAAGAGGACTTGGGAAGCACAAAGCTCTAGGCCTAAGTTAGGCATTTTCAGAAAAGTTGGTTTTGCAATTTTGTGACAAACTACACCTAGGTTGGGTGAAGGAGTTTCAATTTGTGACTCAGGAGAGAGGTTAGGTACATCTAAGTTATTTTCATGTATAAAATCATTTGCACCGTAACACTCTTTCCTAAGGTCGGGGAGTGGGTAAATCATGGTCTTTTTCACGGGACAATGGCACGGGTTCCACATCAATATCACATGCATGAATATCGAAGAAGCATCATTCATAGGGTTCACAGGGAGAGACACTTAATGTCGCTGAACCTAAAAATTCTATTACATTTTCAAAATACACATGCTCTTCATATTCATCATCATCATCATCATCATAGCAAAAATCCATCTCTCCATTCAAAATTGTAGTATTTTTAGTGTACTCATCTACCTCTAGATTAGGTTCATATTCAATGTTAGTTGCATGAGTAAGACTAGAAACACTATTTTCAATCCTATCATTTTGTAACTCAATCGAGTTCCTTTGAAGAATCATCTTGAGTTGTTCCATTGAAGGAGAGTCTTCACTAGTGGGTATGCATTCCTCATATGGATATTCAATGTATGGTTGTGCATGAGGTTCACTAGAGAAGGGAAATTCAGACATGTTGCTATATGGATGGTCATGCATTGCATTCATTTCAAGCCTAGCATTTAGCTCCATGAGTGTATCCATTGTTGATTGCAAACTAGGAGTTGGGGGAGTATAAAATTGTTCATCTCCCCACTGTGGTGAATGATGCATGTGTGCAGGTTGATTATGGTCCCAATAGTCACTTCTAGACACTTCGTTCATTGGATTATCATGGTTTTCCCTAGACTGTCTAAAATCATGCAAGATATAACAGTATTCAGCAGGGTGGTCTAAGCCACCACATAAGGTGCAAGCATGCGTTTCATATTGCCTAGAAAAACTAGATTCGACAGATTGCCTTTCTAAAGCAGATTGCCTATCTAAAGCAGATAGTCGAGCCTCTAATTGATCTAAAAGTGATGACTGGGTATGAGGAGAGTGTTCATTCTCTACCTGTGATGGATGATACATGTGCTCATAGTGATTAGGGTATGTGAGGTCAGGGCCCTGAGAAGGCGCATAAAATTCTCTAAAATCACTATGGTATGTGGGGGGTTCATCCTGTGAAGCGTGCCCGTAAGCACGCTCTCTAAGGGATTTGTTTCCATCCCCAGATGCAGACCAAAATCCTGACATGGTCTAGCACTCAAATTGAACTCAAAATTTAGTTTGGTTTATGTGGGCTTTGGTTTATTGGGTTTTGGTTTCAATGGGATTCATTTGGTTTGTTGGGTTGTTTGTTGTTTGGTTTTTGAGGGAATAGTTGTTTGCAGCCCAGGAAGGTCTAAGTGTAACCCAGCAATTGAATGAGTATAGCCTAGAGTCAGTTGAGATGGGCTGAGTTTTGTTGTGCAGCCCAGCAGTGAACAGAGCCCAGCAGAGAGGCTCAGTTTGGTTGCAGCCCAGGTTCAGTTAGCCCAAGTTGGTGTGGTCAGCTTAGGTTGTGGGCTTCAACTGTGTAGTGAGCCCAGTAGTTCGATTGATGTGGGCTGAGAATTTAGTGGGCTGCCAAGACCAGAAGTGGGTTTTAACTAACGCAACCCAGGGTTGTGTTTAGCTAAGTGGGCTAGGCTTGTTGCGAAACAAAGCCCAGATTTGGTTTTGAGACCCAGTGAAACCGGGTTCTAGCCTGGTTTGGGGACTAATTGGTCAGGCACAGGGGCAAGTTGGTGCTAGGACTCTACAAACATATTGAGGTCTGCTCTGTTGTTTGCAGGGGATTAGCACGATCGTGCTTGCTGCTTAGCAAAATGCAACCTGTGCTAGGTTCACAAAGACAGTCTATGTTCATAAAGCAACTCACTGACTTGAAAACAACAGATTTAAGC
The DNA here is from genome assembly GCA_023531295.1 of Papaver armeniacum. Classification (NCBI taxonomy): domain Eukaryota; kingdom Viridiplantae; phylum Streptophyta; class Magnoliopsida; order Ranunculales; family Papaveraceae; genus Papaver; species Papaver armeniacum. The sequence goes on from JAJJWW010019137.1 coordinate 330,230, forward strand.
AATATTAGCACCATTCACAACCTAGATTAACAGATTAAAAGCTTATCTTGCGCACGACACAGGTATTTCAGGGCAGATTCAAGCATGCATTCAAGTAAGTTCGAGTTGTGCGGCTAGTCCGCGATCAAAGTTATAGCACAAGCTTAGCGACTTCGGGGACTGCACTAAGCACAAAGCAGACAATGGCTAAAAGGGGTTGCAAGGCATCAACAAGCTTGCTCGGGTTGATGTCAACTGTCTCGATTGACTTCAACTCGGGATGTTTCATAGGCTAAGCTCGGGGTGCACGGTGTTTATGCTCAAGGCCAACTCAAGGTTACTAGCTTGGTAAATGATCAAATGGGGGAATTAGTAATGCAATTGGTTCAAGCAAGCAATAAGATATGGTGACCTAATATGGTGTTTGGTTCAGCGAGATGTCACAGATTCATTTTCATCTTATTTACGGTTCATTCACAGTGATACGGGTGGTTCGATTATAGATGCTAACCTCAAAGCTTGAGCTTTTCCTTGTCCGCCTTCCGGCTCATTTGCTCACAGGCATTCACCTTTTTCTCCCACTCCCTTTTAGCAAAGCACCACAACATATTAAGTACTGCTTGACTCAACAAGTCTTTAGTTCTCGGTATGCAATGAGATGGAGCAAGGGTTATGACTATTAAGAGCAATGATGCAATCGAGTAGTGACAAATGGAGCACGAGATGGACCAGGGAATGCACTTCGAGAGTGTCTTGGACTGTCACAGGAGAAGTAATTTGGACTGATAGGGGCCAGCCTAAGATGCAAAACAGTGAAGAGAACTAAAACAACTAAGATGCAAAAACAGTGAAGAGAACTAATGACTAAACATAACAGATACTAATTTGAGAATGCGAGATGGAGTTAATGCAATGGAGATTACACTAAGAAAGTAAGCTAAGTTACACTAACAAAATAATCTAAGTTACACTGGTTTTAATGTAATACAAAAAGAAACTAAGCTAAGTTACACTAGTGAAGATTAAACAACAATGAAAGACTAGGAAAAACAGCAATGAAAAAAAGAATGAAAAACTAAGAAAAACAATGAAGGAAAAGTTACGACTAAGACAACAATGTAAAGCAAGTATGTACAGGGATGATGTGCAACTCAGTGAAGCAAGCAAAAGATCACAGGCACGCGCCAAGTCCCCGGCAACGGCGCCAAAAACTTGGTAGGCCCGTAATGATGTATAAATTTAAGCCTACGGTGATACCGCAAGTGCACGGTGTCTTCAATGAAGACAGTGGCAAATACGGGTCGATCCACAGAGACGAGGGGTGCTTTCAAGGTGATCTTATGGCTTTCTCTAACGATTTCAAGTGAAGGTAATGTAACACAGATGTAACAAAGATATTTTTGTGCCGATACGGCAGTTTTGTATTGAAGTGAACCTAAACTAAGGTAAGCAAATGGTGACAGGGGATGCTAAGGTCTCAATTCCACCACTAACTCCTATTCTGTGCTCAACTCGAGTTGAGACTTTCTTGCCTCCGTGATCGATAAGGGCGGTGTCAAACCCACCACTTATCTAAGGGGTTTCTCCATGTTATGCTTGATTATCGACTAAATTACTAACCTAGAGTATCTTGGTTGTCTAATGAAGCACAACCAGTCAAGAGAATTAGCTATTGTGCCTAAAGTGTGAGCTGTGGCAATCTCAAAACAAGATTTAACACGACTACAATGGATACAAGGCATCCATTGTGAAAGAAAAGTGTTGGATGCTCTTACTTGAAAACATAATTATAATTTTGAACAATCAAGATAGTTCAACGAGTTTAAGAACATAATATGGAGTTAGGGTTTCAGTGAAACCCTAACAAAACTAATTAAAACATAAAAATGAAATAAAACTGCAAATTAAACTAAATTGAAGCACTGGCTAGCCCAGGCGTAATTAAAATCATCTTCCACAGCTTCTATTTATACATGCAACCAAAATACCTAACCCTAATTCTCAAAATTGAAATTAAAGATAAAATAAGCAAAAACAATCGCACCCATCTCCAAACGCACTCCTTTCTTGTCTAATCGTCTTGAGCTCTGCTAGGGTTGTTGGAGAAACCCTAAGTTCAATCATCTAAACCCTAGCTTCTAGGTTATGAGAGAAGCTAAGATGGAGATGGGTGAACCTAGAGTGGCGGAAAGAAGTAGTTTGGGTGATGGAGGTGGTGTGGTGGTTGTTGTGTCAGGGAGAGGGAGGAGAAAAGCAGAGCTTTGCTCTGTCGGGGGAAGGAGATGGTGGTTGAGGTGAGGGATGGGTTCTGCAGAGATGAAAGAGAAAAGGAAGAAGAGAATGGGTATGGTCGACTGAGGGTATAGGGTAGGTAATTTTGTTGTGGCGGGTTCATCGGGAAGATGATAATGTTGCACCGAGCGTTGGATCTAGCCGGAGAAATCTCAACGGTGAGAAAGGTAAGCGGTATTGGAGTGATTCGATGTTGAGCGGAAGCAGCAAACTTCGATGCGCATGAGGGAGCGACCGTAGGATGTAACTAGATGCGATCTCAACGGCTCGGGATAATCGGGCTCGGATCCGGTCTAGCTCAAGCCCATTTCTTGTAGATGAGTCGCTACTTGTTGGGTTGCAATGCTTGCGCGCGGGCTTTGGCTCTCGCTCCATAGATACTTGCCTCCGATTCTTCGCTCTTTTGGCTTCTCGGTTTCTCAGGACTTTATTTAGTACCTAAAAATACAAAATTAATTAATACAAATATTTATTCTTGAAAACAAAGAAAATACGAAACTGGGATAATATCCGATTCTTGAGCACAAAAGATGAGTAGAATGCCAATAAAAG